>CM025780.1:451947-627142 GCA_014636745.2 Centella asiatica
TCTTAATATTGTGGGAGTTACAAACCATGCAATAATGTCCATTATGGAGATTGATTGCATGGGGGTTACAAGTGATCTATGTGTATACATATATCACAAGTCTTGACTTGAAAAAGGAGGTAACTCACACATAGAAAAGAGAGAGGAAAAAAACTCAAAAACACTAATTGTCATTGAAGCTTTCTTAGGTGAAGCTTTTCGGATGGTGAAAATCAATAGCCGGTGCTTGAATTTGTAGTCCGATCCATCGTTGAGTCCAAAGACATTCGAAGAAACGTGGGTATACGTTTCGAGAGCTAAACGGATCTAATCCGGGTTATATAAATTTTAATTCCGCACTATAGCATGCCTACATTTATGTTCTACAAAAGAAACTATCATCTTTATCTACTTAGATTCTTCAACATTTTATCGTAGAACTACTTGCAGACATCAAACAGCACGCATCGAAAATTCACTAGTAAATGCATAAACAATTGACAGTGAATAATCACCTTATCTTATCTTCATGTATAGGTTATATTTCTCCAAACTAAAATCAAATAGCAAAAAAATATATATAGACACCAGCGATAGCAGATATAATTAAACAATATTAGATGAAACAAAACCTTCATTTTACTATCTTCTCGTGAGTGGTCTGAAACTTCGCTAGAGCAATTGCCATCTTCCAAGCTAGATCTCACACGAACACCAACCAACTTTGAGGCTATTGTATCAAGCAAAGAAATCATTTTTAAGTTATCAAGTTCAGAAACCAAGTATCTAAACAACACTAAACATAAAGAACAACCAACGTTAACATTAATTGCCATCTCAAAATGTGCATACGACGCAATTAGGAAATTTCAATATTGGAATCAGAAAATTTCATAGAGAAGAACTGATGTCCAAAACGATAAATTAATAATAGTATAATGAATTGGTTACTCAAAATTATGCAAATTAAGGACGCATACAGTAATAGAGCATCTACGAGTGTGTAAGTGTGTGAACAAGTGTATATATAAGAGTGTGTGTGTGTGTGTGTGGAGAGAGAGAGAGAGACTGACGATGGTTTAGCGGATGAGGAGATGTAGAGAGAGAGTCTGAAGAGTGAGAAAGAGCAGAGCGAGCGAAAGAAGAGAGCAGAGACGCCATTTGAGTAGTACCCGCTACAAGAGATTCCCTCCTCCCTCCCCTATCTTCTTCTATTCTAATTTAACGTGGTTTTTTATATACCCATCATTCTTCCTGCCCAACTTCGTTTCCTTGGGCTCTTTCACTTCTTACTTGTTTTTTCTTCTTAAATTAATCAATTGATAAGTAGATCATATCATGCTGGCTTTATTCTTTATTAACCCTTAATTTCAATCATTCTAGTACAATGTGACGTTATTATTTAAATGTCACAATCTACATATGTTAGATTTTATCTGTCAACTAAATGAACAGCAATTTTCCAAAAGCTTTCTTTAGTTATTATTATTTTTTATTTTTTTTGGTATTAAAGCTTTCTTTGATTTTTCATATTATGGGGTATTGGACGCCCATCCCTCCACCCTATCCCCATTAAAACCCAAAATAAAAATACAGCATCCTTCATATTTTTAAAATTGACTGGCTAAGTTAATCGATTTTAAATGATAATAATGGCATATAGGGACTAATGTAAAATAACAAGACACTTGCGATTATAATATTGTCATCAATATTATATTAATAATAATTTAAAAATATAGATCTTAAATTTAGTCTGCCTAAAAAGATTGAAGCCAATATTTAATGTGACATGAACATACTAGTATTCAATAATTTCCCAAGTGATACCAAAAGTATGTCAATATATAAGTATGTCAATAATTTTCCTTAATTCACAATGGAAACACAGTATACCATAACTTAATTCGCAATAGCGAAATGAAAATACAGAGTATAAAATAAACATAACAGAACCTCTAAGTTTGACTATAGTTATCCTTGCTCTGTGCCAGAATTACGTCTGATAACAAGATGTACAACTGGACCATAGATGCTCTTCACGAAAGTACGAAGAAACTAATTTAATTTGTCCTTTGACATAGAAATTCTAACATAATTTTTACAGTTGACAAATACAAATATATCTTTGCGAGAAAAGGGGAGGAAAAGTAAACGAAGACAAAAATGAAAGCGAAGTGGCTCCTTGTTATATTATCATGACAAGCACTTTCTCCTTTGCATGCAAGGGGGGTTTCAAGAAACTGTTCTCCCATAGCACACACAAGCAAGATACAGATTCTTTGCCCATTTTTCCTGCACAAATCAAAAGCAACATTAACACGTTTTAACAGAATATGTATATACGATTCTGAGTGTACGTGGTCTGGAAAAACATAAATAAACAGCTGTGTAAATTACAAGGTTTCAATGTTACATAGATCATCATCTGTGCAAACATATGTGATGGTCTCTTTGCTCCTCATTCTCCACCCCATATCGGCATAATTGTCCAACCACTACTCATCCCCCTCTTTTCCGCACCCATCATCTTACTGAATTTATTTAGTTATTATCTTCCAAGGTCAAACATAACCCAGATCCTTCTCTATCAAATTATTTCCTGACCTGCTCCAACTTTCATATAGAGATGCTACTCTGAGCTCCATTGTCTTCACCAACGATTCAATAACTATAAGTGCTGACCGAAGTGTTAATCATGATCTCTGATTGAGGAACAGGAATGCAATTAGTCGAATTGCTTAAGGTTTAGAGATCGTCGCCTTGTGAGCCAACACAACCCAGAAATTGGGTTTACCCTATCTCATTGACATCATAATTGAAGAATGAGTATCTTTGCAGGTCAAAGTTAAAGGAGAAAGAGAAAATGTTGCAACTTGCAAAACAGGAAAGAAGTCCAATGATTTACGTGGAGTAGAGGAGGAAGAGAAATATCATTTTTATACACTTGTGTCTTGCCCCAAATAAGATGATTTACAGACGTGTAACTTCTAATTCACCCAGCTGCGTATTTCAATTTTCTCATTTTAAATACACTACTTGATGAAGATACTAATTTCATAAAACACCCGCAATATTAAACCATTAGTTACATCAAAACATTGTGCCATAATTTAAGCAAGTCCAGGAAGTACTAAACATTCTTGAATTAGCAAATAATCCCCAAAATATAAAGCCATCTTGATGAATACATAAATACTATATGGTGGCTTCATTTTCTTACATAAAAAATCACTATAAAACTCATTTGATTTTGATAAATTTGCATCTGAAACTCATTACCTTAAATAAATTTATTAAGATGAAATATAAATATTTATCAAATAAACGAACAATTATTTAATTGTTTGTGTGCTCAACGAAGTAAGATAGTAAGATGGTGTTTGGATATGTGGTCAGTTTTCACAGAAGAAGTGTCTGGCCATCTCAATTTAATTTTGATTATCTATACTGGAACAAACTCATTTTAATCTAATTTGGAACTGGGGGAGCATCAAGTATTACGCACTAACACAAAGTTTAGCTTCTCTTAGACTGTTTCCAATTACCAATTTCCACCAAATAAATTCTAACTATATGGGAACAAAGATACTGCATGCTCGATCAACATATGCAACCAATGAACCAGAAAAAAAAATTATTGATGCAGAGAAAAGAGAGGAGAGAATATTTTTGTATATAATATTTTTGCATGAAATAAAATAGGCGACATACACTCTTCGTATGTTAACACAATCAATACAATCAACAGGGTCCAGAATTCCACTATAACAAAAGTGTATTTACCTTAACATGTGTGCTTGGAAACTGAGATGTACGTAAAGTTTCCTGAGTTTCATCCCCTGGTTTGCGGCGGGGAACACTCAAGATCAGAGCAGATTGATCCCAAGTTGCAGCTGTTGCTGTAATTCGATAACCAGTATCCCAACGTCTATGGATACCCTCACTAGGATATAGGAAATCCAGCTCAACAACCTAAAACACCATAAACAGAAGGTTCAGGGTACCAATACTGAAATCGATCCCATGGGCACATTATACAGGCTTTTGCTCCATAACAGGGTTTACAAATAGCTATCCTATGTACTACATAAGGAAGCCTTCATCATAATTGATATTCAGCTTCCAACTTTGAGGGAATAATTGTATATGTGTTAGTTGAACAATGATACAACTATATTACGTTGCTTTCTCATAAAGTTACAAGATTGAGAATCTTATGACAAACACAAACGCATGAATTTCAAATGAGAAACAACAAGTTATCAAAAATCAACACCATAAAAAGGACCTTCGAGAAATGTCACATAAAATGGCACGCTTTCTCTCACCAGTGAATTTACACTAGCAAACAAGTTTTGTATAAATGATAGTGTCTATTCTGAATAGATATAAAAGGATGGTAACTATAACCTGATCGCTAAAGCCAGCATTGCGAGACATGACAACACCCCACCTGGTACCAGCAGTGGCCATGGAAGTAACGTGGAATCCTTCTCTCCACTTCTTGTTTATCCACTTAAATGGAAACGAGTCACTTACTTTATAGGACTGTTGGGAGTACTGGGTGCCTGCAGGAATTTGGTTATGGCATTGACGCTCAAGAGAGAATATTACAGAAGATAAGAACTCTCATTATTAACCTTTCAAATTGAATATTGTAAGCAACTAGCAGAAAAAATAAGAGAGAGAGGACACAGAAGAACCAAAGGCGGCCAAGAAAATATACCAACCATGTAAAGGCACCAAGCACTAGTAGCTTATCATCAACTTTGTAATTCACAACAATAAGCTATTGATCTTACAACGTTAGTAAATTATCATTTTCAGGAAACGAAATTCTTAGCAAGCAGTATTATATCAGAACCTAGCCAAAGCATGAATATACAATTTCCAGATCAAATTTGCTAGCGTAGAAGTTATACGATATATACCAAATGAATACAAGTGCAGCCCCCCTAAATAAGACAGTACACAATAATGCCTGTCTCCAATCAACAGAAAGGGACAATGAAATGTCATCCCTTAGATGGTAATGATTAAGCAAAAAAAAAAACTACTTCTATAATAGACAAGACAAAAGATCTATCCCATCCCACTTCTTGTTAGCATGGGATCACAAATAATATTTTGGCACTTGTTCCCTGTACTGATACATCAACCGTCAAATTAATATATTATTAGGTAAAAGAAAAAACAATTTTGTTCATAATAAGAAGAAAAATTAGAAAGCAGGTAGAAGAAAAATCCATCCAAAAGAACTATGGAAAAAAGCCAATAAACAATTCATTAAAAGGAAAAACAGATTATCCAAACAAAAAAAGTTAATGCATCTAAGCAGAACCTGAACAAGCATTAAATGCATACTGCAACAAAATTAATATAATAAACTCCAAATACAAACAAACCTTTGGACATCACTACAAGAGAGCTTCCATTGTTGGCACCAGCAATGGAACTAATGTAATAGTTCTTTTCCCATTGTTCCATAATCCATTCCTGCACAATTTTTGACATCAAATATGTGGTATGTCCCATAAATGTCTGATACAAAAAAGGAACATCAACACATATGGTAGACACACCAACCTTATGTAAAAAGAAAGGAGATAATTCATAAACTTGGCTTGTGAAGCCAGTTCCAGCATCCATAATGATAGCCCACAAGTTCGAACAAGATGCCACACTACTTATAAGTAAACCATCTGCATTTCCTCTGTCCACATGTTGTGCCAATCTTGTATCCGCTACGTTATAATGATATCTAAGACCAGAGAAAATGAACAGCTTGTTAACAATAATACCAAAGAATGGTTACCAACAAGTATGATCGATGTACTTGAACCAAATAGTAAAGCAAGGAGGAAACTCTCCCAGATGCAAGGACTGAATATGATAATCCATCCTCCAACTGCATCAAGGATTATCTATCTCACTAGACCAGTCACATATAACAAATATAAAACAATGTAGAATATATTGTTAAAAACTTTTTTTGGAATGAATAATTTGAAATGCATTGAAACTCGCACACTCATCCAGAGCATATATCTTGAGATTCACAGCTTCAACGGACTATTCGAAATCTCCAGAGACGGTGAGTAAACTTGATGCAGATTTTACAAGTATTTCATCTCATTAGTTCAGATTGATGTTCCTAATCTATTAATGTCAACAAACATACCCCCAAATATGATACAGAATAATGTACTACTTATTTGAAAAGAATTCAAGATAAAACAGCAGGATGCCAATTAATCATCATTGACTAGATGACATGAATGAAAATTTGAAAAAAAAATGGACAGAAAAAATCAAATGCTACAGCAGGAATCACACTCTGGCACCAATTAATGTTAATATAAAGTGTCATAGAAAATAATTTCACCATTGCAGCAAACCAGTGACATGGGACGACGACCATTTAATTTCAAATTGGAAGACCAATTCTCCTTGTATTCATTCTTCTCTCGATTGATACCTGAGTAAATAGCATACTACATTGCTGATAACCCAGGAGTATCAGAAATCAGGATCAATAAGGTAAGATAACAATTGGGGGCATTACCAACTGCCAAGTGGAAATTGGTAACCTGAAATGCCTCTTAATCAGGAAGGAAAAATTTAATGCTAATATATTAAGGGATCATCTCTTAAAGAAAAATTGACAAAAATGCCTAACGATATCTCCAGATTTCCTTTCACCCCTATTATTGCATAAACTAACTTGAAACTATAACACAAATGCCCTTTGATTTAATTTTATCATATCATTTCAAACAGATCTATCATCTAACAGAGTTTTCTACCGCAGATACAGCGACAATATTTTATATGAATGTCCAAAATGAAAGAATTATTCAATATATCAAGTACACACACACGTTAACTTATCTTCTCATGTTCCATAAAACAAAGTAAAGTTTAATTAATATTCAACCATATGATGAAAAATGAATCTCATTCGATCAACAAGCAGCAAAATAACACAAGATAGATTCAACCTCTGCTTCATAGGTAGTCTGGCATTATAAACTGATATCCACTGTGTTGCAGGAACTCCCATGCGGACCTTCTTTTTGGGTTGACCATCATCATCTTCCTCAAGATTCATTCTGCCCCTTTTTTGTCCTACTTGGAAGATAATCTGCCAGTGATAACATGGAAGCTAAAGATTTCTACGACGTAGATCAACGGGAACGAAGTGATGACTATAAATAAATGTTACCTTCTGAGCACCGTCCGTGTTTATTGGCCTTATAGCCGGATTAGGGCCAATAAGTCCCTCAAATAGAGATATTAACTTGGAATAGTTGGGCTCTTCATCAAATTTCATGTTCACCACAATCTCAAGAAATTGTCTCAGAGGTGGAGGGCAGAAGCAACACAGCATTTCAGGAGAAGTCGCCATCTTTTTCTTGCAAACTAGGAATGATTTATTATCACCCTGAAAGATAAGAAGACATTGTTTTATGTTCAGGGAATGGTGGTATTATATAAGTGGTGAATCTACAAATAATCATACAAATAATTAGGTGTACCTGATAACCTTGCCATGGCAACCTTCCGCGATGGAGAAAAATGAGTGTATAAGCAAGAGACTCTAAATCATCTCTTCTACTAGCAGTCCTTCCCAAGTGAGCATGTACACTAGCATACCGAACAGTCCCTCTAGGAAAATACCACGCATTATTTAAAATAAATAAATAAAGCAAACAGAAGCCAGTGAACTGCAACTTATGAAATAATTTACCTAAACATATCGGGACGTTGGTCATATTCAACGTGTTGGCCGTTGCCACTCTCTCTCCACTTTGTTGCTGCAACTCATTGTTATGAGATGTAAGCAACCAAAAATAATAATTAATAAAAAAAGTGCAATTTTAAGAAGTGAATTAGATTTACTCACCCAATCCAAGGTCAACAAGAAACAACTTCTTTTCTTGAGCTGTTGCCGGCTGACCAAGTAGAAAGTTCTCTGGTTTTACATCTCCATGTACGTAACTAGAATTGAAAAGCAACAACTATCTTGGATTAAAAGATTATGAGAAAGTAGAAATGAAGTTAGACCTGAGCTGTCTAGCTAAAAGATCATGTTAGCAGGAACCATAAAACAATGCATACTACACATTAAAAAGTAGCATTAACTTGGGAGGGAGGGAGAAAATAATTCAAAGTATCATACCCTCTTGCGTGCATCTTGTCTAATATCGATAAAGACTCGACCGCAATGCAAGAAACCATTTCAGATGACATCCTGTGAATATAGACAAACGACCAAAAGCAAGTAAAGTATCTAAAATATCAAAAGACTGAGGCAAAGCATCCATTTGTCGCAAAATAAATTAGCGATCGATCTCTACATCATACAGTTGTGCTCCTAGCAGAACATAAAAACACAAGGGCAACATCTTTACATGTTCGTACACAAATACACATAAAACATATATAGAGAAAAAGCCAAAAAGATCAAAATCATAAATTTATATTCATTAGAACCACCCACAACTGGATGGTGAGGCAGCAGAACAACAATACTCCATGTGGTCATTTGTGTCAAGAGACGGTGACGGGTGGAAGGAAGGAACAGGTCATTTGACAGGAAATGGAATTTTTTGCCAATTATACATCAAGTAATAGAACAGGAAAGCTACTTTAAGTACCCAATGACATAATAATTGTCACAATGGCCACCTTCACGTTGAGAGTAAAAGTCAAGCATTGAATGGCATCATAACTTGAGAATAAATGCCAAGTATTCGGTGGCGCCATAACTTCATATGGCATATGGAAGAAAATGAAATTCACCAGTGACATTAGAATCTAAACCCTACAAGGCTGGGTAATAGATAATAAAACCTTTAACCTAATAAATCATAATAGAAATTAAAAAGAACCCTTGAAGGCATAAGCTTGGGTTACTCACGCTTGCCCAGAGGAATTCCACACATCCCATAAGCTAGGCCCTAGCATATCCATAACCTGAAACATATTTAACGCGCATAAATTTTAAACTTAAACCGGAACATCTTCAACGATTGAATAATACACACATGGCTGGAAATCATACCATTACATAGTAGTCTCCTTGCTTTCCTTTATAGTGTACTTTAGGCACCCCATGACTACCACCAAGAGTGCTGTTAAACCAAAAACCAGATAGTTAACTCATAGTGGTGTGCTAAACCATATTATCTGCTACTAACACATAATTTAACATCCTTACTTGTAAACTTGCCATTCATAGGGAGGGCCATAATTACATCCTTTGCTGTTTCTGTGTTCAAATTTTAAAGCAACCTGATACAGACACAACAAACCAACTTGAATCGCTCAGGTTAATTAAAAAAGAGTTACTGAAACGTTACTGTTGTAATACAAGTTATAAGTATTACCTCAATAGCCCCAGGACCAGGACGATCATTTCCACCGGAGACACGGCGCCCTACAAATACCTGACCAAACCCACCTTTCCCTAGTTTCCTCTCAACCTTATACACAGGTGATCCTCCTACTTGGACCTGAAAGGAAATCAAATTAAAAACAAAAATCAGCAAGGTAATACATACCCAATTGTATATCTAGAGTGTGGAATTTGTTTTAAATAACTTTCTTTGTTAGGAATTTACTAACTTTTCAAGCTTAGGAATACTCTAGGTTCTTATTATTGATAACGAAGGAACATCTGGATCGCTATATTTGGATTCTGCTTGCTGTATACGTCGCAGAATTTCTATGCAGCTGTTAGTGATCTTATTCTTCAGACTTCGAGCATAAAGTTTGCAGCTCTAGATGTGTTTCTATCGATTCTGTGTGAATAGGCTTGACCCTCAATTACCATTTTTTTTAATCTATTTTCCTGAATAAAGAACTCCACATAATCATAGCAATTACCTTATCTATTTTCCTAAATAAAGAACTCCACATAATCATAGCATCATGAGTGTGTGTGTGAGAGAGAGAGAGAGAGTGTGTACTTTTAAATTAATGAGTTTCTCCTTTTCCACAAGAGAATTAAATTAGAGATTAAGAATAGTACATCAATAATGATCCATTGGCCGACGAAATTAATCCTAAAATAATCTGTGACATCCGTGGCACAAGAAGAAGCAAGTTATGTGAGAGGGAGTTAACATTAATATGGGTCCCACCTTAATCAGCCATCAATCCCATGTACTTACTGTTTCAGAATTGAATTCAGCCTGTTTTAGCCGGCCTGTGTGGCGGGACTCATAGTAGATTAATGCTCATGTTGACCATAAAAGAAGGTCTCTCATCATGGTATATCCAATTAATACATCTATGGCCTTGGTTTGTGTAATTTCACAAATTAGCACTTCCCAGATCAGGCTAGGCTTCTCTAGCTGAGGTGGGATCCACTAGCAATTGAAGCATAGGGGTTGTCTCGAATATAACATATCCATGATGACAAATATAGGCAGATATTTATACAGACGCACAATCAGAGCTTATTTAACTTCTTAGGAAAAAGTACCATGTTCCCTTCTTATAATGAAAAAGAAGAAACAAAAATTCACGAACTCTTTGTATTAGCAATTTCTACACTGGACTAGCTAGTAAGACAGATAAATTATTGAAAAACTCATTACAACCTCATGGCAATTGACAGAAATAATCAAATAATATATATACACAGAGAGAGAGAGAGAGAGAGTATCTACCCTCTCAGGAAACGGGGCAGTGTTTCCTTCTTCTTCCTGGCCAGTAACCTTATTAGCACTCAGTCCACCACTAGCGTCCGCCATCACCTTTTTTTCACCACTAATATTATCTTCTTCGTCTAAATGTTGCTCCAAAAAGTCTCCTTCTTTCTCTCTCTCTTCACTTTTCTTGTCCTCTGAAATAACAATTACCTCCTCTTTCTTCTTCGGCCTCTTGTTCCGCGTAGGCTGCCGCTTCTTCGCCGGCTGCTGCGCCGCCGCTTTAGCCGCCTCCTTGGCCACAGCCGCCCGAGTCTTAATGAAGTCACCAACCAACTGCTCCGATTGCTTGGCTACCGGAGCACGGCCACGGCGTACTCCACTGCGCAGCTCCGGCATTCTCTACCCATACAAAACAACGAATAACACCAAAAGCTAACCCTAACTAAATCGACCATTATCGGCTAAGCTCCGAAACCCTAAACATCATCACGGCTATGCTTTCCCAAATCAATAAACGTACGTTCAGCAACCTAAGAATCGATTCAATTTTACAAGAATGAAGAATTGATGACCGGATGACCTAGAAACAATTACGATGTAATTGACCAAAAATGAATTGGGCGAAAATAGTCAATAATATAAAATATATAATATTGGCGTTGAGTTGTGTCAAAATTGAGGAAACTTTCGATTTTATAGTTCCGTTTTGGTAAGTTGGTAATATAGAGAGTAGAAGAAAATCGTGTTTGATCCTCCATCCACTTCAATATTTTTCTTTTTTCTTTTTTTGGAACCCTCCACTTCAATAATTAGGCAAAATATGATGGACAAACTCATAATGGGTTTGGATGTACTTGTAATGGGCTTATTCACTTTATTTACAAAAAGGGCCGATTTGAATATGTACCAAGCTTGGGTTAGTTTGGAATTAGTTTTTTTTTTATCACTTATAGGGAATATTAACTACAATTTTGTGAAATTTTAGACTTCAAGATAAATCGGCCTGAAATTATCTCGTTTTTAATCATGCGTAAAGTACAGAGGACGAAAGAAAAGTATTTTAAATTGTTGATTAATCACAAAAAATAATTTAAAACCGATAATTACCAGGCGATATTCATTTCAAACTCCACTAAACTCACTAACTTAACTTATCTTCACAAGCATCGCTACTAGTAAGACCTCACTTCCTCAAACAAGCTCCTACTCTTTGCTTCATTATTAGTTTTATTATTACCGCTACGAGTAAGATCTAACTTCCTAAGCCAACTCTTGCTCTTCGCTCCATTGGTTGATCTTCTAGTAGCCTAAAATGTATACCTTCTCCTTACGCCTTTGTGCTCTCGGTAATGATAATGGATAGTTTAATATTTTGTATCACAAGCATTAATAATATTTTTCCAGAGACTTATTGGGAGAACCCAAAAATTCAAATAAATTGTATGAGCATTAAATTTATGTTAGTCATGAAATTTTCATCTCATTTCAATTACCGGTAGATTTTACGATTAAGTATACATACAAATCACGTAAATCAAATTGTAACGACAAATTGTAACAATGTGACTCTATAAAAGTCATGAGACATTAATCATGATAAGAATTTCATAATCATATTTTTGTCTCACCGGTGCAGATAACATTTTGGTTTATGCAAGAAATCAATGCATAACCATTAAAATTCAATTAGTGGTTAAACACTAATTAAATTTAAAATTTCTACACTTTCTTAAATGGCAAAAATAAAGAAATTTTTTTTCTTTTTTTTTGTTTACCAATCTAAGTAAAATTTTTCAAAAACTAATTTAATAGTCGAGAATGAATTGCAAGTTATATAAAAATACTATTATAACCAAACCCTAGCCTCCACTTCAGCCAATTTTCTCCAACAAATCCATCAAACAAAATCTAAAATTTCATTTAAGAACATTTATTGAAGATTTAGCATTTTTCTCATTAAAACTTTAAAGATGTAACACACTGCCTTTTTATTTCATTTATTATTATTTTTGTTATCACCATTGCATAGAATAAATTTTTCACTATCAAATTCATGCATAACACGTGTGCATAGCATCAGTAATTTGTGAGATATTGAATTTTAAAGTTTAATCAAAATAAAAAAAAAATGAAGAACATTCATATGAACATAAGAACTTTAGATGCCTAATCAAAAAAATCAAACAGTATGTTCGAATGCTTGTGGAAATCCAATTTGGGGCTTATGTTTCTGCTATGTCTAGCTTTATTTTGATACGAATAATTTGAGAAATGGTTAACCTAGCACCTAGTTCATGCTCAACCGAATGATTTTTATGCGCATGAACTTTGTTTTTGATTTTGAAGCTTGTTTCTTAATAAAAATTAAAATAGACATCATGGTTGCGTTTCTGGAAGTCCCCTGATTTGTTTCCATGATTAACTTGTCAAGGATGGCAGCCTTGATGGGTTTGGACCTCGACCGAAGCCTTGTCAGATTTCATGGAGATCGTTGGTTGAGAACCTCTGAAACCCTTCCCTACTACGTTTTAGCTCATGGCATTGGCAAGATCGAGGTATTCCCCTATGGGAAACCTCATGGTGGCGTCACCTCCGCGAAATGGAGTACAGATGGTGATTTTTGGCATGGTCAACTACGACGCCATCGGCGCCTTCGCCCCCCGTTGCTGCAAAAGCCCTAGGAGGAAGGAGAAAGTGATGATAGGTCGAACCTGACCCGATCCGTGACTAGGTTCCGACCCGTCCAACCCAGCCCTTTACATTTTTCCCCCCTAAGGCCTAATCCAAATTTAAAAATAAAATTTTATATATATATATATATATATATATATATATATATAATTTAAATTTATAAATGAATAATTTAAGGATAATTATTTTGATATGTAAATAAAAATTTTCTTAAATGATTAAAATTTTTGTGATTTAGAACTAAATTAATTATTGAAGGAAGAGTTTCTTATTTACCACAATTAAGTGACAAATTATTAATTTATAAATGATAGTTATTAACAAAAAGAAAATATGATTATTGTTTAATTGAAAGAATTAAATAATAATTAAGGAAGAAATTTTAAATTATATTAAATGATTAATAAATCATTTAAGCTAAGAATAATTGAGGAGTAATTACTATTTAATTAAACTAATAAATTAAGAACAATTATATTTAATTAAAAAAATTAATGAATAAATTCTAAATGAATATTAAATGATCAATAAATCATTTAAGTCAAAAAGTAATTAAGAAATAAATAACTCGATTGAGAAATAATTATTATCTAATTAAAGAAATTAAATAATAGTTTAAGGATAAATGTTTAGTTAATGATAAAGGATCTATAAATATTTTATATTAAGATTTAATTAAGAAATGATTATTGTTTAATTAAAACAATTAAACAATAATTAAGGAATAAAGTTTTGATGAATAATAAATGATTAATAAATCATTTAAGCTAAAATTAATTAATAAGTATTAATTAATTAATATAATGCCTCCAACAAATAAATTAAATTATCAAGAACCTACGAACGATCTCTTATCAGTCCAAAAAATCTATCGGACTCCAATTCGGTTCCAACTGAATCTCAATTCGACGAATGACGACTCAATTAGTCAATCACAAGCCTGAGAATTTTACAAACACTTTGCATGTGCATCCTCACGTAGAATTGAATTGAGATTACTCATGTTATTGAATGTATATGTTTTATAGAGTTGTTCTCTACACAAGTTGTTAAATCTAAGATTCACTAAGGACTCAAGACAAGTATATACTTACTCTACATTTTTTTCAATTAATACATATAAAAAGTTCTTTTGATATACGTAATGTATCCAAGCTATTATTATGTCAATATTCATACTTCAATTTCTTCAAAGTTAAGTAACGCACGATCTCTTGATCCGATATACGTGAAAAATGTTGTTCTAGATTTAAGTATCCTTTGAGCGATTGTTAGCTATTCAAATTGGCTAACATACCAAAGTAAATCTTATATGGATGTAGAAACCTATTTTTCACATCATACTTGTAAAGTATATCAGTATGGATAATTAAAGGCTAGTGGGATGCATCTGCCTGACACCTCGGGCCTATGATTTATAGGGGACGGAAACCAAGGCATCAGTAACCGAACTCTTGCAAATAAAAGATTTCTGCATCGACATACATATGTCATCATGATGAAATCATACAGTGGTTAGGCTAACCAGCTAATATACTGTTTGATATGGAGTTCCTAAGGGCATGTGCACCAAACAGACATGGCTACAAAGCGCATATGAAATGATTCTATATTCTTTTAGGTAAATGGTCAAATCCCTCGCTATCTCTCGGGAACCCTAGAAGATTTTTTTTTTCTAAATTATCAAGAGGTGTTGGCATTGTTTCCACCTAACCTCACAAACATTTAAGCCCTATAAATTATCTATCCTTCAAGGCTCACCCAATGCATGACTATATACTTGCGAGCGTAAATTGCTCACTTTGCTATTATTAAATGTTTTACAGGATATGACGAGAAGGTCGAGCCGTCTGATAAAGGCAAAGAGAAAATGACACGATGAACACTTCCTAATCACCCTTCTTTGGATGACATTTAGAGGAAGAGTGAAGTGTGAAGCTATTATTGAGATGGTTAGATTGTAAGACCTGTGTGGACACCTCATAGACTTCCGCCGTTAGAAAATTACTTTTGGGATAATGTAATAGAGATTTTATTATTTTTCTTATTTAATGATATGCATGCTTGGATGTTGTTATTTTTCTTTTGTCAATTGTTAGAACAAAATAGGCTCAAGTGTTTGTAGAAGGGGGGGTTGAATACAAACACTCAAAACTTTTCGCTCTTTAAAAAACTTGTTAAGCACTGATGAAAATAGTTACAATATTAGAAAAACTATAATGAATTTAAAATGAATACACAAGCATTCAAGTTAAAATAGTTGTATTAAAATTTGATGTTTTTTTGGAAATATGTTTAACCACAAATGTGTGCATATACTTATGTTTATAGAACACCTTGAGTATATACAGATGCACAAACAAAACTCTAAGCATCATCATCAGCATTTATACCTAACATCAATTATTGACGGTACCCAAAGTCCGGTATGTGATTTTTGGGGCTGTCACACTTATAACTAATGATTAATTAAATTATATTTGTTAGGAATTATAGCATTTGGTGATGATCTACAAACTTAGAATTGTTAGATTTTATAATTGTACAAAGTACCCGTAGCAGTGTTCTATCAGAGACTACCATCAAAGTCTGCAGGTACACATCAAAGACTACAAAGATTGCAGTTGGAGAGTTCAACAAAATTCAAAATTAGTCAAGTAAAATTAATTCATCGGAGACTAAACTTTTGTTCATCAGAGACTAAGTATTTGCTCATCGGAGACTAATGTTGAAGCTACTAGAGACTAAGGCAAAGACACTTCAATGCATTAAAGTAGTCTTAAGAAGATTTGACCATCACCAAAGTTATTTGGCTAACGCCAAACTCAACATTACTCAATGCCAAAGTCATTTTGACTATTGCCAAAGTCATTTGCCTATCGCCAAAGTCATCGGACAAATCAACAACAGCGCTAAACTCAAAATGAGTATCGCCAAACTCAAAATGACTGTCGCCAAAGTCATTGAGAAAATATCTATCGCTGAAGTCAAGTACTCGAGCATCAGGGGATAAATATCCACTGATGAACAAAACAGCTCATCAAGGGATAAATATCCACTGATGAACAAAACAGCTCATCAGGGGATAAATATCCACTGATGAATAGAGACTGTCCATCAGGGGATAAAATAATCACAGACTAAAAATGACATCTGGGATGACACATAGCTGAGTTCACAAATTCACTAACTCAAGTTTAAAGGCGGTGGAATTAAAATATAGATGGTGGTCTAATAAGGAGAGATTAGCTACCAAAGAAGCTTCAAGGAGATAAGTTATACACTGTAGATGTGAACAATGATAAAGTAAAATATGGAGATAAGTCATACTTATACACTACCAAGTGTATATAGCTGCTGGTGTGAAAACTGCAGAGATAACTTATAGAAATTTGAAGGAGAAAAATTTGGAAGTTGATCCACTCAAAAACCAGGAAGCTCATAGAGATAAGTTATTCACTGCAAAGATAACTTATCATGAGAACTCCAAGAGAAAATTAAGGGAGCCGGTGTGCTGATACTCCAGAGATGTTACATAATAGGTTGGCGTGCAAGGAATGTTATGCAAAAAGAAGAAGTTATGTGACAAAGCTGCAATTACCAAAGAATATCAGAGATATTTTTGGAGACAACTCACTATGGAAGCTTGGAGGACAAGGGAGCTATGTCTAAAAATAGAGACATGGAGCAGCTAAGATAATATATACAAAAATAACATGAGAGATACATCAAGATATCACTAAGATACACGAGAACACAAGTATACATATTATCTTAGATTATATAGCTGTTGTAATTATATTACAGAACGTGTAACAAGTTTTCATAAACTTGAGAGAAGCTAGAAATCATTTTTCTAGAATGCAGCTGTTATTTTAAACTGAGATTGTTTGCAGCTGGTAATCACTACTAGAAAGAATTGTAAGATTCAAATTGATTTACAATAAATTTACATATTATAGATTAATATTCATATCTTGCAATTTGCTTTACTGTTTCATATGTTATATTTTTTTTTGTAAACTTGTTTTAACTATTCTTAAGTTTTAATTTACATTAAATAGTTTAATTCAAAGAAAAGTTAGTAGTTGTATTCACCCTCCCCTCCCCCTCCCCCTCCCCCTCCCCCCCTCTACAATTAAATGAGCCCATGTTAGTTGAGCCTTTATTTTATTTTATAAGTTAGAATATTGAATTGCAACTTTTTAAGTAATTAGAAATTATACTATTTCTTTGGTATATATGAAACCTATAATTAGTTATATTTAATCATAATACTTTATCATTATAGTTATACTATATGAGAATTTGTTAAGCTATGTCTTCATGTTTTGACTTAATGACAAAAAAAAAATATATTAAACTTTTTAGAATATTTTCAATTTAATAATCCAATTATTTTTTTTAATCAATTTTCCATTGAACTTTTATTCAAGGTTTCAAAAATACCAATATTCATATTATATCATCGATTATAGTTAACTCATATTTTGGTTTTTTTGTAAATTAAGGTAAAATTTTAATGGTTAAACTGATAAAAAAAAAAATACTTGGATGGTTAAATTGAAAAAAATCAAAAAGTTTTGTTTTTCCCTCAATAGATAGTTTGTGGTGTGTTGGGGGGTGGAAAGGGGGAAGGGGGGAGGGGGGGGGAGGAGGGGGGGAGGGTGTTCGAATTAATAAACTCAATGAATACATTGTATTAAAGAATGCAAAATTAATATTATACAGTATATCAAAAATACTTCCAAACTTTTATTAATCATAGAAACAATGATTACAAAAGCTTTCTGGTGCAAGTACCCAACTTCTCTTTTTCTGCTTAAGAAGAATAGCTGCAACCCTAAAAAATAAGTTTTAGCTACTCAAGTTCTAAAAACTTGCTTCGTAAGTTCTAAAAAATTGTTTCTCATATTCTAAGAATTTATTGCGTTATTACAACGAATGAATCTCTGTATCGTATATTATAAATTATATTACATTACATCTAATCTGAATCTGAATATATATACAAGTCTAGACATTTCTAATTTGATTCAATTTAGTTGCCTGACGTTATCAATCCTAATTCAACTTTGTATTGGATCTTCTAATCGACTTCTTATTCGCAACACCAAATCCTATTCAAATTTGGCTTCCTTCTATCAGTCGAACTTGATCTTCAATATCCTCTAATAAACCTTTATCTGCTGATGAGCTTATCCACTGATAACCTTATTTGCTGATGACCATTATTTGCTGATGAAGAAATTATCCTCTCATGACCATTTATCCTTTGATGTAGATTATTTACCGATGAATAAAAAATCCACCAAGGAACATATTTAACTCATATTTTAGTCTTTTTGTAAATTAAGGTAAAAGTTTAATGGTTAAAGTAATAAAAAAAAATATTTTGATAGTTAAATTGAAAAGAATCAAAAAGTTTGATAATTATTTTGTCATTAAGTCTCTTGTTTTTTATATACAATAATTGTTTTTTAAAATTGTATTAAACAGGACTTCACCTAATTTTTTATCAAGATCATACTAACCCGCACTTGGTAAAAATAAATTAACTTGATTTTGTGAATACACAATAATTCTCTAAAATAAAACATAAAAAGAAAATGTAAGTGAAGGAGGTAAATTGTAATAATATTTAACTTGTCTTTTTTCTTCTTTTTTTTTTTGATAAAATTCTTGTGAACTCATGCACCCATTCACACACCCATTAACAAGTACCTTATAGAGTTTTATGAGCCAATGAAAAAAGTGTTCCATGAAGTTCACAAGAATTTCAATTTTCTCCTCTTCTTCTTTTATCAACAAATTTGCGCCGTAAATGTGGCAGATTTTTTGGGGAAGGGAAGAACAAAAACTGAAAAGGCAAAAAAGTACTGGGCAAGGCAACCATCCCTTGATAAGAAGATATTAACTGTTAAGAACCAATTGCATGATAAAATGGTTAAAAATAGTTATGCGAGACCTCCTAAAAGGTCAAAGATAAAACCTGAAGCACCCAAGACTAAGGAGAAATTTCCTCCATCAAGTTTGTGATAAAAATTGATAAATCTGAAAAATCTTTGACGACAGCTAAGATAGATGGTACTAATGCCAATGGACCCAAACAGGTTTGGGTACCAAAATCGAATTAGCTGTTTGTGTATGCAGGGCATGGAGGAATAAATCTAGTTCTTGCACAATGGATGTTCAAGACACATGTTTGATGAGAAGTCCCTCCTAACACAAGGTGTAGCTAATGAGTTAGAGGATGCTGACATTGACTCATTAGAGAAGATGAAGCTGAAACTCAAGAAACCTCAATCACTGGATGCTCAAAATACAGAAAACAAAGAAGCTACTGATTTAGACAGAGTTTCAGAAGTAGCTGAAATTATTTTTCAAAGAAGAAGCAGTTGGGAGCACTAACCCAGAATCAAAAGCAGCTTGCAGTCATATTCACCAAACCATTGGATGAAGCCACCTTTAACAGGTTGGTAAATGAGTTAGGTATGCTCAACTTTGGTGAATAAAATCTTGTGCAAGTCTGATAAAATATAGCAGTAGATGATTTTTTTTAAAAAAGCTATCAGCTGATAAAAAGTAGCAGTAGTTAATTTATCCCCTGATGAATTACTCATCAGTGGATAATTACCTACTGGTAGCAGAAATTAAACTTTTAATTTCTGAGTTTATCTTCTTTACTTCTTCTAATTTTGCTACAATGAAGGATGTTAGTAATAGTCCAACTTCTCCTACCCAAGTAGCAAAAACCCTTTAAATACAAGTCTATAACAAAGGTCACCTCCTCTATCTTTCAAAAGATAAAGGTTGTAAAAAGAAAACAACCATAACCAGCAATAGCTGAGGGTTGGGGGGGGGGGGGGGGGTGAACATTTTAGAGGAAGAAATAAGGAAAAGTGAGAACTCTTAGAGACTGCTTAATATTCTCTTAAAAGGATACTGAGACTAAAAGGAAAAACTACATTTCTAAGTGCAACCTCTCAAAAGGTTGTATCTATTGAAAATAGTCCACATCCAAGGACACAGATATTTGAGTCTACCATGATCACATCTATAAATATCTTTTAGAGGAAGAAGAAGAAACATGTTATGATCAATGATCAATGTGAGAAACCGAAAATTTTAATAAAATGTACGAATATTAAATTTGTTATTTATTAAATTTTCGTTCATTTTATTTGACTAATAATTTTTACGATTTAGGGTATGCTTAAATCACGCTAATCGATGCGCGTACGTCCACTAGAGATAAATCGAAACGAACATTATATTTTTATATTTACGAGACGTTAATCATGACAAGAATTTCATAAACACATTTTTATCTCATCTACACGGTTAAACTTTTCGGTTTATGCATTAAATCAATGTATAACCATTTAAATTGTAATTAGTGAATAAAAAATTTAGATTAAACACTTATTAATTCAAATTTCAGCATTTTCTCAAAGTGGCAAAACAAGGAAGTGTTTTCAATCCAAGGAAAAATCTTTCCAATCCAAGTAAAGTTTTCAAAAATCAATCCAAGGGCCAAAAATGATTTTCAAGTTATATATATACATCTTATTCACTAACCCTAGCCTCCATCAGTCAAATATTTCCAGCATTTTCCCTAAACAAAAATTAAATTTCGGATTTGAGCATTTATTGAAGTTTGAGCATTTATTTCCATTAAAGCTTTATAGAGGTATACACACTGCTCCTTTATTTTTATAGTTATTGTCACTTCTGTTTATGCCATTGTGTAGAATAAATTTTTCAGTATCATTTTCATATATAACACATGTTTATAGCATTTATGGTTTGTAAGTTATTAATTTTTAAAGTTTGGACAAAAAAATAAATCAAAAATCAAGAAATAAATTAAAAATTTGTATGAACCCTAGTTTTGTCCGACTGATTTCCGGCCAGTCTCTTGCATGTTTGTTCAAATTGATTATACATTATTGTTCCTGCTGTTTAGTTTTTCATTTTGCCTCAAAAAAAATTTGAGAAATGACGGAGTATTTCGGGTTTCCTTGTTCGACCAAATTTTTTTTTTACCCGAATGATTTTTCTCGTTTTCCTTGCGATTGAATCATTGAAACTTGAAATCGATTGCTTGTACAAGTTTCTGCAAGTCCCCGGAATCACTTCCATACGTGAATCAGCAGAAATGACGTCGGGAAGGCCATGAATGGCAAGAGCCGAAGCTCTTGCCAGCGTCCATTGCAGTCACGCCTCCGGCGACCTCGAAGCTGCTATTCTGGTGACTTTCCGACCGCGGCAAGGTGGCTAGGGGTAGGTTTGCCTATGGCAAATGCCATGGCGAAGCCGTTACCATTGATCCGTGCGTGTGTGAGTATGAACCTAGCCATGTCAGCGGCCGCGGCTGGCCGTCCGGCCAAAACGGCGCCGGCGGCAGCCGCAGCTGCTAAACACTAGCAGGCCTAAGAGGAAGACAACGGGTCAGGTCGAACTAACCCAGTTCTGACCCGCCCGTGACCCGACGATCCGACCCGCGTTTGACCCGATTTGACCCATTATTGACCCGATCCGACCCGGATCCGGCCCAATACAATTTAAAAATAAAATAAAATAAATCAAAAATACTTATACATTTTAATTATTTTCCAATAAATGATTTTTGAATAATCATTTTGACATGTAAATAAACCTTTACATGATTAAAATTTTATGATTTAAAAATAAGAATAAATTATGATGTTAGAGTCTCTTAATTACCAAAATTAAGTGACGAGTTATTAATTCATAAATAATTATTGTTTAATTAAAATAATTAAATAATAATTAAGGAATAAACTCTAAAATTTTATTAAATGATTAAATAAATCATTCAAACTAAGATTTATTGAAGAATAATTCTTGATTTAATTAAATTAAGAAATCAATACCAATTATTATTTAATTAAAGCAATTAAATAATAATTAATGAATAAATTTTATATGATTATTAAATGATCAATAAATCATTTAATTTGACAATGATTAAGAAATAAATTACTTCAATGATAAATAGTTATTATTTAATTAAAGTAATTAAATAATAATTTAAGAATAAATGTCTAATAATTGATAAAAGATCTCCAAATCTTTTATGATTAAGATTTTGACTAAGAAATGATTATTGTTTAATTAAAACAATTAAACAATAATTAAGGAACAAATTTTAATAAATGTTAAATGATTAATAAAAATCTTTTAAGCTAAAATTGATTGATTAATATCAATTAATCTAAGGCCTCTAATAATTGAATTTAAAATTCATCAAGAGTCTATGATCGACGTTTTATCAAGTCCATAAATCTCTCGGACTCCGATTCGGTTCCAACCGAATCCCAATTCAACGAATGACGACTCGATTAATCAATCATGGACTTGAGACTTTCAAAGACGCTTCGCATGTGCATCGCATGTGTATTTAAGTTGGGATTTCTCACGTTATTTCATGTAAATGTTTTACAGAATCATTTCTACGCAAGTGTTAAATTATCACTAAGGACTTGAGGCAAGTATATACTCACTCTGCTTCCTTTCAATTAATACGTATGATCATTTTTTCGGTATACGTAATGCATTCAAGATATTATTATGTTAATATTCATGATTTAATTTCTTCAAAGATAAGTAACGTATGATCCCTTGATCCGATGTACATGAAAAATGTTGTATTTGAATCAAATACTCTTTGGGCGGTCGTTAGCTATTTAAATTCCGCTAACACGCCAAAGAAAATCCTATACGGATGTAGAAAGCTTATTCTTCACCCTATACTTGTAAAGTATATCCGTGTGGGTAACTAAAGGCTAATGGGATGCATCTGCCTGGCATCCCGGGCCTAAGATTTATAGGGAATGGGAACCGAGGCATCGGTAATCGGACCCTCGCAGACAAAAGGTTTTTGCAATCGACTACGTATGTCATTATGATGACGTCAGACGGTGGTCAGGCTGGCCAACTGATAAACTGTTTGAGTTCCTAAGGGTATGTGCACTAAACGGACATAGTTATAAGGCGCATGTGAAGGTATTCTTTATTCTTTTAAGAAAAGGGTCAAAACCCCTCGTTATCACTCGGGGACCCTAGAATCCATCTTTTTCAAGATATTAAGAGTTGTTGACCTTGTTTCCATCAAACCTCATAAACACTTACGCTCACTAAATTATCTCTCTTTCAAAGCTTACCCAATACTTGTTTATAAACTTGCGAGCGTAAATCGCTCATGGTATTTCTCTTAAATGTTTTCACAGGTTTTGGCGAAAGGGCCGAATCGTCTGATAAAGGCAAGACAAGAATAGCATGATGAACGCTTCCTAATCGCCCGTTTATGGGTGGCTTTCAAGGGAGGAGTGAAGCGTGAGGATATGTTAGAAATGTTTAGATTGTAAGGCCTATGTGGGCCCCTCATAGACTTCCGCTGTCAAATATTCATTTATTTTGAATAATGTAATAGAGAATTGTATTTATTTCTCTAATTTAATGTCTTGTATGCTTGGATGTTATTATTGTTCTTTTGTCAATTATTGACGGTTCCCGAAGTCTAGTATGGGATTTTTGGGGCTGTCACAATCAACCTATCACTCAATGCACACACAGGGTCTTACATTGATGCTTCTCTTTTCTCTATTAAATAGGAAAAACTAATATTCAAATTCTACCCTTATTCTTTCTTTTTCTCTTCTTGATATTTCTTTAGAAGTAATGGAAATCAATTCCATTGGTTTCAGATTCTCTGATAGTTCAATCATCAAAGAAGTCAACTCCAGAAGCTGAAACACAAATAGCAGCTCTCAACTCATTAGTGGATAATAAAATTGTATTTTATCAAACATCCACTGATGCAGAACACTTATATTTTTTTTTCTACACCACTCTAGGTCATCCACAACTAAAAAGTTTAAGCATTTTTAGTAAGCCTAAGAGAATACAAAATGAGAGTCAGACCTTGTGTCTGGAAAAAGGTGAGGAAAAAAAAAAGATTAAAACAAAAAAAAATGTACAAAAAGTGAGTGAGAGGCTGACTTGTAAAAGTCAGGCAAAATGAGAGGGTGTGAGCAAGGATGAGATCCTTGAAGAAAAGAATAGAGAGAAATTGTTCACACACTACTACCTTTACAGATCATGTATTCTCTGATCACCATTCCAATCAAACATTAGGGGATACTGAGAAACGAATTAGTTCAGGAGATGCAGAACAACAATTGCTAACTGACATGTCTAATAAGGACATTATCAAGACTACTGTTGGATCTCACAAACTGCACATGAACCTAAAGAAGAAATTGTGGATGCTTGGTTGGATGCAAACAACACAAGAAGTATTGGATGATACAGCAACACACCTCATACCAGAATATTTGATCACACAAAGATCAAGTATAGCTGTACTCACACGATGTTTATGAAGCATTGATCAATACAGAATAGAGGAACATGAAACTCTAACACTTCATGATCAATGGTCTACAAACTGAGCTCAAACATTTCTTCCTACTAAGTCAACCTAATCTATCCTTTTTCTTCCCTTTAACATTAAATGTTGATGTCAAAAAATGAGAGAATGATCAGGTCATGGGGAGTAAAAATAATTCTTATGAAGACAGGGGAGAATTGTTAAAGATATTAACAGATTTATAGCTGAGCTTGAAAAACTGTAGAAAGCCAACAAAGTTATTAATGTAGTCATCACTGTTAGCAGAACTGGTACAGTGGGGTTTACACATCTTTAATTTCAATTCTAAGTAAGTGGTGTTATAAGGTTGTGTTTTGACATCATCATCAAACCTTAATTTATGCCTATCATTTGATAATCATAAAGAGGGGGAGATTGTCAAGAATTATAACATTTGATGATGATGTATGATACTTAGAATTGTTAGAACTTGGATTTGTACTAGAACCTACAATAGTGTACTATCAGAGACTGCAGGTGATCATCAGGGGATGAAGTTGGTTAGAGGATGAGTTATCAAGGGACAAACCATCAGGGGATACATATCCACTGATGATTAAACTCATCAGAGAATAATTATTCGTTGATGAATAAAGCATATCAAGGGATACACATCCACTAATGAACAAATTCACATCAAAGGATAAATGGCTTGACACTATAAACCTCTACTAGAGTTTTTCAACAAATGAGAAGCCGACCAAGATCCATAACAAACTTACAATTGGATTAACAAGGTTGGGAAACTAATATGTGAAAGCTAAGATATTTATTAACAGAGATGTTAGGTAACAGAGTTGTTACAACTGCTGATAAAGAGAAGTTGCTCTAATTAATCAAAGTAGTTGTTGAAAAGCAAAACATATCAAAAATAAGAAGCTGTGTGGAAAGTATACAAGACACAATATACACAATACAAAAGAAAAAATAGGAGATTATAGAATAGAGTTTTTAGAAAAACAGAGAGAGAGAATTCATACACTCTGTAATCTTACGCAACAAATTCATAGAATTTGAGAAGCAAGTTTTTTATAACTTGAGAAGCTAAAAATTATCTTTTAGCTTGCAGTTGTTCACACTTGAACAAATTTCAGTAGCTGATATCAATTTTTGATAACCAGATTGTAATTTCAGATTCAATATGTGACGACCCAAAAATAAAAATAGTCTATGGATAATTTATTCATTCATATTTTGTATAAATGATTAATTCCCTATCTATGTGAATAATTAATTTATATCTTGAAAAGGAGTATATTTTTCATGATGTCTGTGTTAATGAGGATAATTTCCTTAAAAGGATATAAATATGAGAATATCAAACCTCATATAAGATTATGTTGATCAGCTTGGAAGGAGATGGAAGGATTACGTAAGAAAACTATCATATGAGGAGTACGTGTGTAGTTATTTGATTAATAAGCTGTTTGTGTGGCAACAATTGATTAAGGTTAAGTGCATGTAAGATAACAGTTGCTTAGTATTTTACCAACTATTACGATGTTATGATAAACAGTCGTTCCACTGCCCAAACTGACCAATCATTTTATCTCAAAGCATAATATTAGCCTACTACTCTAATCGATTCATGAACACTATAAATACCTCATTCTGAGATAAAATTCTAATCTCTTTTCTAAAACTTCTATCTTAGAACTTCTCTTTAACCCACCATCTTCATAAATTTTAAGTTCTTCCTCTTGAGCAACTGTCACTTTAGAGCAGCCAAGCTTTCAATCTCTTCCTAAAAGACGAAGAGGTAAGAGCTTTATTAATCTTATACTCTGCTTTGCTCTGTTTGATTTTCTCATGCATGAACAGTTGAAAATAATAGTCGAGCATGCTAGAGTTCAAAAAGGAGTAAAGCTTCAAAAGCTATAGTAGTATTTTTTTACATATTTGTGTGTGTGTGTGTGTGTGTAATATGTAAAGAAGTAATACACACAGCAAATAGGTTTATGACGCACCCTAAGTTGGGTTTGTTCATTGTTAGGAAACATCCATGATCTTAAGAAAGGTCCTTCATTATAGCAGAGACAAGCTCTAACTTAGTCTCTGACATCATAATATTAGTCTCCGATGAGTAATAATGTTAGTCTCCGATGACTAATAACGTTAGTCTCCAATGACTAATAATAGTATCTGATGAGTGACAATACTGGTCTCCTATGAGTAACAATGTTGGTCTCCGATGAGTAACAATGTTGGTCTCCGATGAGTAACAATGTTGGTCTCCGATGAGTAACAATGTTGGTCTCCGATGAGTAACAATGTTCGTCTCCGATGAGTAACAATGTTGGTCTCCGATGAGTAACAATGTTGGTCTCCGATGAGTAACAATGTTCGTCTCCGATGAGTAACAATGTTAATCTCTGATGAATATCAATGCCAGTCTCCGATGAGTTTGGCGCTAACTTAGGCGCTGGCTAAACAATTGGCGATGAGTTTGGCGACAGCCCAAAGAGTTTGGCGATAGTCAAATAAATTACCGATGAGTTTGGCAATGAACAAATCATCCCCTGATGTGTTAGGATTATTCCGAAATTACCATCCCCTGTTTATGCGTACTCTCATATTTATTCTTCAAGGCATATATCTCACATATTATACCAACAACTATGTTTTACAGAACCTTTCACACACCAGTATTTTGAAATTAGAATTAGCTAAGGACCAAGACAAGTATATACTTACTCTACTTCTTTTTTCACTAAATACGTAAGAACATTGATTCGATTTACGTAAATGATTGATGATATTTCTTATGAAAGTCAATGTTTTTCATGGATAAGTAACGTACGATCATTGATCCGATATACGTGAAGTGATGTTGTATATTGAACCAAGTGTTAATGGGTGGTTGCTAGCTGTTTTAAATTTTCTAGCACACTAAAAAGAAGTCCTATATGGATATGGAAGATTTATTTCTTACTCTACACTTGTAAAGTATATCCATATAAGTGACTAAAGGCTAGTGGGTGTGAGCGCCTAGCACCACAACCATGATAGAGAATGAGAAACCGAGGCATCGATAATCAGACCCTCGTAGACCAATGCTTTCTGCGATGACTACGTATGTTATGACGAAGTCAAACGATCAGGCTGACCAGCTGGTATGTCGTTTGATGAAGAGGAAGTCAGGTAGTGATCAGGCTGGTCAGATGATGCATTATCTAATGAAGATAGGGCATATTCATGGTTTATTTCAAGTAAAGGGTCAACCCTTTGTTATCACTCGGGAACCCTGAAAGTTATATGTTTATGAGATAGCCAAGAGGTGTCGACATTGTTTCGCCCAACCTCATTAAACACTGAAGCCTTTTGAAACAACTGTTCTTCTTGCTCGAACTACCCCAGCGAATGAATATATACTTGCTGAGCGTAAATCGCTCATGTGGATTATTATATTATGTTTTTTTCAGGTTATGATGAGAAGGCCAAGCCACCTAATAAAGGAAATGAGAAAATGGCATAGCGAGAGTTTCTTGATCGCTCTCCTATGGATGACCTTTAAAGGAAAAGTAAAGCAAGAGGCTATTATAGAAATGTTTAGATTGTAAGGCTGGATGAGCCATTTCTAGACTTCCACTGCTAAATATTAAGGTTTTGTAATAAAAGGTTATATACCTTTAGTTTATATTATGAATGTTTGAGTTAAGGTTTTGTAATAGAGATTATATTTCTCTTAATCATTGATGTTTATGCTTGGTTCAAGATGTTTTTTTGTTGTCAATTTCTAGCAGTGCCCGAAGTCCAGCATAGGATCTTTGGGAGCTGTCACACAATTTCTAACAGCACCTGAAGCCCAGCTTGGGATTTTCGGGGCCGCCACACAATATCAATAAAATACATTCCTTTATTGATTGATACAATCTGTTGTGTTTTTATTTCTGTAATATATTTTCAGATTGTATTGTGATATTTACATTGGTGAACAAATTCAAAAATTGTATTCAACCCCCCCACCCTCCACCCCACCCTACCCCGCCTTTCTACAATTACTCATTCGGGAATAACAAATAATAATTAATTGATAATTTCCAATTAATAGTAAATGATTTATAAATCATGTAAGTTAAGATTAATCGATGGATAAGTAATCTACAGCCTCCAATAACTCAAATGAATTATATGGATGCCTTCAAAAGACTTAATAACAGTATGAAAAATCTCTTAGACATTGATTGGGGTTAAAAATGCCATCCCAATATAACAAATGATGAATTGGAACATCAAAGAGATTAAGAAATATATATAAGGACATCATATATGTACATTCTCGCATCTGTATTTAAGGCATGATTTCTCATGTTTTGCCAATGTCATTATTTTACAAAGTTCTTTCACCTCACTAGTGATTTAATTAAGCTTAGCTAAAGACAAAGACAAATATATACTGACTCTTATCTTATTCTTTAATGTGCATTATCTTTTGTTTCGATATGCGTACAATGTTATGACTCACATGCTGCAATTGCTTTTATTAATGATGATGCTATGCTTTAATTTTCGCTAACATGATATGAATGAATGTGCATGGATATAATCGAGCTTTGATTCATCGTTTTATTCTTTAATGTTATATTTGTGCAATTGATGAAAATGACATGTCCCTTAATAGGTCATGCCACATGGTTGACTAGAGGAAAGGAAAGATGCTTATTCGTTCTGTCACCTGAGCTAGAGGATTTACAGTGACTACGTACGTTTACACACTGAGGGATCATGTTGTTATAATTAGGACAACTGAAAACAGTATGGTTAGTAGATTCAACGGGTTTTAGCCCTCGATGGATACTAGTTTGAGAAAATTATTACACAGGTAGAGGCCTGTCTTTCTTCAAGGAGGCTTACACATTGTTCTATCATCTTTGATCCTCAGAATTTCTACAAGAATTACGAGGTGCTATTATTGCTTCACTGAGCCTCACAAACAGAATTGTACGTTTATTAGCATTACAGAAGTTCCTTTCTTTTTGTGTTTATATATTTGTTGAGAGTAAATTGCTCATTCTTGTTAAGTTAATGATTTCTAGGGTATGAAACAAAGGTTGAACCCTCTGACAAGGGGAAAACAAAGATGACGAGGTACAGAGGTGAACATTGATCATATGGATAACGACTAAGGAAGAATGGCATTTAGAACTTTTGTAACATTTTTAGACTGCAAATTTTAAAGACATTTTAGCTTCCACTGACAGTGTAGTATTCTGAAATTTGTAATGATGTACGACCACTAATATTTTAGCTTCAATTATTTATGGATGTGATGTTTACTGTTCTCCCCTCTACTGACGGTGGTGCCTACATCCACTATGGGATTCTGGGGCTGTCACAGTCTGCACAATCTTCTGCATAACAATAACAGATAAGCCATTAAGAGATAAGTGAGAAGAACTAAAAGAAATACTGTCACTGAGGGCACACACATCAAGTCTCAAATTGATGCTCTTCTTTCACCTATTCAAAAGGAGCAACCAAGACTCACGTTTACTCTTATTCATTCTTCTTCTCTCCTTGATACTTCTTTAGAAGCAATGGAGAACTCAAACACTCAATTGGTTTCAGATTCTCTAATAGTCCAATCATCAGAGAAGCAAATTCCTAAATCTAAAACACCAACAACACCTCTCATCTCATCAATGGATGTCACAAATGCATCTTCTCAAACATCCACTAGTGCAAACAACTCTCTTATCACCCTTCCGTCAGCCTCTAGGTCACCCACAACATGTAGATTTTACATTTCTGCTGAGCTTGAGAGAATAACTAGTGAGAGTCAGGTCATTTGGCTAGAGAAAGGTGAGAAAAAGAAAGAAATTGAGTGTGAGAGGATAACCTTAAAAGGTCAAGCAAAATGAAAGGGTGTGAGCAAGGATGAGATCCTTGAAGAAAAAAAAAAGAAATCTAACTTTTCAACAAATGAATTTCTTTAGCCTATTTCACTACCATCTACCATTGAAACTCATTTATCCTCTGATCCCAATGCTGATCATACATCAGAAGATAATGATAGGAGCTCTCAGCTAAAGGATGCAGCACTCCAGATGCTAGCAAATATGTCAAATGTAGATTTTTGAAGTACTGTATGGTCTTCAACAACATCAAGATACGTTGTCAGCACACTGAAGATACACACTACAAATGAACCTGTGATTGAAGAAGAACTAAAAGTGAATGTGGATGCTTGGCTGGATGCGAGCTTCACGAATACCTAGGACGAGGTAGCTGCACAACTCCGATAGGATTATCTGACCACAACAGTGCAATTGACTTCACTCCAAAAGTAGTCTATGAGACATTGATCAAAACATAAATGAGAAACATGAAGCTCCAGCACTTTATGATCAATGGTCTCAGGACTGAGCTCAAGGATGTCAAAGATAAGGTGGAGCTGGAAGTAGACAAGATGCAAAGCTGCAATGAAGGTCTTCTTCCCAAGAGTATGCTCATTGCCTTCGAAAAGAAATTTCAAACCTTAGAGTCTGTTGTCCAGTCCGTCCAAGTTTCTCGACTCAGATATCCAATGACATCCAAGAGCTGAAACAGTTGTTTCTTCTAACCAACCCTCATCTAGGTATCTCTTCCCCTACTCCCCAAAATGCTGATGTTAAAAAGGGGGAGTCAAATTATTAAAGCAAGGGAGAGAGTAGTTAAATCTACTCATTTGGAAACTGTTGAGAGGTTGATGGCTCAGCTGACAGATGTTCAACAAGTTAACAAAGAAATAGATGCAACTATTAACTCTAGCAGAGAAGAAAAAGTTCCTATTCCTAAAGAAGCTCCAATCCCTAAAAAGGAAAAATGCAAGGGTATCCTGGTTGAAGACCCCAAGAAGAAGAAATATGCTTAACCAGGACAACCTAAGTTGATGAGGGATGCCATGAAAATAACTCACATTCTAACACATGTTGAGGTGATAATTGATGGGAAAATGGAGCTAGTTTATCCTCAAGAGCAAACATTGGTAGAAGATGATGCGCTCTATGCACAACAACTTCAGAAAGAAGAGGAGATGGCATTGGAGGAGGAAAGAAAAGAAGAAGAGAAGAAGGTAGCTGAAGCCAGAAAATCAATAGCAAAGACAGCCATAGAAACAATGAGGAATAAGGAGATGGAAGAGAGTGAGGAGAGAGCGAAGATGAAATCAAGTAGAACAAGGACATCAAAATTATCTCAGTCTTTAGTTGTTCAAACTCTAGAAAGTCATGATTAAGTTAAACAATCAAATCAATCCTAGAAAAATTCAAAGAAAGCCTTGGTAGCTGGTAGTGATTCACAACCAACTCAAATAACTCCAAGTACTTAGACATTTATAGTATAGATGGCCAACACTATATAGTTGATTGAAGCTCAGATAGAAGAATCAGAGGAAGAAGATGAAATTATCTTTCAGGGAAAAGGAAGCTGAAATCATATTTCAGAAAAGGAAGCCAGTCTTAGAGGATTTAAATCTAAGTCTAGGTGAAGCTAAATTTTAAGGTCAAAGATCTTAGTTCAGGTACATTTGTAAATAATATATTCTTTAATTTTCATTTCTAAGTTGTCGTTATAGTTTTGACATTATCATCAACATTGATTTATGTTTATCACATTGATAATCATAAATAGGGGAAGATTGTTAGGAATATGTACATAGATTTGATGATGTAACTTAACACTTTAGTGTATAGAAGAAATTAGAACTTAGTTCATTTTGTAGCTGATAGTTTACTCTCTAATATATATAAAATACCATTGTAAGAGAGTAAGTTAAAATGTATTGTAAGAGACTACCAGGAATGCATTTGGAGAGTTCAACAAAGTCAAAGTCAGAGACTGTGTTTAGTCTATCAGAGACTAACTGTCAGAGACTAAAGGCAAGTCAAAATTAGTCAAACCTATCAGAGACTAAGAATTATATTATCGGAGACTATTGTTGAAGCTGTAAGAGACTAAAGTAAAGATACTATCTGATGTAGTGAAGAGTTCTAATTTAAGTAGATGTTTGATTTAGTCCAGATAAAGAAATTTTGTTGAAGATAAAGCTGGTTAGAGGATAAACCAGAAGTGTTTCTATTAGATTAGTGTTAAAAGTTCTACTCTTATTCGAATTGAAAATCATATAAATACTATCAAGTAGATTAGAAGAAAAGACGATGAATTTATATACGATTCATTGATTTATTCATTCAGTACAGGTTTTGAAGCTCTTGAATAAATCGAGAGGCAATTTACAATCGACTTGTGATTGTTAATGTTTGTAATCAGTTGTTGATCAATAAAAACAATTGTTTACAGATTTAATTTGTTCTTTATATTCTACAAGTTTAATTACTTTAAAGAATAGAAACTCGAAAAAGCTTCAAGAACTTGTATTCAACCCCCATTCTACAAGATCTAGGTTATCTATCTAGGACAACATATAAGAAACTGTATGCCAAATTCAACAAGTGAGAGTTTTGGCTTACTGAAGTGAAATCTCTTGGGCATGTTAACTCCAGTTCAGGGTTATCAATTGATCCTATCAAGATTAAGGCTATACGAAAGTGGAAGCAGCCGACTAATGTCTTTGAGGTGTGTAGTTTCCTTGGTTTAGCAGGTTACTATAGGAGGTTTATTGAGGGTTTTCCCCAAGTGGCTAGGCCATTAACACGACTAATACAGAAAAAGTCTACCTTTTTTTGGGATACCAATTGTAAGAATAACTTCCAAGTATTAAAGGATAAGTTGAGGACAACACCAGTTCTTGTTCTGCTAGAGGGGAACCTGTTAGGTTTTATAACATTCGATGATGATTGTACTTAGAATACTTAGAAATACAAATGTACTGTTAGTGCTAGTTTATAGCATTTGAGTTTTTTGTAGCTGGTAGTTTACTCTCTGATTCATGTAATTCATTCTTTATAAGAGAGTAAGTTTATTTGTATTATAAGAGACTACTAGAACTACATTAGAGATTTGAACAAGTTAAAGATTATGTTTAGTCTTATCAGGGACTAAGACAAAATCTTATCAGAGAATACATAATAAGGCATCGTAGACTAAGCTTAAGCTATCAGGGACTAAACATAGTTAATCAGAGACTAAAGTGAAGAATATTCTCTAATGCAGTACGTAGTTTTATTTGAATTAGAAGTTGACTTCGACATAGATATTGAAAATATGTTGAAGACGAAGCTGGTTAAAAAAAACATAACTAGAGTTGTAATTTTTCATCAGGTAATTGGATGAATGTACCTATTCAGATTGTACATAGGAAATTTATATTGAATATGATTAGAAGTTGAATTACGATTTATATTTGGAAGCTGTAATTAAGTTTACAGAGTTGTATTAGAAGGTATATGTTTTCATAGATTTGTATATATACAGTACATAAAATTGAAGCTGATAATCGATTTGTGATTGTTAGAATTTGTAATCAATTGTTAATCAATAAATGCAATTGTTTATAAATTTGTCTTGTTCTTGTTCTTTACTTTTCATAAGTTATATTACTATAAAGAATAAGAATTCAAAAAGATTTCAAGAACTTGAATTCAACCTGCCTTCTACAAGTTCTGGGCTATCTCACTAGGACAACAAGTGGTATCAGAGCTAAATTGCTTTAATTTAATTCACAAGATCTAGAGATGGCTAATGATGAAGGAAGCAGCTCCAATATAATGAGATATACAGGAAATCGTGATGGTGAAACCAGAATTCCAGTCTTAAAAAGAGAGGAATATCCTATCTGGAAACAAAAGATGTACATGCACTTGAGAGCAACAAACCCCGATTACATTGATAGGATTGAGAAAGGTCTATACTAGCCCAGGAAATTTGTTCCCTCAAAAACTGTGGAAGGAACAATAATTGCTGAGCACTTCAAAATTGCACATGAGAGTGATTATACTAATGAAAACAAGTTGCAAGTGCTGAAAGATGCTAAAGTGATGAACATACTTTACAATGGTTTAGACAAAAATATGTTCACAAGCATCATTAATTGCGTAACATCAAAACAGATCTTGGACAACATCAAAGTCTTATGTGAAGGGACAACCAAGTAAGAAAGAATAAAAGGTCATTGTTAACACAACAATATGAATTCTTTCAAGCAAAGCTGAGTGAATCAATAACATTAGTGTATGATAGATTCAATGTTTTGCTGAATGACCTGAAAATACTTGGAAAGTCCTATGACAATGAATATGTCAATACCAAATTCTTGAGGGCTCTCCCACCAAGATGGGATCCAAAAACTACTATAGTAAGGGAAGCTCGTGATTTGGATATTCTCACATTGGACAGACTCTATGAAAATTTAAAGACTTATGAACTTGAAGTAGATTAAAGACAAAAGTTGCATGGTAAGGACAAATGAGCTGCATTAATGGTTGAGACAAAGATGTCTCACGAGGAGCTTGATGATGAAACCTATACTACAAGCTCTGCTGATGAAGAATTTGAAACTGACACTAGAGATGACATGGAGGAATTCATGGCCTTTATGGTGAAGCAGTTCAAGAAATTCAGAGCTAGCAGGAAAGGGAGGAAATCATCAAGAAAACCTAACCCAAAATGGGAAGGTCAAACTGTGACCTTTGATAAAAAGAAGATAAAGTGTTAAAACTGTGATGGGTTAGGGCACTTTGTCAATGAGTGCAAGAAGCCAAGATCTATAGAGAGATCTAGGGATGAAAAGAACTGGAAATCAGGGAATGATCTTGTTGACAAAAAGTACAAATAAAAAAGCAAGGCCTTGATAAGATTGGATTAACAGTGATTCTGAGGAAGAATTTGCAACTTTGCATTAATGGCTAGAACTGATGAGCCAAGTGATTCTACAAAGGTATGTGATATAACTCAGAACTTTAATGCATTTAATCTATTTGATACATCTAGTATAGAAAGCATACAAAAAAGATATGTCTAATTTGTATGTTAGTTTTAGATCACTGACCATTGAACATGCCAGAGTTAAAGAATCACATGACCAATTTGTCGCGCCTGGGAAATTTTGAAAATTATGGGGGTTGAGTTATGAGATTGCTCATTTAAAAGTTTCTTCAAAAACCTTTTTCCAAAAGTCTAAGTTTTTTATAAATTCGACGGGATGATAAGATCATTTTTAAAATAAGTCGCCACTTAACAAATCTGAGACAGTGTGTTAGGACACCTTTCCAGTTTTATCTTTTTGAAAATTAATTTCAAGGTGACTCTTAAATTATGATCAAGACGAAACCAAGAAAAATCAAGTTCGTTGCTAGGTTGAACATGGGGAAGGTGTTAGGCACCTCTTATCCTCACTATAACTAGTGACTGCTTTTTAGATTTTTTTTTTTATGAAATCATCCCTTAAAACCTGAAGTTTTTTTTAGAAGAAACATTAAAGTGCACGTGTGTGCCAGTGTGTGAGTGTGCTTAGTGCATCTCCATTATCAGCTTTGGGTTACATATTACAATATATAAACTGGAGGTGAAGGACCAGTCCTAAATAAATATCAAACAACTTTTACCTAACACCAATTTACAACATTCATTGGAAGTAAACTAACTTAAGACTAAACAAATTAACTTTAACAAATGTTGGCTCCTGTATTGAAGATTCTTGGCTGGATCCTCCCGAAGAGGGTTTAAAACCCATGCATCATTAGCTCAGGCAGAAAATAGAAACAAAAGATTAGAAAAGACATCATAAATGTGCAAATATGTACATATGGATAACATGATTAAAATCAAGTCATTTTTTTTAGCTTACATTATATAAACTAAGATCATACAGAAATTATGCTGGGACAAAATATATTTATGACAGAATGTGAGGTTAGATGATATGTAGGTGTATAATAGATTAAGTATAAGGATGTTTCCAAATAGAGGTAGCTATGGACAAAGCTATCTCGACTAGAAATTACCCTTATATAGGAATATGAACTAACCTTGATCAAAGTAAAAGATGGAGAAACAAATGGGAAGATAGATAAACAATTACAAGCCAAGCTTCTATTGGATTGATGTAGAACAAGGAGTTATAAAGATAATCTCTGGTTTGAGAAAATAAATCCTTTCTTCCTATAGCTAAATTCTAAAGGAAGATTTTGAGGAGTCTTGTCTTTGATGTAGTGAGGAGTCTTCATAAAATTCCAAGCAACAGTCTCTGATATGACAATTTTCTCATCTTTGATAAGCCAAAGCTTAGTCTCCGATGGGTTAATTTCTTGTCTCCGATGGGTTAATTTCTAGTCTCCGATGGGTTAATTTCTAGTCTCTGATGAGCAAACACTTAGTCTCTGGTAGTTCAGCTCTACAGGTGAGTGGTGAGGATCGATTTGAACTTTCTTTTGTCAACACAGGACATCACCCCTTGAAGATACAATGCATTTTGGGTGGATAACATCCTCTGATGATGTTAGATCTTTTAAAATGACATTATTTATCTCTGTACCATTTCTGCAAATTAGTCTCTACTGGGATAAAATTAGTCTCCGATGGCTAATTTTGGTCTCCAACAGTATAAACTTGCAGTGCATTCGTGAAATTGTTTTTGAGCTTTCCTTCCTTGGTACAGGTCACTATTTGTTGGATATACAATGTATTTTGAGTGGGCAACATTCTTTGATGGTTTTTGGCATTCGAGGATGACATCATCTATCAATTCATCGAATCTGGGTATTAGTCTTTAATGGGTTAAAATTAGTCTCTAACAGCGTATTTTATCCCTTAACGCGCTAGTCTCTGACAGTGTAATTATCCCCTGATGCGCTAGTCCCTAACAGTGTAATTTATCACCTGATGCCCAGACTTTGGCGCTAGTGTGGATTACTCAATGACTTTGACGCTGAGTAATTTATCCCCTGATGCCTAGAATTTGGTGCTAGTGTGGATTACCCGACGACTTTGGCGCTGAGTAATTTATCCGCTGATGCCCAGACTTTGGCGTTAGTGTGGATTACTTGACTACTTTGGCGCTGAGTAATTTATCCGCTGATGCCCAGACTTGGCGCTAGTATGGATTACCCGATGACTTTGGCACAGAGTAATTTATTTCCTGATGTCCAGACTTTGGCGCTAGTCATTTTTATCCCCTAATGCCCAGGCTCTTGCGCTGACTTTGGTGCTTAGTAATCTTTTAAATTTTATTCACCCATCTCCAATGCTGCAGTTATCAATTCCATGCACTTCTCATAGAGGAACCTGTCAATCCTGCACTCAACAAACTTTAATCCACCAAACCTCACTCCATATTTGATTATTTTATTTTATTACATAAATAAAATAAAGCTAAAAAAATGAGGTGTCTACAATGTGCAATAATTATAATATATGAAAAATAACGACATACCACTGCAATCAATTGATCACCCCAAATCTCCTATGTCAGATCACTAACTTCTGTCATCTCATACAACGAGTCATATAAATACATGCACCATTCTTTTACATCATATATCAAAAGGGCATAGTGATTGCGCTCTGTGTGAAGGATTGAGATGAAAATATAATCAGCCTCTCCCATGGGATGTCCTAAAGTTGGGGATAGATACAGCTGGATAAAGTCATTGAGATCCACAATCAACTCAGGACTTTGATCCATCTAAATCGGATATTCCACTACCATATCAATAAAAGAAGTGACAAAGAAATTAAATTTTTACCCATCGTGAGATATCCTGCCTTTGACTCAGTTGATGTTCCCTCTGCTCAAGAAAATTTATATAAGCATTAATGGTATTAGTGACAACCCACAAAGGTGGTCATAGACTGTACATGTCGTCACAACTTAGGGACAATACACCTTCGTCACTGAGTAGAAACGGGAAAGGACATGCTCTGTTGGGTGAAACGAAGAAAAACCTATCAATTATGGTCCTCTTCTCTTTTCTCAATGACTTCGCAGGGTCTCTATATGTTGGATGCACTAGGGGAACAACAAGCCTGTAACAATCTTCAAATTCAATCGTTGATGGCCTGGGTGATGCAATGGGGGATGACCTCGAGGACGGGTGTGATGTCAAGACCCTAGGTGATGAGTGATATTTGTTTCTCTGAGCAACAATACGATCACCTTGTCCCTCTATAAGTTAAGTTCTGTCCTGCATGCCCCCCATGAAATGATCATATTGTTCCACCCATTTGCTTGTATTTTTCCAACTTAGCTTCCCCTTTTCGAAATTTCTAAAGAGTGACCGTGCATCCTCAATCTACACAATAAATGAATATAGATAATTGACATTATTTCGAATATTCAAATTGAATAATAACAACAATATAAAATACTTACCAGAAATATGGCATGACTCTGATTAATGTATCCTCGGAGCTGATAACGTGTGGTTGGCCTCAAGTTGAGGATTTGGTCGAGATATGTGACTTCTAGTGATATTCTTGTACCATTTGAAGTACTCATCCAATGAGACTCTCTCAATGGCGTCTAAAACCTCAGCCTCTGAATGATTTATGACCTGGTACCACATCTCAATCTCAGTCTCCCTTAGTTCAGGTGCATTGGCTCTCTTCGATATCTCCTTTTCATCCTTTTTTGCCCTCAAGCCACTCTGAACAATAGGAAAATAAGGAATGTAAATGTCATCAGCATCAAATTGTCGAGGCACCCATTCCAACAACTGATACTTAACTATCTCGTAGTGAATCAATGGCATATGGCCTGACCTTGCTAGTTTAGTACTCCATGTAAGAAACCTGATATAGTCATCCCACCACTCATATGGACTCATTAATTGTGACGACCCCACAATCCCTCACTGGATCAGGGCTTCGTCAAAAGAAGGATAAGATAACCACACATTCATTCATATAACTATTACTGAAAGAAATGATATTAAAGAGTTAATACAACCCAAAATGTTACATATACAGCGGAAGTTATTCTATTTGTATGCTATAATACAAAACATCACTTTTGGATCCTCTTCTTTCCTTCCTTTCTTATCGGCATTACAAAGGGTTTGCCCAACTTAGTAACCTCCCATCTTTGCCTTTCCCTTGTCGGAGGGCTCAACCTTTATATTCTATCCTGCAAGGTATTAGAATTCAACAAGAATGAGCGATTTACGCCCAGCAAATATATAAACAATTTAGGAAAACAAATCTGGGATGTTTCAAAGAATTCGATTCTGTTATGAGACTTGGTAATTCAATACTATTGCCTCAGAAATCTTTAAGGAATCTTTAGGATTACTGATGATAAACAATTGTGTAATCCTTCTTAAAACAAAGCATAACTTCCTTGAAGTAAAAATATCCATCGGGGGCTAAAACCGCTAGATCTGCTAACCATACGGTATACAGATGGCCTAACTGTGCCCGTATGATCCCTCCTTGTGTGAACGTACGTAGTCACATAAAATTCCTCTAAGTCAGGTGGAGAACAAATCAACACCTTTCCTTCCCTCTAGCCATCCATGTGGCATAACCCATTTATTGCACAGATATAAGATTGTAACATAGCTAAAATTCAAAGCTCATTTATATCCATGCATCATCATTCATATCATGCTAGCGGAATTTAAAGCATGGCATGCTTATTCATAAAAAAAAAAGAAATAGTTTAAAACATAATTCAAGCCTTGCACGCATATCGAATCAAATGATAATGCGTTAAACTGAAATAAACATCAGATTGAATGTATATACTTGCATCGTCTTGAAATTTAAACATAAGATTGTGAATATACTTGCATCAACGAGAATCAAGCATAAGAATGAAAATATACTTACGTTAACTTGAAATAAATATAAGAGTGTAAATATACTTGCCTCAGTCCTTTGCACAAAATTCAAATCAATTTACTTGTGAGAGAAAGATTCTGTAAATTATGCAAGTAATATTTTAATACCTTAATAAGAATTTATAAAAGAAAATATGTATGTGATGTCCTTAGACTTTACTGTTTTAAGGAATAACATCATAAAATAATTTTAAGAAAATAATGTTTTATAGTCTTGAAAACAGACTATGCATCGGGGATTAATTTCTCATTATCAAACTTGTTAGGGACTGATATCTTTAGCCATCAGAGACTAGGAATTTCCTCTATCGGAGACTAAGAAATCTCCTTCATCAGAGACTGCAGAATTTCCTTCATCAGAGACTACGGAATTTCCTTCATCAGAGACTACGGAATTTCCTTCATCAGAGACTACGGAATTTCCTTCATCAGAGACTACGAAATTTCCTTCATCAGAGACTAAGAAATTTCCTTTATCAGAGACTAAGAAATTCCTTATCAGAGACTAAGAAATTCCTCTATCGGAGACTATGGATGACGTCATCAAGGACTGAACTTAGCCCATCAGAGACTAAGAAATGACGTCATCGGAGACTAAATAACCCGTCGGAGACTAATGACGTCATCAGGGACTAAACTTTAGCCTGTCGGAGACTAAGGGTGATGTCATCATCAGAGACTAACCTTGCTCATCAGAGACTAAGTATATCTCATTAGAGACTAACAACATCTCATCAGAGACTAAGAATATCTCATCAGAGACTAAGAATTATCTTGTCAGAGACTAAGAATTATCTCGTCAGAGACTAAAAATTATCTCATCAGAGATTAACAATTATCTCGTCAGAGACTAAAAATTATCTCATCAGAGATTAACATTGGAGCTTGCTTCTGCTACGATGGAAGACTTATCATACTCAAACTCAACTTATGATGACTTATGAAGATGCAAAAGAATAAGAACCTAGCATAAATCTTTGATGCTATGCACGAAAGAAATTGAGTAGGATTCCAGGTTATTACCTCTTTGTTTTTAAAGGTGAAATCAAAGCTGGTCTGAAAATAATTTTTCGAAAGAACAACTTGGAAATTTATGGAGATGACAGGTTTAAACGAAATTCTGAAAAGAGAAATTTTGGTAAAAGAGTTAAAATTTCATCTCGAATGAAGTATTTATAGAATTCAAAGGCAGTAAACTAAGGTTACGCATTGGAATAAAACAATTGGTTACTTTGGACGGTAAAGCAGCTGTTCATCATGACTTCTTGATAGCAAACAGCTGCTGTCCTACATGCATGAAAACTCAGCCACCTAAACAGTTTCTAATCAAAGCACGTAATCACAAATGCTACGTAGTCCTTTCCTCTTCCTCCATGCTGATCAATATAATCTCATATGGGATTTGCTAATCCCCTTTTTGATACCTTTTTAACCTCATCAACATTGATACCACATCATCACAAAATTCTCATTGTAGATAAGAATTCCTTATTTATATTTAAAAAAAAAAATGCTAACCTCCATGCAAAAATATAATAACACAAAATAAAAATTATTTCTTATCATAAAATACATTTAAAATTTTCGGGTTCTCACATTAATACAACATCAGGTGCCTGGATATCAAGTTCTCCTCGATAGAATATTCTGTTGTCATGGGGAGACTCCCTTGGCTTTCGTTTTGAGAATGAGTGATCCTCATGGAATGCGTATACAAGGATCCTTGGTAAAACATGTTCTTTACTTGGCCAAGATATAGGCCGACCAAGCTTCATCCTCTCATACACCCATACCTGCAGCGGAAGTAATAAAATGAATTGTAAGACATAGTTGCAATATTATGTAAGAATATAATACAATGTCATAAAATATAAATTATTTATAACAAATACCTGTAATACGATTGCAAATCTGTAAAAATTAGACACTCCTATTGAACACTTGTATAGTCCTCTGTATAAGTATGCCAACATGCATGATAGATCCCCAAGAATAATCTATTACTTTAGCAATGTTATCAGTAAAGGTTATATATTTAGAATGCACAAAATCTTTTGTTAGTTTGTGGAAAAAGAATGGTACTGCAAAACCACAATATATAAGACCTCGTGTACAACCAAATAATGGCGGGATCAGGGTTTTATGGACAATATTTGAATGTATCAAATAACCAGTTATAAGTTGGACCGGTTCCTTTTTTGTAAGTGAACTCACCTTCGTATCACCACTGTTGTACAAATTCCTTTTGCAGGAACTTCATAAGAGCACATGTGAGAGGTCTTCCTAGAATAGGTAAACTTTGTGATGAAATAAACATCTTCTAGAGTAATTGTTACCTCCCAGCAATTTAAGAAAAATGCCGTCGTGTCTGGGAAGTATACTTGGATTGACATATACGCCAGATCCAATCTGCTCCAACAATCTATTCTGCTCAAGGTGGAGATATTGACACCACTCATTATACGTACCATTAGTCTGTTGAATGCAACGAATAGTTGGAGGCTCTTCATAATTTCATATTCGAGTTGATATGTGATTGGTTTTATTATTTAGAACACTAACATTGTAAGGATCTGGTTGATGAATATTATTCATTTTAATTTGAGAATGATGTCGTGCAAGAAGAAGCGAAACAGAGGAAGAAGATGAAGAAATATTAGGGTTGACACAAAGGGTTGAAGAGGAAGAAGAAGAAGAAATAGCAGTTAATAACAAAGAGAGTTAGAACGTGGGTACTAATTGCCTTTTAACGTATTAGGGTAAAATAGAGATCACCCCTCTATTAGAAGCGTGTATAAGAGACCACACCTTTAATATTGGCGAGGTTCCAATACTGCCTTTATTACTTCAACCACTTAACTTCAAACTTCAACGTCCCTTTACTTCAATACTGCTTTTCAGTGCCTTTTTTAACTCTAATGTACTGCCTTTCAGTGCTTTTCTTAACGTATTGGAGTAACGTGGGTACTGACCACCGAGACTTGACAAGTCGACTAAAGCAAGAGACCATGCCTTTAATAGAATATGAGTTGAATTTTACTACTCAAATAGCCTCTGAAGCTATATTCTAAATTGAAAATAATGTTGCGGGTAAGTTTCGAACTGGCAAGCTTGGGGAGTTATGAACTAAAGTAAGGGACCACGTCTCTATTAGAGATGCGTATAAGAGACCACGCCTCTAATAGAGGCACGGTTCTAATTAATACTATCTTTATTACTTCAACCACTTAACTTCAGATTTCAACGTCCCTTTACTTCTCAATACTGCTTTTGAGTGCCTTTTTTAACTCTAATGTACTGCCTTTTAGTGCCTTTCTTAATGTATTAGAGTAACACGGGTATTGACCACCGAAACTTGACAAGTCGACTAAAATAAGAGACCACGCTTGAGTTGAATATTACCACTCAAATAGTCTCTAAAGCTATATTCTAAATTGAAAATAATGTTGTGGGCAAGTTTCGAACCGGCGAGCTTGGGGAGTTATGTACTAAAGCTAGAGACCATGTCTCTATTAGAGGCGTGGAAGAATTGAATTTCAAATATATTCACTTCTATTAGGGGCGTGATTTGTACTTAAAATTTTTAAATATTCTATCCACGCTACTAATAGTGGCGGTATTGTAATTTTTTTTTAATTTTTTTTACAACCATTAGATGATTGATACTATATATATATATACACACACACTACTATCTCAGATAGTAACGTTATTAACTTAAACAGCAAAATGTTTAACAAGGTAACAATCACAGGGTGAGAATGGTTTGAAGAGAAAGTCGATGGATGCACCGCACGAGAATTAATTTTCCAGAACTGTACCGGTCAAAAAATTTCTGATTTATTTAGTCGTTTTGTCTTATCTCAGTCAACCATTATGCTGTTTGTGGTCTTGCTTCTCTCTTTAATTATCGGCCACTACATTTGACACATATGCTGCATACTCCTCTTCCATTTTGTTAGATCAATGTCCCGAATAATATAATTCATGGCTTCTTCTTCTAGGGGTAAACAAAGTTATCAAGTCTTCTTGAGCTTCAGAGGGAAAGATGTTCGTAAGAACTTTGTTGATCATCTTTACACAGCACTTGATGATGGTGGAATTCGGACATTTAAAGATGATGAAGAACTTGAAGAAGGGAAGAACATAGAATCAGAACTTGAAACTGCTATCCAGGAATCAAGGATAGCAATAGTCGTGTTCTCTGTAAATTATGCATCGTCAAGGTGGTGTCTCGATGAATTAGTGAGAATCCTCAAATGGAAAAAAGATATTTTGCCAGTCTTTTATGATGTGAAACCATCTGATGTGAGATTCCAGACAGGAAGTTTTTCTGCTTCTTTTATCGAGCATGAGGAGCGCTGGACGAACAAGGTGTCTGAATGGAAAGCAGCTCTTAAAGAAGTAGCTGATATATCAGGAATGGAGTTACAAGATGGGTAAGCAAATTCTTCAGATTTAAATTTTTAGTCTTCTTGCTACCCCAGATGAAAATTAAATTAAAACTAGTTGCTTTTATTTCTATTACATTTATACCATGCTGTGTTGATATATAATCCTCTTTAGTTTCCTTATGATCGGTGCCAACAAGCTGTTAATCTTGTCAAATTTTCAGATTCAGATCTGGCATAACTGAGATGAAAATCGTATCTAGTCAACTAGGAAGAAAAATGAGATTAGTTATGGTCAGAGTGGTCGACTAGAACAATTATTGTGGACCCTTTCTTAAGCATCTACGGAGTACGTCTATTTGTTTTTGTTTTCCCTTTTATATTCTCTCTATGTACTATACTGAGTAGAGCTGTATAGTTATTAATATATCTAGTACTTTTTACCAGATTCACTTTTTTTAAAATATACAGCGAATGGCTTCTTATTGTTCATTTTGCTTCTTCTTTTTTTTTTTTAATGCATAATTAATATGATATTACATTTATTTTTGGCTACTACAATTATAAAAATCCATTAGATGCAAGAATTTAATTATAATATTAAAACTTTAAAATTTACGTTAATGATTGACTTTGAGAATAAGTCAAATTATTACTCCTTTAGGTATCAAAATTGGTATCTCATTTCAGATTAGACGACTGTACTAGTGATTCTCATTCACTAAATATAATCTCTATTGTTCATTATTTCATTTGTAATGCAATTAGATTAATTTTTAGGATAAAGGAAAAAGCCAGTCTACTTTTTTACTCAGCAAAAAGTTTGACTTATCTAAAATAAAGGAAATCAACAAAATTTACTTCAAAGAATAGAAAAGCTAAAACAAAATTATTAAATTTTCTTCAATAAAAATAAAGGAAATCAACAAAATTTAGTGATAAAATGTGGTACTTTGCTAGAAATAAATAAGCCCAAGTTTTTATAAAAGGGGGTTGAATACAAATATTACAAACTTTTTCTACTTTTAAAACTTAACACACAAAAACTGGAATAGTTGCAGTGATCAGAAAAATAATACTGAAATTAAAATGAACACACGAGTATTCAAGTTAAAATAATTATATTATAATTTGATGTTTTTCTGGGAATCTGTATAATTACAAAGTGATTAACCGCTACAAATCTGTAATGAATTACAGTTTCTTTTTCTCACACGCTAGCTACAAATATTTCTTTGAATATTTCTCCTAAAATATATTACAAACCTTCTCTCTAGTGTGTAAGTGTTGTGTGTGTTGGCTAGTTTCGTGTAACAACTCTTTCTGTATATGTAGAACATTAGTTGTATAATTCACGTGCTAGACATGCTGCCTTTTTCAACGTAGCCGCAGTATGTCCCGTCATTGTCATTTTGGAGTTACGTGTTAGACTGTTTTCGACTAGTGTAGCTTCTTTTTCTTACCTTGATATTCATGCATTTAATGTTTAATAGTTGTTATTGGATCACCAAACTTCAAGAACTATCTTCCCAGTTATATCCCTCGCTTTTATGACAAGTACCAGTGATTTGCGTGTAAGTTTTGATGACGAGTGGACTAGGTCATAACCATCCCCTGATGACAAACCTTGATGTTGACTTGATCAGTACTTCTAAATCCCCTGATGAAAAGCCCTGATAGAGACTTGATCAGTGCTTCTTAATCTCCTGATGTTAAGACCTACTTGTTTGTTTGAATATTTCTCTTAAAATATATTACAAACCTTCTCTCTAGTGTGTAAGTGTTGTGTGTGTTGGTTAATTTCGTGGAACAACTCTTTCTATATATGTAGGAGATCGGTTGTAGAATTCACATGCTAGACATGCTACCTTTTTCAACGTAGCCGCAGTATGTCCTGTCATTGTCCTTTTAGACTTATGTGTTAGACTACTTTCGGCTAGTGTTGCTTCTTTTCCTTCCCTTGGTCTTCATGCATTTAATGTTTGAAAGTTGTTATTGGACCACCAAACTTCAAAAACTATTTTCCCAGTTCTATCATTTGCTTCTATGACAAGTATCAGTGATTTGCGTATAAGTCTTGATGACGAGTGGACTAGGTCATAACCATCCCTTAATGACAAATCCTGATGTTGACTTGATCAGTGTCTCTAGATTTCCTGATGACAAGCCCTGATGGAGACTTGATCAGTGCTTCTTGATCACTTGATGTTAAGACCTACTTGTATCCACTGATGAGTATTTAGCATTCCCCCTGATGGTTCCCTTGACAGGTTTTTCCATCTATGTTATTCTCTCATTCAGTGGCCAAACTTCCCTTAATGGGTTTCTTGACAGATTTGTCTTTATTTGATGTCACCCCTGATGCCGAGTTGTAGAATTCCCCTGATGGGTTCTACTGTCGGTATCATCCATTGATGTAGTATTTTAGGCTTCCCTTGACGGAATCCCCTGATAAGTTTTTTCACTGATGCCTTTTTAAATACTGACATCTTTAATCACTGATACAATGTTGGCTTTGTCCGGAACGCCTGATGTGCGGAATACTTGAATGTTTTAGTAACATCAGACATCCCCTGATACTATCAAGTCCTTTCTAAGTACCCACTGATAACTTGTCTAGTGCAGTTAAGCTCATCCCTTGATAAATGAGTTGTTTCATGTTTGCTTGCTTGGTTGTTGGTTGTAATTTCTAAGTGGAAGAGAACACCGTTAACAAGTAATATACCGATGAGTATAGTTCATTCCCACGAGGACAAATTATTTAGTTACGTACTAATTCTAGTGAATTTATAATTTATCTAACCGATTGCAACAATAAAAATGAAATTAATTTAAAACTAGCAATTAAAACTAATAAAATAGACAAGAATAAAATATAGCATTCAATTAATTAGAATAGAGAGAAACTAAATACAATGAAGATATTAGAGCATTCGATTTCACCGTATTATACCAAACAACATTCCAAACTTAAATATCCAATTGAATTGTGTTGTGATGGTTGAAAATCTCAATTCTATTCACTATCTTACTCCTAAGGATAACAAATCTACTCAATTTAATTAATTAACCATGTGTCCATGCGAAAATTCAATTTAGCAAGTGTAGTAATGTTCTATGGATTTTTTTTGGATTCAATAGACTACCCTCGATTTATTTATTACCAAAACGCACGAATTTGATATTATATTTCTATATATCCATATTCATGGCTATTTATTCGTCTTACATATGCGCAATATTTTATCTCGGTCTCAATCGCACAATTTATGATCATAAATAAGTGATAATCAATCCCTCAAACCATTAAGAACATGTATAAATAACCCATAACACAAAACTCTAGATTGCATATGAAAATATAACAAAACTCTAGATTGCATATGAAAATATAGAATAACTAATTGAACATAATACGGTTATGACATAGGTCTAACAAAATAAATTAAAAGAGAGAGAGTAGAAGAAAAAAGGTTAATTGAATTAATCAAACAAATATTGAATGTGAACAATGGTTTTGATCTTCTCTAAATCCTTCTCCCTAGCCTCCAAAGTGTGTAAAAGATGTCAAAAACTTAATGGGAACATATATTTATACGACTCTTACAAGTTTACTAAAAACCTAATAGGAATAAGAAATTATTACAAAAGTTGAGTAAGGAAACATAAAACCCGTAAGGATACATTGACATTGACATTGGTTGTGTCTTTGATTGTGTCACATGTCTGATACACATGTCTGAAGCATAATTAACATCATGTGACTAACATAATCACATGCATAACCATGTCTCTCGTAATGTCTAAGCTTCATATTTGAATATTCAACAACTCTTTAATTTTGATTTCTAACTTGACTTCTTTTTTCGTCCAAGCATACTTAGGTACTTCCAATCTTTAAATCAAGAATAAATTATCTACAAAACAAGCTCAAAAACATATACCAAAACATAAATCTTGAAATAACAATGAAGATCAATTTAAAGCTCAAATATTTACCTAAGACACATGAATATTTACATAATATTATACCCAAACACGCCCAAATAATATATATAATTCCTATTCATCATTGGACATTCACCGAAATTCATTCATGTAAACTTTCTACTGCAACTAAAAGGGCAAAACAATTTTTGGAAATAAAAAGTACTGCAGAACAAATATAAATCTTATCTAACGCAAAGCTCTCTAGAACTCACAGTAATCATTTCTAATGTGTGGTAGAAGTTAAAACCTTAGTGCTGAAATAAGCTCCCTAGAACTCACATTACTCTCTAGGTCTCTGAATAAAAGACGAACATAAGGAAAGATTTTTCATCAATTTGTCCCAAATAAAATTAGAAAATATTTTTTAAGTAACATTGCTCGTCTCTCTTGGTTCTTATTTGTGGTCCCATCAACCAGATAGTCTCAAGAATAAGTACTTGGGTTTAATATTTCTTGGCTTCTATTGCCTTAAAATGGCAAAAGGTAAAATATTACTATTCCATAAATAGTTACCTTTGAGTTTGCTTATATTATGTTTGTGAAATATTAAAATTCAAAATGTGATATAAAATTCTTAAAAAATTTAAAATTTATATAAAAAATTAGTATGTAGTCTACAACATTGTCTTTCTTGCTAAGCAAAATGAACATGAATCAGATCAAAGTTGAAATTATGAACAGTGTTATGAAAGACATCAGGTGGATGTAGGGTACAGGCAGGGGCTAACACCTACATGGAAATTATACAATTCCATGGGAGAGCTGTTGGCACACCTTATTACAAGGAACCATCCAAGACATCTTGCAACTCTACTACCTATAATGCGCAAGGCTAGCAAGCAAGTTGGAGAACAAGTCAACAATTCCAACAGTTCTTAATGGTTTATTAAAATCACAGAGCAACAACATTTGTCTATATTTAGCTGTGGACCGCTAAAAAAAAATTCAAGTCCTTAAATTCGTCCCGATTTTCACAATCTTCATTAGACACCTTTTTTTTATGGGTGAAATTCCTCCTATTTCTAACCCATTTCATTTGACTTTGACCCAGTATATAACTTTTACATTGGTTATAACTATTACCTTAAAATGGCAAAAGGTAAAATATTAATCTTCCATAAATAGTTACCTTTGAGTTTGCTTGTATGGGTGAAATTCCTCCTACTAACCCATTTCATTTGACTTTGACCCAATATATAATCTTTACATTGGTTATAACTATGTGATATTCCTTATCAAACTCATTTGCGATTTGGTCTTTACGTTTTTGTAATTTTTTCTTCTTTTAAATGCATAATTTCTATTAGTTTCAAAATGCAAATTGATATAATGCTTACCGTTTTTTAGGTATGAATCAAAGTTTATTAAAAGAATTGTTCAAATCGTTGATGAAAAGTTGAAGCGGAGGGCCTTCATTGTCCCCGATGACCTGATTGGAATTGGTAGTCGAATTAGAATTATCAATAAGTGGTTGAGAGACGGTTCAAGTGAAGTTGGAATACTGACCATCTATGGCACTGGTGGTATCGGCAAGACAACCATTGCCAAACTTGCATTTAATTTTAATTATCAAATATTTGAATCAAGTAGCTATCTTCCAAATGTAAGAGTAACTTTGGAAAAATCTGATGGAGTGCTTCATCTGTACCAAGAACTTCTCTCTGACATGTTAGGAAGAGACAAGGTGAAAATACGCAGCGCTGACGATGGAGTTAATAAAATTATAGATGTCATATCAAGTAGAAAAGTTCTTCTTGTTATCGATGATGTAGACCAAAAGGACAAGCAGAAGCTGAAGCCCTTACTTGGTATGCTTCAATTCTTTTGCGAAGGAAGTAAAATTATTTTAACAACAAGAGACAAACAGTTGCTAAAGGGCTATAAAGCTTATAAGGAATTCGAGATTCAGAAACTTGATGATAGTGAATCGTTGGAGCTATTTAGCTTGCATGCGTTTGGACAATATCCTCCGCCCAAAGAGTATTTGGAGTTGACAAAGAAGCTAGTGAGCTATTGCGAAGGGCTCCCTTTAGCTCTTCGTGTTCTAGGCTCTTCTCTTCATGGTGAAGCTTTGGATTTTTGGAGAAACACGACAGAAAAATTACAAGAAGTTCAGAATCCTGAAGTCTATGAAGTACTGAAAGTGAGCTATGATTCTTTACCAGATGACGCGGACCAAAATTTATTCCTTGAGGTCGCTTGTTTCTTTATTGGTGAGGAGAAAAGTCACGTGGTTACAATATTAAATGCATGTGAATATTATGCAACATCTGGTATTAAGATTCTTATAGACAGATGTCTGTTAACGGTCGATAAAGATGGAAAACTAAGGATGCATCAACTGCTCCAAGATATGGGAAGAGAAATAGTTCGAAAGGAATCACCTAAACACCCTGGGAAGCGTAGTAGGCTGTGGAAAGATAAGGACTCGTTCAATGTTTTGAAACAAAATACTGTAAGAATAACAAATAGTGTTTGATTTTATGGAACATTGAAACGAAAAAGAAAAATTATAGTGTTGTGTTTGGTTTGATGGAATGAAATGACAATGGAATGGAGTGAATTTTACAGTATTTGCCAGATCATTCATGTGTAACGTTTATTTTTTCCTTCATTCCTTCCTGTAACATTCCGTGTCTTTTTAAATCCACCCTTCAAGATGAAGATTGTCTATTCTATGACAACCAAAATTTGATACACAATCCACTATTTTTCATTTTCATACTCTCCTCATAAGTTTGTAATCTTTGTCTTTCACCTCTATTTTCCTTTTTATCCATTCATTTCATTCTCATGTCATTCTATTTCATCCAACCAAATGCAGGGCTATTTTATGATGGCAGCAATTTTGTTTATACCGTTTTTAATTTCCAGGGCACTGAAACAATTGAAGGCCTGAAGCTCAACATGGATGTACTAATGGAAGACAAGCCTTCCCTTAGATCATGTAACATCAACAGCAAGACTGACACAGTCCTTGAAACGAGTGCATTTACGGGGATGCACAGTCTAAGAATGCTTCAGATGAGTAACGTGCAACTCACCGGAGGATACAAACAATTTCCAAAAAATTTGAGGTTTCTTCGTTGGCATGGATTTCTACCAACATGTTTTGAAAGAGATTTCCCTCTGGAGAACCTGGTTGCAGTCGATATCAGTGGTTCTAAGTTTAAACAACTTTTGAAGGGGACTAAGGTATAGATTTCTTATATTCCTCCTGCACCAATTCATTGTCCAAATTTAGTTTCCTCGTTTCAAGTTTAATACTATTTGTATCATATTTTAGTAATTTTACCTCATTGAACTTGATCTACTTATTTATTGAGAATAATTTGATAAACTGAAATAGTGTAAGAGGAAATTTGAATAATCAGTAATATAGATTTCAACCAAGATTTTCATTAAATAATGAGACTGAAAGTTGGATATCTTAATTATAATGATCTGCTAATTGAATAAGATAACGAGTGATATGACTGATAACAATATTAATTGATAAGTAAATAAAGGTATATGAAGAGAAAAGTGGAGTGAAAATCATATGTTAATAGGCCACCTATTTTATTTAGAACAAAGAGCAGATGATGGACTATTATACTTTTACATAATTATTTGATTGACATGTGGTTTTAATTGCTTCCCATATATTTCAACAGGTGCTGCGCCACTTGAAAATATTAAGTCTTAGTCACTGCGGTGGCCTCGTTAAAACCCCACATTTTTCACAATTTCCTAATCTTGAAAGATTGATCCTGAAGGAGTGTATAAATTTGGTCGAGGTTCATGAATCCATAGTTGAACTTGAGGGACTCGTATTCTTGAATATAAGTGAATGCGGACGTCTAAGAAAGCTTCCAAGTAAGATTAGCATGCTAAAGGCCCTAGAAACACTGATAATTTCAGGTTGTTCAGATCTTGAAGAATTGCCAACAGATCTAAAGGAAATGGAGAGGTTGCAAGTGTTTTCTGCAGACCGGATCAACTTTAATACATCACACTCAAATAATGAAGAGGACGTATATTTGCACGAATATATCTGGTCTTATATATCCAAACCAAAACAAGTTCCAAAACTCTTATGGGGTTCTTTACCAGAGACTTTAGTCAGTTTAAGTCTTGCGAACTGCAATCTGTCTGATGATACTTTTCCAAGAGATTTCTATAACATGCCCTCGTTACTGATTATAGACCTAAGTGAAAATCCAATTTCGTTCCTGCCAGATTGCATCAAACATTACAAAAGCCTGAAGAAGCTTAATTTAACTCGGTGCTCAAATCTCCAAACACTCATAGGACTACCTAGGGTAGACGAAATAAGTGTACTGCAGTGTAATTCCTTAGAAAAGGTAACATTTCAATCACCCTGGTCCCATTCAGCACTCGGAGATTTCTGGTGGTGTAGGAAACTTGTTGATCTGGAAGGAATATTCAAGGTGGTACCCCTTTCAAATATCAATGAAAATATGCTAAACGGTTTTGGTTTGCAAGCCAACAACTTGGATTCCTTCAAGAACACGGAGATGAAGATGTATAATTGTTATACATTATCAAAAAGCAGGGGCTCCATCCAGGCTTGCACTCTCTATCTCTCTGAACACACCCACACACACTCACACATTCACACACTGTGTACCATCTGGCTATCTCTCTAACACACTCATGGACTCTTTCCTCTCATTAAATAAATTAGAGTCCCTATTTACATATTGCAGGGTTCGTATGAATATGGTGGTATATTTAGCATCTTTTTCCCTGGGGAGACTAATGTTCTGGCATCATTAGCTTATAGAAGGGCAGCACCGTCGCTTTCTTTCACTGTGCCCTCATTGGCTCTTAATGCCAAGATAAGAGGTTTGGTTTTGCGTGTCGTGTACGCACTTAATGGAGATCAATTGAACCCTAATGTTGAGAACTATATTGTTGTTCAACTCCTCAATGAAACCAAGGGCGTGAACTTGGAAGTTTATCCTGCTTTCTATGCCCTTCCAGATCCTGGTCAAGATATCATATGGTTAAGCCATTGGAGTTTTGAAAGTCATCAGTTAGAAGCTTGTGACCAAATGCATGTCATAGTTTCTGCAGAGGACAATTTCCGAACGCCTTTTTTTGAAATAAAAGATGTTGGAATCAACTTTGTATATGATGATCAAGAAAAGATCGACGCACAGTCAAATGATCAACTTACCGCAATCCAGTACGAACCTTGGATAACTGTTTAAACTTGAAGTGTACAATGTATTTACATTTTACTTGAATTGCCCAAGGAAAACTGTTTGCATCTTCTTTGTTAATCTTTTGATGGTATTTTGATTAGATCGCTAAATGTTACTTGCAATGAAAAACTCCGTACCTACGAGAGATCTGTTTTTAAATTGTCTGGAAAGGAAAACTGTTTGCATCTTATAAATGTGTTGGTTGTAATTGATTTATGTCTTGATGATTGTCAAGCATATAATATTATAATGTGAAACTATAGTTAAACACTAATGATCAAGAAAGACTGAAGACGAAGAAGTCCACTACTACCATTATTCCAAGCTAGTAAATATATTTTTCTTTAATATTTATTTTTGCTTTCATTACAAAAGTTTTAGGTTGAGAGAATGCTAAGGCCTGGGCAATATCATAGGCAGGCACGGCCCTGGGTACGGGTGATCGAGGCGACCGCCCAGGACCCAATATGAGAGGAGGCTCAATCTGTATTTATTATATTATTATTGTTCCTATTGTCAATACTAAAACATTTTCTTTGATTAAATTTTTTTTTTTAATAAAAAGTAGTTATTTATATGTTAAAATCATAACAAAAAAGTAGTTATTTATATGTTAAGATCATAAGGCTCTTATTTTCATTTCGCCCGAGGCCTCAGAAGTGTCATCATATGCGACAAAGAGAGTTTACGTTGGTCGCCTATGTTAATATAGATATGCTTTCCCTTTTACGTGTGGTACAAGATGTGCCAAAGTTTCTTAGATCTACTTCAATGGCTTGGCAAACACCTGGAGAGCAGCCTCTGCTCTCCATAAATCCAGATACATGAACGTACGGAATCTGTCATACTACTGTCATTTGGTCTAATTTTTTATTCAATCCTACTGGCCATTCTATTTTCTAGGAATATATCACTTTGAATTTCTGGATATATCTCATTTTCATAAAGTTGGTATCAATACTAGAGATCTAAGAAAAATTACAACGTAGTCACTATTAGTAGTAGTGATCGAATTTATGAAACTTGACACCACCGATGATTGTGAACTTCCGTTGGAACCGACCACCATTGTCGATTGTTACCTTTCGTAACCACTTAATCAACACTGCTAACCATTTTGCTCATTTCCCTAGATAATTAAATCTCTTTTTATAAAAAAGAAAATATAATAAAAATAAAGTAAGTAAATATATTTTGATGGGGAAAATAATTAATATTTTGTTGGAGGAAAATAAGCACCTGGTTAGGTTACTACTAATGTAAGTGATTAGTTTTCAATTCTAGTAAGAATAACAAGTCATCTATCGCACTCGTGATCTTCACCACATAATTGTTACCTATTTATATACGAAAGCCTCAATTACACAGCGAAAAAAAACATTCAAATTGTGAGTGTTCCCTTTGGTATAGAATGTCAAGTAATCTAATTTCCCTCCCTCAAAAAGTAGATAAAGATAAATGTACTTGTGAAGTACATTGTGCAAAGGGTAAGACGCAATTTGAAGAAAGAGATCAACTTTGGGATAGGTGCGTTGTTGGAAAGCCTAATATCTCCCCAAATGTATCCAAGTCCATAGAATAGTCCGTCCAAAACAAAAAAAAAAATTTCTTCTCCAACAAAAGAAAGCATAAAAAATGGAATGATCAGTAGTAACTAAGTTCAAATTTTTCTTAGGTCACTAGTACCAAAAGTTACTGAGAGTGATATATCCATAAAAAATGGAATGATCAGTAGGGCGGAACAAGAAATCAAAATTGCTGTGCATCTTTCTTGAGTTCATGAGCTGCTTACATAATTTTTATTTGTCTCAAATTTTTGGTCTCTACTCTCACATAATGTTGTAGGAAGTGAACAAACATGTGAAATTTTGAACTTGAATAAAGTAATATTTAATTAATGTAGTTGAAAATGCATCAAATTATTGATAATAAATAATTTTATTGATTTATTTTTAAAAGATTTATTAACTAATTAATAAAAAATCATCATAAAAATATTGTTGAGAAAAAAAATGTCTTGATCTTGCATACGCCAATTGCTGGCTATGCTACTGTGTTGAGGAGTATAATCCATTCGATCAATTCCAGTTTGAAAATCAAGTTATTGAAGTAGGTGAACAACCTTTCAAATATGGAATGTAGATCCTTCATTTTTTAGTATGCAAGTAGCCATATACCCATATCGAAATTGTTTAAAGTTGTTGGGTTATTTCTTTCCTACGTGGAAAGTCCAAGTTGGTCCATATTGGGTTAAGCCCAATTGGTGGAGACATAGGGTTTTGTTTTATTTTAGTTTTCAGTAAAAGCCGCAACACGTGAGAGACAATAGTTTTCGTGGCACATAAATAGAGAGAAAGAGAGAAAACTCAATTCAACCAAAATAAGGCGGCCTGTCACAGCCTTAGAATTTGCCTTCTTCTAAGTTCCAACCGTGCCGGCTTCTAACGCTCGTCACCCCTTGTGATCTACTAGAGCAACCTTGATCCGCACTTTAGCCTCAAGCTAAAGAATGAAAGTAAAGCACACAAGACACTCGAACACTTAGAGGAAGTATAAAGAAAGCTTTATTGATGAGAGGTTAGTAGTACAAAGCTTTTAGAACACTTGTTCCTAGAGGTTCTTGGATGCTCCCACAAATGGGAGGGGTGCCCTTTTTATAGGCATCACCTCCTTAAGGGAAGTTTCTAGACAATCTCTACTAAGAAAGCTTCTAGGCTCCCCTTTCTAGATCCTTCTAAGGACATGTATACAAGAGAATATTCTAGACCTACTATTTACATGATATTTCTAGAATATTCTATACAATTATTGAAGTATCCAATCTTCTAGATACTTCTACACGGTTCTAAAATATTCTACACAGTTTTAGAATATTCTAGATAGTTTCTCAAAGTTCTAGACTCTTCCAAAACGTTCTAGACCCTTCCAGAGCATCTTAGACTCTTCCAAAGCATTCTAGACCCTTCCAGAAAGTTCTAGACCCTTCCAGAGTGTTCTACACCTTTCCAGAAAGTTCTAGACCCTTCCAGAACGTTCTAGACCCTTCCAGAACGTTCTAGACCCTTCCAGAAAATTCTAGACCCTTCCAGAACATTCTAGACCCTTCCAGAGTGTTCTAGACCCTTCCAGAAAGTTTTAGAATGTTCCGCAACCAAAAATCACATGGGCACCTTAACTCCTCTAAGGAATTTATCTTGATGACGCGTAGTGCCTGTCGGTATCAAGCAAAAATTTAGCGGGGCGTGACAAGCCGCTTCTAACAATCAATTGGAAGATTATTCATGGTCCGATAGGGCTGATTTTTTGTGGATATATTCACCACATCCTCCTTTGTTCTGTACGGTGGGATCGTGTTTTGAAATCTCCTAGCTCCAATTTTGCTATACTTTGGGCTGTAGGTTTTTGGTGTTCTTTTGGTGAGATTATTCGATATATTCTCTTATATTTCTCTGTATTTGGTGGGTGTTGTGATTACACCTTTTGGTTGTTGATATTGTTGATGTATGCCTCTAATTTCATCTATAGAGAACTCTTATAACTCATTATAATTAATAGTGGAGAGTTTGGACGGACTCCGAGAAAGGTCTCGTGGTTTTTTACTTTCTACACCGGGAAGGTTTTTCACAATAAAATTGTTCACGTCTCTTGTGATTGCTATTGAAATTTTCAGATTTGGTTATTTCTTTATTTGTTCTCTTTCTACTGTGTTTACACAAAGGGGAGGAATTTTGTTCCGCTATGCAGTGTTTTGCAGTTACGTTTCTGACATTGTGTTGTTCTATTATTATTATTGTGTTGTGTTTCCACTGATATTGTGTACTTGATGCTCTATAGAAACTCTGTTACATTTGTTTGAATTCTATGCAATCTAATTGTTTGTTTTGTGTTGCGTCCTCCCCATAGAGTGGTATCAGACCTGGTGGTGTATTTCTAGTGTTAAACAATGGAAGTGAATACAAATAGAATGGTTGCATTGAATGGTTTGAACTACCATACTTGGAAGGGGAAAATGAAGGATCTCCTTTATGTGAAAGGTTATCACTTGCTCGTGTTTGGTGGTTAGTATCCTGATGACAAGTCCGATGGTGAATGGGATATTCTTCATCAACAAGTTTATGGTTTTATTAGGCAGTGGGTTGCTACCAATGTTCTAAACCATGTTTCTTGTGAGACATATGTTTGTACTTTGTGGATTAAACTTGAGGAGCTGTGTGCCAGAAAGACCGAAAACAACAATTTATTTTTTATCAAACAATTGATGGCTTTGACATACTAAGACGGAACTCCACTAACTGATCATTTGAATACTTTTCAGGGATTTATTAATCAGTTGGCCTCTATAAGTATCAAATTTGATCATGAGCTCTTAGCTTTATGTTATTTCCAAATGAGTAATTATAGAAGTGGGGGTTGAATACTTTGTTTCCCAATGTAAAGATCACAATACAATCTGAAAATATATTGTTGAAATAAAAGCACAGCAGATTGTATCAATTAATAAAAAATGTATTTTATTGCTATTGAATTTGAAATTACAATATGGTTATCAAAAATTGATACCAGCTACTAAAATTTGTTCAAGTGTGAACCGTTGCAAGGTAGAAGATAATTTCTAGTTTCTCAAGTTATGAAAAACTTGCTTCTCAAATTCTATGAATTTGCTGCATTTTTTAGAGTGAATAACTGAATAATCTCTCTCTCTCTCTCTCTCTCTCTCTCTCTCTCTCTCTCTCTCTCTATTTTTGTTATTCTATTCTATTATCTATGTTGTTTATTTTGTATACTTTGCACACAACTTCTTGTCTCTGATCTTTTCTGCTTTTCAATAACTACTCTGTTTTATTAGAGTAGTTTCTCTTTATCAATAGTTGTAACAACTCTGTCACCTAACAACTCTTGTTAAATCACATCATTATTACTTAATCACTTTTCTTTAACAGATTAGCTTCCCAACCTTGTAAATCCTAAATTGTAATTCTGTTATGGATCTTGGTGGGCTTTTCCTTTGTTGAAGAACTCTGGTAGAGGTCTGTAGTGTCATGTCATTTATCCTTTGATGTGACTTTGTTCATTAGTGGATATATATCCCCTGATATGACTTTATTCATCAGTGGATATTTATCCTCTGAAGAATTTATTAATCAGTGGATATTTATCCCCTGATGGCTTGTCCCCTGATGACTTATACCCTGACCAGCTTTATCCCCTGATAATCACTTGTAATCTCTGATAGTACACTACTGCAGGTTCTAATACAAATCCAAGTTCTAACAATTGTAAGTATTATACATCATCATCAAATGTTATAATTCCTAACAACCCCCTATTTATGATTATCAAATGATAAGCATAAATCAAGGTTTAATGATGACGTCAAAACACAACCTTATAACCCCACTTACTTAGAATTGAAATTAAAAATGTGTAAACCCCATTATATCAGTTCTACCAGTTCTGCTAACAGTGATGATTGCATTAGTAGCTTTATTGGCTTTCTGCAGTTTTTCAAGCTCAGCCATCAATCTACTAACATCTTTAACAATTATCTCCCTGTCTTCATTAGAATTACTCTTTACTCCCCTGACCTGATCATTCTCCCCTTTTTTGACATCAACATTTAATGTTAAAGGGAAGATAAAGATAGATTAGGTTGACTTAGTAGGAAGAAATGTTTGAACTCAATTTGAAGACTATTGATCATGAAGTGTTAGAGCTTCATGTTTCTCTGTTCTGTATTGATTAATTCTTCATAAACATACTGTGAGTACAGCTGCACTTGATCCTTGTATGATCAGATATTCTGGTATGAGGTGTGTTGCTATGTCATCCAATATTTCTTATGTTGCTTGCATCCAACCAAGCATCCACAATTTCTTGTTCAGTTGGTTCATCTACAGTTTGTGAGATGTGATAGTGGTCTAGATAATGTCCTTATTAAACATGTCAGTTAGCAATTGTTGTTTTGCATCTCCTGAACTAATTCTTTTCTTAGTGCCCCTTCTTGTCTGATTGGAATGGTGATCATAGAATACATGAGCTGCAAAGATAGTAGTGTGTGAATAATTTCTCGCTATTCTTTTCTTCAATGATATCATTCTTGCTCACACCCTCTCCTTTTACTTGACTTTTACAAGTTAGCCTGTCACACTCACTTTCTGTACATTTTTTTTTAATCTTTTTCCATACAGAAGGTCTAACTCTCATTTTGTATTCTCTCAGGCTCATTAGAAATGGTTAAACTTTTCAGTTGTGGATGACCTGGAGTGGTGTAAAAAAAAAATAAGTGTTTTGCATCAATGGATGTTTGATAAAGTGCAATTGTATTATCCACTGATGAGTTGAGAGTTGTTATTGTGTTTCAGCTTCCGGAGTTGGTTTCTCTAATGATTGAACTATCAAAGAATCTGAAAATAATGGAATTATGAGATTTACATTGCTTCTAAGGAAATATCAAGAAGAGAAGAAGAAATAATAAGGGTAGAATTTGAATATTAGTTGTTCCTCTTAAATAGAGAAAAGAGAAGCATCAATGTGAAACACTGTGTGTGCATTGAGTGACAGGTTGATCATTGATCAGAACCTGTTTCTTCTTCTTCCTCTGAAAGGTATTTATAGATGTAATCATGGTAGACTCAAATACATATGTCCTTAGAGGTGGACTATTTTCAATAGATACAGCCTTTTGAGAGGTTGCACCTAGATATGTGTTTTTTTAGTCTCAATATCCTTTTGAGAGAATATTAAGTAGTCTTCAAGGGTTCTCACTGTTCCTTATTTCTTCCTCTAAAAATGCCCACCCTCCCCCCTCAGTTATTGTTGGTTGTGATTGTTTTCTTTTTACAACCTTTATCTTTTGAGAGAAAGAGAATGTGGTTTTTGTTGTAGACTTGTATTTAGAGGGTTTTGCTACTTGGGTAGAAGAAGTTGGACCATTACTAACATTCTTCATTATAGCAAAATTAGAAGAAATAAAGAAGATAAACTCAGAAATTAAAAGTTTAATTTCTACTGCCTGTAGGTAATTATACACTGATGAGTAATTCATTAGGGGATAAATTAACCACTGCTGCTTTTAATTAGCTGATAATTTTTTAAAAAAAAAATATTACTACTTCATTTTATCAGACTTGCATAAGATTTTGAAGAATAAAAATTCACCAACGTTAAACATATCTAACTCACATACCAGCCTGTTAAAGGGGGCTTCATCCAATGGTTTGGTGAATATGTTTGCAAGTTGCTTCTATATGGGAACAAAATGAAGTTCCACTATACCATTTCTCACATGTTCTCTGGTGAAGTGATACGTGATGACTATGTGTTTTGTTCTAGAGTGTTGCACAGAATTCTCTATAATGGCAATAGCACTTGTGTTATCACAATAAATAGGAATTCGATTACACACCATACCATAGTCCATTATCTGAGTTCTCATCCATAAGATCTGAGCACAGCAACTCCTAGCAACAATGAGCTTCAACTGTTAAGGTTGACACAAAATTTTGTTTCTTTCTAAACCATGACTCTAGTTTGCTTCCAAGAAATTGACAACTTCCTGTTGTGCTTTTCTTGTTTATTTTGCAACCTGCATAATCTGCATTTGAGTAGCCTATTAGCTTGAATCTAGAATCTCTAGGATACCAAATGCCAAGATTTGGAGTACCCTTAAAATATCTGAATATCCTTTTTACAACAATCAAATGAGATTCTCTAGGATCAACTTGAAATCTAGCACACAGACATGTAGAAAATAGTATATCTGGTCTACTAGCAATTAGGCATAAGAGTAAGCCTATCATACCTCTATAACTTGATATAGTAATTTTCTTTCCTTTCAAATTAGTATCAAGTTTAGTGGATGTTGTCATGGGTGTTTTAGCAGTTGAAACATCTTCGAAATGAAATTTTTTTTAAAAGATCTTTGATGTATTTTGATTGACTAATAAAAATACCATCAGTGGTCTGATGATGATCATTTATTTTCTGATGACCATTTAAACTCTGATGAGTTAGTCTCTGATGGTTATTTAGTCTTTGATGCATATTAGGAGTTCTTGTGCAGTTTCAACAATAGTCTTTGATAAAACAATCTTTGTCTCTGTTAGACTAATCATTAGTCTCTGATAGGCTAATTTTTAGTCTCTGATAGTACAATTCTGCATGTGAGTTGCAGAATTGTTTTGAGCTTTCATTTGCTGGTATAAACCATCATTCTTTGAAGAGACATTATATTTTGAGTGGATAACATCCTCTGATGATGTTTTACTTCTAAAAATTGCACTATCCACTGATGAAGAAATTATCCATTGATGAACAACTTTATCCATTGATGAAGAAATTATCCACTGATGGCTTATCCACTGTTGCAACTCAACTGTTGATAAGAGTTTAAGTTTAGATCCTCCAACAATCTTAAAGTTAAGTTCAATTCAGTCTTCAATCTTAGTTCAGCACAAGTTTAGTTCATCAATCTTGAATCTCAGTTCATCAACTGTTGTTGCAAAATATCCTCTTATGGTGGTTGTGATAAATTATCCTCCGAGTTATCTTCTAATGTGTACATTGTCAGGGGATAACTTTTATTGGTTTGTCTATTATCCACTAACGAACAGTTTACACTGTCAAGGGATAACTAGGACAAAACCAATTGCACTTTCAGTTTCAGTACAATTACAAATTCTAACAATTCTAAGTGTTATACATTATTATCAAATGTTATAATTCCTAACAGTCGTTAAAAGGTGATGTTCCTAACAGATTTTGGACTGGAAATGATGTTTTTTTATGATCATTTGTGTGTGTTTGGGTGCAAGAAATTTGTGCATATTCCCAAGGATGAAAGGTCTAAATTTGATTTGAAAATGAGGCAATGCATTTTCATTGGTTATGGAAATGATGAGTTTGACTATAGGTCATGATCGTCTACAAAGAAACTTGTAAGGAGCAGGGATGATGTGTTCATGGAAGATCATATTGGACATGATATCGAGAAAGATCATATTGTGTTTATGGAATCTATACATGTTATATTTGATGAGACTAACAGTGAGGAACCAAGTACAAGTGGTTCTCTCCCTCCTTTTGATGAACAAATTCCTATTGTGAAGAATTATTAAGAAGACAACATTGTTGTAAAAGGGGAACCTGCTGACAAAGTCTCTACTGCTGAAAATTTAGAAGCATCAAGCCCTGCTGAAATTGAACCTAATTTAGAGGAATTGCGTCTATGAGAAGTAAGGAGTGGTCTCCCCAAAATACTAACTTGGACAGGAGACCATACTAAGGAATTGATCATTGGTTATCCAACAAGTTCAATAAAGACAAGAATGGCAGCTCAAAATCAATGCAATTATTTAAGTTTTCTTTCACAAATGGAGCCAAAGAAAATTGAAGAAGCCGTTGCTGATTCTGATTTGATTGTAGCAATGCAAGATGAATTGAATCAATTTAGCAGAAATAAAGTGTGGAATCTAGTACCAAGACCAAGGAACCATCCAATCATAGAAACCAAGTGGTTTTTAGAAATAAGATGGACGATGTTAGATATAAATATTGTTGATGATCATTAAGATGTTGTAAATAAATGTGCATTTGTAAATACTCAAGATATTCTATAAACCTTAGTATACTTGCACAAATAAGCATTCACTTATGGACAACTCAGTTCGTCAGGGGATGACCTTAACTGCACTAGACAAGTCATCAGTGGATATTTAGAAAAAGACTTGATATTGTCAGGGGATGTATGTTGTTACTTATAGTTCAAGTATTCCGCACATCAAATGTTGCAGTAAAAGCCAACAAAACATAAGTGGTTAAAGGAGTCAATATTTGAAAAGGTATCAGTGGAAAAACCCATCAAGGAAAGCCTAAAATACAGCGTCAAAGAATGACACCGTTAGGGGAACCCATCAGGAGAACCCATCAAAGGATGACACCGTCAGGGGAAGCCTAAACTCGGCATCAGGGGACAACCCATTAGGGGAACCTATTAGGGGAACCCGTCAGGAGAACCTGTTAGGGAAACCCGTCAGGGGAAGCTAAACTCGACATCAGGGGAATAACCCGTCAGGGCAACCCATCAGGGGAAGTTCAAACACTTCATCAGGGGATAACATAAATGGAAAAACCCGTCAGAGGAACCATCAGGGGGAATGCTAAATACTGTATCAGTGAATGTCATCAGTGGATAAGTGAAGCACTAATCAAGTCAACATCATGCTTTGTCATCAGGGGAGAGTTATGACCAAGTCCACTCGTTATCAGAACTTACATGCAAATCACTGATACTTGGCTAAGAAGAAAAAGGTATAACTGGGAAGATATTCCTTGAAGTATGATGGTCCAATAACAACCTTTACACCAGAAATGCGTGGAGAACAAGAACAACTAACATAAGCAACAATAGCCAACAACATTGTGACACATGTATTTCCGAAAGGTCAATGACGACACATACTACAGCTACTTTGAAAGATCAGCACGTTTAGCACATGGATTTTACAACTGTTCTCCTACATATACAGAAAAGAGTTGTTACACGAAACTACCAGGAAGTTGAGAGAGATACAAACAAGAATTAGAAAAACTAAGAAAAATCTTTTTCACACACACACCAGAGAGAAGTTTTGTAATAGTTCTTGAGAGAAATATTCAAAAAGAAATATGTAGCTAGTGTGTGAGAAAAGAAGCTGTAAATCTTTATAGAATTGTAGATGTTTAATCACTTTGTGATTATAATAGATTTTCAGAAAAACCCAAGTTATAATACAACTATTTTAACTTGAATATGTGTGTTTATATATCAAATATCTTTTCTGTTTTTCTGGTTATTGTAGCTATTCCAACGTATGCTTTATAAGCTTTAACAGTTCAAAAAAGTTGTGGTGTTTGTATTCAACCCCCTTTCTACAAACACTTTAGCTTATTTTGTTCTTATAGATGAAGATTGAGTAATCACAAGGAATAAAGCAAGGCTTGTAGTAAAGGGTTATTCTCAAGAAGAATGAATAGACTATGGTGAAACATTTACTCCAGTAGCAAGATTGGAAGCTATGAGTATATTCCTTGCTTATGTAACATACCAAAACTTCAAAGTATTTCAAATGGACATGAAGAGTGCATTTCCTAAATGGAAAGCTACAAGAGAAAGTCTACGTGGAAAAACCACCAAGTTTTGCTGACTCTACCCACCCAGAATATGTATACAAGCTTGACAAAGCATTGTATGGTCTTAAGCAAGCACCTCAAGCCTGATATGATACTCTCTCAACTTTTCTTTTAGAAGAAGGTTTCAAAATAGGTAAAGTAGATACTACATTGTTTATTAGAAAACATAAGGATAAAACACTGCTTGTACAAATATATGTAGATGACATCATTTTTGGTTCTATTAATGAACCAAAAATATTATGTTTTTGTACAAATATATTTTTGTACAAATATTATGCACATAAAACAGTCACTCTTGACTAGTTCAGGAGGATGGATGTTGAGTAACTGACACTTATCAAGAAAACAGTGTTAGATACTACAGTCCTAAATAGATACTTGAGGGGGGTGATTGACAAGCTGAGGCAATCCATCAATGACAACAAGAACTTGCCCACAGCTATGGAGAAACCATTGAAATTATTCTACAAAGTTACTGATGGGCAAGAAAAGAAAATAAGGATTAATGAAGTTGATGAGAAGTTGATGAGCTTGACTTGGAGGAGGCGATGCATGTTCTAAGCCAAATTACTTATCATAAAAGTGAACATGTCATCAAGTTCAGAACCCTACTTGTAAAGGTGGTGTTGAAAGAGATCTAGGAAACCAGAGCTAATAATGGGAACTCAACAGTTGTAAGGGATATTCCCTCAATAAAAGGATTTAAAGAATATCCAGGTAAAGTAGATACTATATTATTTATTAGCAAACAAAAGGATAAAACATTGTTTGCACAAATATATGTAGATGAAAGAATTTTTGATTCTATTAATGAAAAACTTTGTGTGAGGTTTGCTAAGTTAATGCAGAGAAAATTCAAGATGAGCATGCTGAGAAAGCTTAACTTTTTCTTAGGACTGCAAGTTAAGCAAAGCAAAGATGGGTCTTTGTAAAAAATTTAAGCCAATTGTAAAGAGATAGGAACAAAAGTAGGACAAACAATGCCTTAACTCACCTTCTCTCAAATAAAATGACAGTCAAGCTCTATGTGTTTGGTTTTGTTGTGCTGAACTGGATTCAAGGAAATCTTGATTGCAGCAGAATTGTCAACATAAACAGTTAAAGGGAGAGAAATATGAACTTCCATATCCTTGTGTAAGCTTTGAAACCACATTAACTCACAAATGACATCTGTCAAAGCTTGATATTCAGCTTCAGCAGTTGATCGAGACACTACAGTCTGTTTCTTGGCAGACCAAGAAATTAAAGAAGATCCAAGTTGAAGACAAAAACCAGTAACTGAGCGACCTGTAGTTTTTGCAAGTGCCCCAGTCACTATCACAATAGGTATGAAGCTGCAGATCAGATGCTGTAGAGAAAAATAAACCTTGCCCTACAGTAGGTTTTATATATCGAAGTAAACGCACGGCTGCATCCATATGAGTGGTAGTAGGACATTGAAGAAATTGACTCAATGCTTGAACAGCAAAAGAGAGATCAGGCCTAGTGACTGTTAGGTACAAAAGTTTCCCAATTAGTTGTCTATAAGGAGATGGATCTGCTAGAAGAACACCTTCAGCATCAAATTTGACAGGTTGAACAAGAAGCAGGGACACTGGTTTGCAATCCATCATGTTATAGTGTTGTAAAAGATCCAAGGCATACTTTCTTTGACAAAGAAAAAATGCATTGGGAGGACCTGATAACTTCAATGCCCAAGTAGTATTTGAGGAGACCTAAATCTTTAATGCTGAATGTGGACTCAAGAAATTGTTTGAGAGCTGTAATTGCAGAAAGATCATTACCTGCAACTAAAATGTCATCAACGTACACCAAAACACAAGTAAAATGTTGTGCCTTTTGGAAAGTAAAAAGGCTATATTCTGCTAAGGACTTAGTATAGCCTAGAGATAATAAAGCTTCAGTAAGTTTTTGAAACCACATTCTTGAGGCCTGTTTTAAGCCATAAAGAGATTTCTGTAGCTTACAAACAGGATTAGGAGGCAAAGAAGAAGCTTCATAACCAGGAGGCAATGTCATATAAACTTCTTCAAACAACTCTCCATGAAGAAATGCATTGTTTACATCCAATTGATGTAAATGCCAATTTTTAGCAGCAGCAATAGCCAATAAAGTCCTTACTGTAGTAAGCTTAGCAACGGGAGCAAAGGTCTCATGAAAATCCATGCCTTCCTGTTGTGTGTACCCTTTGGCTACCAACCTAGCCTTATATCTTTCAATGGAGCCATCAGCTTTGTATTTAATTCTATACACCCACTTACAACCAACTGGAGTTTTGCCTTGCGGAAGAGATATAATTGTCCAAGTTTTGGTAGCTTCTAAAGCATTGATTTCTTTCTGCATAGCATCAATCCACTTAATGTCTTTCTTAGCTTGATTAAAAGAATGAGGCTTTGGTGTTTGAGACATTGCAGCAATAAAATGTTGGTATGTTGGTGAAAACTGATCATATGCAATGTAATTAGAAATATGATATTTCTGTGTAGATTTAGAGGGAATATAATAATCTGCATGCCAAGAAGGAGGCTGTTTGCTCCTATGAGATTTCCTCAATTGTTTTGAAGGAGAAGAAATGGAGGAATTATCAAGAGATGAGGGTGAGGCTGAATGACTAGAGGACTGAGGACTAGAAACAGAATGAGAAGGAATAGAATTGTTTAAGGAGAGGAAGTACTAATGTGAGAAGAATCTTGTGCAGTAGGATTGAAACTGGAATTGTTATGATCAAATGGGGTTGATCAAACATTATCATAAGAACAAGTTTTTGGCAGAATGGAAGAAGAAGATTGTTCTAATAAAGGAAATACGTCCTCATGGAAAACAACATGTCTTGAAACAAAAAAGTTGCGAGTTTGAAGATTCATTAATTTGTATCTTTTTTGTGTGGTAGAGTATCCTAGAAAAACTGACTTGACTGCCCTTGGGGCTAATTTGTCAGAGGAATGAATGGAAGCATCGCAAACATGGCCAAAAGTTTTTAAATGAGAATAAGAAGGGGTTTTGCCATGTAAAACTTGATAAGGGGACTTGTTCGATAGCACAGGTGTGGGCAATCTATTTATAAGATAGGTGGCAGTTAAAAGACAATGTCCCCAAAAATGAAGTGGCATTCCTGATTGAAATCTTAGGGCTCTTGTAATTTCAAGAAAATGTTTGTGTTTCCTTTCAACTCGACCATTCTGTTGAGGAGTATTAGTACAAGAGCTTTGATGTAAAGGGCCATGATGAGCAATGAAAGGAGCTACGTATTGATTAAAGAACTCAGGGCCATTATCAGATCTTATGCCTTTGACAGAAAAACCAAATTGAGTTTGAACAAAAGCACAAAAATCTTTCAAAGTAGAAGGCACATGTTGTTTTGTAGATAAAAGAAATGTCAAACAGCTCGAGTATTATCATCCACATCAGTCAAGAAATAAGAACAACCATTTAAGGTACCAACTCTTTAAGGACCCCAGAGGTCTACATGTATTAGTTCAAAAGGAATATATGCTGAATGAGAACTTAATGGAAATGACAACATGTGCTGTTTTGCCAATGGACAAACATAGCAGTTATTACAAACAGTAGATTTGAAAAAAGTTGACAATTCTGGAATTGATTTAAGTACATCTGAACTAGCATGTCCCAATCTATTGTGCCATTGCAATGCTGAATCAGAGTTAACAATTGTTGTTCCAGAGAAATGATGAGATGCAGGAAAAGAGAGGTGATAGAGTGATCCCTGCATCCTACCAGTAGCCAGCACCCTCATCTGGTGTTGGTCCTGTAGAATGCAAGTATCAGTGGTAAAAATGAGTTGAAGACTTGAGTTAGACAAAAGCTTACAGGCTGAAATGAGATTGAAATGAAAACTTGGCACATAAAAGACATTATGCAAGACAATATCAGAAGTTAGTGTGATTGAACCTGTTTGATGCACTAAAATATTAGAGTTGTCAGGAAAAGACACAGAAATAGGAGTAGACAAAAAAGCCACAGAATGCATGATAGACAAATTGCTACACATATGATCGTTGCCCCTGTATCCAAGATCCAGTCATGTGCACTAGAAGTATGAAGAACCGTAGAAGAAACAGTGATACCTGCCACATGTTCTTCATCAATAAGTTTTCGCTTTCCTTGGTTTAACATAGCCAAAACTTGATGCATCTGCTGCTTAAGTGACTCTATTTCTGAAAAATCACGAGTTCCTGAACTGTTGTTGAAATTAGGCATAGCAGCCATTTCTGAGGTAGTTAGTAACAGGAACAGAAGCATTTGTGCCAGAAACAGTGGTAGAAACCTGCTTAGCTCTTCCTTTATTTGACTGATAATTGCCTTGAAAAGCAGAATTATGACCAGAAGTTCCTGTAAACTTCTTTTTGTTTTTGTTATTAGGATGCATTGGATGATTCAAGGGATAGCCAACCAACTTATAACAGGTATGAGGTATCCTTGGTATGACCAGTTTTCTTGCAATAATTGCAGATAAGGTGTGATTTATTGGAATTATGAGATGATGATGAAATATTTGCCGCAGAGACTAAGGCTAGATTCTCAGAAGAAATTGTTGAATGATAGCCTTGTTTTTGAATCTCATCTTGCCTAATCATATTGTAAATTTGTGCAATCGGAGGTAATTGTTTTTTAAAATTGTATTAAACAGGACTTCCCCTAATTTTTTATCAAGATCATACTAACTCGCACTTGGTAAAAATAAATTAACTTGATTTTGTGAATACACAATAATTCTCTAAAATAAAACATAAAAAGAAAATGTAAGTGAAGGAGGTAAATAGTAATAATATTTAACTAGTCTTTTTTATTTTTGATAAAATTTTTGTGATCTTACGCACCCATTCACACACCTATTAACAATTACCTTACGGAGTTTTATGAGCCAATGACAAAAGTGTTCCCCGAAGTTCACAAGAATTTCAATTTTCTCCTCTTCTTCTTTTATCAACAAATTTGTGCCGTAAGTGTGGCAGATTTTTTGGGGAAGGGAAGAACAAAAACTGAAAAAGTAAAAAGGTACTGAGCAAGTGAAAGAAGTTATAAACCCAATACATAAAAGAGCGCCAAAAAAATGAGAGAAAGAAGAACTCACGAAAAGAAGATGAAACAAAAGAAGAAGAGAGGAGTAATAGAGTGCAGTTAGACAACCGGAGGATAACCGAAAGAAAGAGAACATGCGCAACAACGTGAACGTTAAGAAAGCGGAGCAATTAACCACGTGCGTCATTTGTTTATTTTTGCAAGCAAAAATGTGATGCAAACTCACACCAATTTTTATGAGGGGTAGATTTTTAATGGAAGGAGATAGTATTGTCTAATACATAGTAATTACTAAGTCATTGTATAATGTTAATAATGTCTCATGTAACATCACAATCTTCAAAAGTTTGAAACAAATTGAAAGATTTTCCCAAAACAAGGAAGCGAAAGACGCACTCATGGACAATGGCGACAATGGAACACTGTTCTAAACCTATTTAGGCGCTAGACGGTTCTCTATCGTCTAGCACTGCCTACTGCCTAATTCTCGTCTAATTCTGACCAATCTCGTATAATATTCATCTAGGCGCTAAGTCATCCCTTTATCATCTACACATGCGTCTAACGTATTTTATAAGAATGCAATGGAAGAGTGGAGGAGGAGGTGCTAATGGTGCATAAGATGTTAAAATGAATTTCAATTGATTTCCTGGTCCTTGAATTTGATTTACTGGTATAGAAAATTCAATTCGATTTCCTAAACTTGGATTATAATTGTGACATGAGTTGATTCGAGTAACTCTGTTTAGGGAATGAGGTTAGCGGCCACAACATGATCCAACTGATATTATGATTTCTCCATAACCATATGATGCTAGTAAGTCTTTTGCAAAAATTCCAACCCTATCAAATTTTAACAACCCTTGTATGATAATATAACACAAAAGTAGTAGGAAGTTTGTGCTTCCTTGTACCATTTCATAGCTTCTCCTTGTAAGTTGTAATTTGTGTTAGCTCTTTTTTACCTACAACATCCTACTAACTTGGGAGATTGACTCAACTTGTAAGCAAATTGTCCAACAGTCTGAGAGCATCTTGGACCCAGTTTAGTTCGACTAAATTTTTTTTTTTTTTTTTTTTTGTTACATAAGAGGCCACTAATTAGATACTCATGTACACACGCACACACCCATCAATTATTTGTAGGGTTTTTTATTATCAACTTTTCAGAGGAGGTAGTCAGAAGAGGTAGTCGATGACCAATGATGCCAACGGCTAAGTTTTGTTCGAATTAATTTTTAAAAAACATAGATGTTGAATTATTGATAATGTAATTTACCTTATAAGAATATATTATTTAAATTGAAACCAACGAGATTTTGTGCCAGGACCACTAATTTTCAGTTCTTTAAAGGAAATACGGGATCGTGGAAATAATTATGTAAGATATGGGAGATTGCCTAGCAACCAGTTGCAATTTCAAAAGTGAATGAAATGTAAATTTTGTTATGACAGTTTTTGTATGATAAAATCTGTAATGAGCCTAATCCAAGTCTTCTAGATTTTGGGTTCTTTCGGTTGTAAAATCTTCACATACACCCTTTTGTGCTTTCCCCACCCCAAAAAGTAAAATACAACAAAGATGGAGCTAGAAACTAATTTGTAACAGATGTCGAAATGTAAATCTTAAGAATCTTTATTTTTACAAAAATTTCATTTTGCTTGTTCCTTAAACAAGTCGAATTCAACCATCTCAAGTACTTATCCAAACAGATTAGAAACATCACAACAAAATCCAAAACCCCAGATCAGCTATTGATTTAATTTAATATAATCCAGGAGGAAAATATCTTAGAACAAAATTAACAGGTCAACTGGGGTCTTTAAAGGATGTTCGAACTCATAACGGCAAGTGAAATTGCAGGCTATGGAGTTGGAGCTTTATTCTTATGCGCCACCATTTCTGCCCCCAAGATTGATTCTCTCATTTCTTTTTCCCAGCGCAGGTAATCTAACACGAACACCCCATTCATTCTTTTGGCTCAACTGGGTTTCAAAATTCCTGGCATTTTTGTTACTTTTTTCATTTGATATGGCGAGATGAACCTTATCTCCACGTACACTTATTTCCTAATAGAATCAGTTTTATCTAAATCCAATAAGTCAAAAAAATGAAACTGAATGGATTAATACTTGATAAAATAATAAAATAAATTAATTCAGATATTTAAGACAAAATATTAAATAAAAAATTAAATTTATATACAAATATAAATACTTAACTAATTCAATAAATTCAGATCTGATAAATCTATTCAGATACAGACACTTAATGAAACAAACGTTTGGCCACACAATTTAAATATATGGACAAACATAAGAATTTCACAAATTCGCTCACTATCCAATATTAATCATTAGATGAAAACAAACACCCCATCCGCCGAGTAATTGGTACAACATCAATCTCAAATGAAATAGCACAACCAAGTGCAGAAAAACAGCTGATAATAAGTCCAGTATATATGTTCCACCGGGACGGTAAATGAAGCAGAGCAGGGGTTTTCTACTTCGTAGCTCTAGCTCGAGCTCGAGCTATAGTGAACGTGCCCAATATATTTGTTTTAAGGATCATAGATTTGTCTACTTATTGGAGATATAAATAAACAGAGTCATCTTTGGGGCACAAATTAAATATGAGATACTGAATTAAAAATCAGATTTTTTTTTTTTAAACTTGGGGTATTTTGGAGCAATCAGGGCAGCTGAAATGTCCTTTAGCTCGACAATTTTTGCAGGACACATAGTTTTTTTTGGAGATTACCCCAAATGATTGAGAAAGATCATATGCAGCATCAAAACCAAGCACCCCACCTCCTTTAATCAGTCCTTGTCCCTTACATTTTGAGCATGCTATCAGCCTAACATCGCCACACCTCTTACACATGCCAAGTGAGCTGCTCATTTTGCACAACATACATATATATGTCAAACACAAATTAAATGATCTCAGACATCCAAACTCTTAATTTAAGAAGTTCCATTCCCCCCACCCCATCTCCACATATCAAATGAAAAAAGTAACAAAAATGCCAGGAATTTTGAAACCCAGTTGACCCAAAAGAATGAATAAATAGATATCAAGTCGAAGGAGGTTGTCGGGGGGCGGGGTGGGGGTGTTTCTGTTAGATTACCTGCGCTGGGAAGAAGAAATGAGAGAATCAATCTTGGGGGCAGAAATGGTGGCGCATAAGAGCAAAGCTCCAACGCCATAGCCTGCAATTTCACTTGCCGTTATGTGTTCGAACATCCTTTCTCTTCTCTTTATCCTCCAATTCGCCTATCTCTCTCTTTATCCTCCTCCAATTCGCCTATCTCATCCTCGATATTTATCATCGTGAGAAGGTTATTACAACCTTAAAACACTTGTTATTGTAATATTCATTGCTTATTTGGACAATTTGGACTATTAGTTCAGTTGGTTAGAGCGTTATGCTATTGGTTAGAGCGTTATGCTAACAACTCGAAGGTCGCAGGTTCGAGACCTGCATTGGTCAAAATTATTCTTTTTATGTGTGAAAATTCTCTTCACATGCCTGGCTTGTAATTTTGTACTATCTTCTATTCTTGTACTAGTTTTAGTTTGTTTTCTTCTAAATTTTCTTTGCTTCAATTGGCTTTTAATTTTGTACTATCTTCTTTTCTTCTACTAGTTTTACTTCGTTTTCTTCTAAATTTGCTTTGCTTCAAATTTAGTTTACAATCTTAAACAGATTACAAAAATTTCTAGGTGTTTTCTGAGCATTAAGTATCGGTGAAAGCATTTTTGTAAAAATCACAAGGATACTACCATAAACTAGCTCCTAAAGAGTAAACCTCCAAAAACTTTGCTTCATCGGCCTCTAAAAAACATTCCCTTGGAATGATGATTACTAATTAATGTTAATATCCACAAAACAGTTCGTTATATCAATTCAAATTGCACGTCACACATTGCATACGTTTGAACAACAAAAATCATTGGATTAAAGAATATTTGAAAATTGATGTATTATGATCATTGATGAATTGCTTTTCTGTCGGCTGCTGTGGCGCCTCCTTGGCCACATCCGCCCGAGTCTTAATGAAGTCACCAACCAACTGCTCTGATTGCTTGGCTACCAGAGCACGGCCACGGCGTACTCGACTGCGCAGCTCCGGCATTCTCTACCCATACAAAACAAGGAATAACACCAAAAGCTACCCCTAACTAAATCGACCATTATTGGCTAAACTAACCCTAACTACATCGACCATTACTAATTTTATATACTACGTATTTGTTTACGTGTGCATTCCTTTTAATAATTTTTAAGGACAAAAACCCAACATAAAGATAAGGTGGGGATTTATCACCCTTCCTTGGCCCAAAAATCACTAAATCACATATTGCATTTCCAAGCCAAAATAAAAGGAAGTAGATGTTGGCCCTTAGGATTTCGAGCTCATTAAAAAGGTGGTGTTAAGGGAGTTCTAAATTTTTTATTATTCTTACTATTGGAGTCTAGGCAAGCTATTGTTTTTCTGGCCAAGTAATTGGTGTCTAGGAAGGCGTTCTTGAGGCTATTTGCTTTGGGAATAGTAGTTATTTAATTAGTCACCTTGATTTTCAAAGAGAGACTCCCACGTGACGACTTGGCCAATTGGTTTGAACAATTTTGGATTTGGTTGGACGTTTTAGCTTATCTTAACAAGTTAGGAGCTGTCTAGAATTCTAGGATTTTCATAAATTTAGGAAATATTTATTTTTATTTTTATGCTTACTTGACTATTTGCCTATTTGTTTGGTGTATGCAACAATCAATTTGGGTTAAGGATAAAAAATCTAAAAGACTTATGAGAAGACTTGACTTTGAAGTTACATTTCTAAAAGAGTCAATTGAGTTAAAAATGGCGGGTTAAGTTCAACCAAACATAGGTTAAGGATCGTTGCTATCCGGCCCAATTGGCCAACCCACCTATATTGTCTTACCGGAATCCTATGGTAATAATTTTGAACTTAAACCACATTTTGTAAGTATGTTACCTAGGTTTACTGGTGAAAAGAATCCATACATGTTTACACAAGAGTTTAAGGAAGTCTGTGCTTTAATGAAAATTCAATGGCTGAGTGAGGATTCAATTAGACTTAGATTCATCACTTTTGTTTTAAAATATAATGTCAAGAAATGGTTATATAGTCTTCCTAACAAATCTATCAAAACCTGATATGAGTTTCTTATTGTTTTTCTCAAGAAATATTTTCCAAATCACAAAACAACCAAAATAAGGACTAAAATTAATCAATTTTCTCAATATGAAAAAGAGTCTTTTTGGAAATATTTTGAAAGATTTAAAAATTTGTTGTCCTAGTGTCTACACCATGGAATTGAAAAATGGAGACTTTGTCAAATTGTTTATGAAGGCTTAGATTATTAAACTAGAACCATGGTTGAATCCATGTGTCAAGGTGAATTTATGACTAAAAGTGATGAAAAAGCTTGGCATTTTTAGAGGATTTAGCCGAGAAAAGTATGCAATGGGAAACCATAGGGGATAATGAAAGGTCTAAGTCATCTAGGGGCATACATGTAATTGAAAATTCTGTTGCAACCAAAGCTAAATTGGTTGGTATGCTTAAAAGACTTGAAGTGCTCGAGACTAAAAGCCCATCAGGGGTACACCAACTTTCGACACCCATGTGTCTTAAGTATAATTCACCTAGCCATGTGATAAAAGAGTGTCCTAGAGTCGTATCCCAAGCTGAGGAGTTTGAACAAGTAAATGCAATGTTTTAAAGGCTTAGGAATGACGACCCGTATGCTCCTACTTATAATCCTGGTTAGAGAAATCACCCCGTTTTTTCTTGGAATCAAGGCCCTTCGTATCAAGGTAGTAATCTACCTCAAGTTAGTGCACCTCTCACTACTTACCCAAAGCCTAATTTTCCTTCACTTTCTAATGTCAATTATGTACCTCAGCCACAGTTTCACCAGGTTTTCCCAGTGTCACCAGGTTTTCCCAGTGTCAATAATAACAGACTAAGTGGTCTAGAGAACAATGTTGAATCACTAGTGAAATGTCAAGAAAATTTTATACATAATATGACTCAAGATCGACAATTGTTAACCGCGAATGCACAAGTCATCTCTCGATTAGAGGTACAAATGAGTCAGTTAACAATTATTGTTGGTAAGAGAGAAAAGAACATATTTCCTAGTCAGCCTGAGGGTAATCCCAAGTTTTCAAACTCTAACTGGAGATCTCATCAAGTTAATATTTTAGATAGTAATTCTACTAATCAAGTGAATTCCATAATCACCTTGAGATTTGGCAATCTTCTTAACAATCATGTTGGACTTGATATTGAGGAAGAGAAAATTTTGAATGCTACGTCTAGTCCATTGATTTCTGAATCTGTTCAATTGGAAAAACGTATTTCTCCTGAGCCTGAAGGGCATGTATCACAAATTGTTGAGCCCAAGATAGTTGAATCTAAGTCTAGTGAAAAAGACTTCAAGCCAAAAGCCACATTTCCGTCTAGACTTATTCCTAACAAGCAGTCAGCAAATTTGGATAAAATTCTAGAAGAATTTGAGCAAGTAAAAATAAACAGTCATCTTCTAGATGTTATTCAACAAATTTCCGCTTATGCTAAGTGTTTGAAAGATTTATGTACTCATAAAAGAACCACTAATGTTCCTAAGAAGGCTTTTTTAACTGCTCAAGTTAGTTTGATTCTTTCAAGTCAAGTCCCAATGAAATATAAGGATCCTAGATGTCCTACAATTTCATGTATAATTGGTGATACTTTTATTGAAAAAACTTTACTTGATTTAGGAGGTAGTGTCAATCTTTTACCGTATTCTGTGTACTAAAATCTTGGTTTAGGGAAGTTGAAAAAGTCAATCTTTTACTGTATTCTGTGTACCAAAATCTTAGTTTAGGGGAGTTAAAAAAAACAAGTGTCACACTCCAATTAGTTGATCGTTCTATCAACTTTTCAGAGAAGGTAGTCAGAAGAGGTAGTCAATGACTAGTAATGCCAACGGCCAAGACTTAATTTTTAGACAACATAGATGTTGAATTATTGATAACGTAATTTATACTATAAGAATATATTATTTAAATTGAAACGAACGAGACTTCGTATCAGGACCACTAATTTTCAGTTCTTTAAAGGAAATACGGGATCATGGAAATAATTATGTAAGATATGGGAGATTGCCTAGCAACCAGTGGCAATTTCAAAAGTGAATGAAATGTAAACTTTGTTATGACAGTTTTTGTATGATAAAATCTGTAATGAGCCTAATCCAAGTCTTCTAGATTTTGGGTTCTTTCAGTTGTAAAATCTTCACATGCACCCTTTTGTGCTTTCCCCACCCCAAAAAGTAAAATACAACAAAGCTGGAGCTAGAAACTAATTTGTAAAAGATGTCGAAATGTGAATCTTAAGAATCTTTATTTTTACCAAAATTTCATTTTGCTTGTTCCTTAAACAAGTCGAATTCAACCATCTCAAGTACTCTATCCAACAATAAATGGTTTCTAACTTCAAAGGGATATGCAAAATCAATGTAAAAGCAGTAATATGAAATAGACATCAAACAGATTAGAAACATTACAACAAAATCCAAAACCCCAGATCAGCTATTGATTTAATTTAATATAATCCAGGAGGAAAATATCTTAGAATAAAATTAACATGCCAACAAAGTTCCAAACAACATTAGTTTAATTATCTAATTAAAAGTAAAAAAAAAAAAAAGTTTCGCATGAAGAACAACCCATATTCATTGAGACTGAGAATTTGATCTGATTACAGGAAAAGCAGGCAATCGCAGAACAGCTTCTTCGGTCTCTGTTGGGTCTGATCTCAATATCTACAAAATTCAAAATTCAAAGATAAAGACCCCAAAAAATCAAATTGAAAATTGCATATACGTATGTAGATAGTGAAAGAAGAAAGAGGAGAGAGGAGAATACTGGGTCTTGGAGAATCGGTTTTGTATCATCTTTAGCTGGTCTAAAGGGCGGCTTCTTGTTCTTCATCTCCACTTCATTTTCCCCATTGCTCGTTTTCATGGAAACCTCTGCAATTTTCATCTTTTAATTTCCTCAGACTGAGACCGGGGTCTCCCTCTTTATTCTCTCTCTCTATCCCCTCTCCCCCCCCCCCCCCCAACCCCCCACCCAAAAAAAAAAAAAATTTAAGTTGCGACGCATGTTTGTTGGACTTTTATTTTATAACTATTTTATTTCTATTAATACAATTTTCGATATAGTGAAAAGGAAAAGGTCAAATACAGGATACAACACGATTTGTGGAATGTATCTTTTTTTCTAAAAATATATTTTAACTTTAAAAATTTAAGTTAATATTAAGCTATCTAATATCTCAAGTATAAGTTTATAATTACAGTTTTTATAAATATTCATAAACTTCATAATTAAATCGAATAAAATTGACATATATCAATCTTAAATAAATACAATTTTTTTTGTTACATCAATAACAATATAGTATAGCTTAAGATAGATTTAACGATCAAAAACTTATAAATTAATCGGAATCTGATATAAACAACAGTTGAACCTTTTGTTTTTATATGCATTTGTAAAAACAAATTTAGTTAATTTCTATGCATAAAGTTATTATTGTATCATATAAGTGGAGAGCATTTAAAGGTGTTTCATCTCTGGCTACAAATCATAAAAATGTGACATGTAGAACTTTATTTCTCGATGCAGGGCTAAAAAGAAGAAATTACATACATAACAGTTCTTTGAGTTTTATAACAGGAGATGTTGTATCTGTTAGAATTATTATTTATAATAATAATAAAATTTTATGTGGACTACATATTTTAATATCAATTATATTAGTTATTTGTGTATTGGGTTCAAACTAAGTGATCAAATAAAGACACCAAATTAGATTCTAATTAAGTATGAAAGAGAATACCTAATACCGAGTCCAATTAGGTATAATGGGAAACCTAATTATATGGTATAAAAAGAATACAATGGGTTATGATCCCGCATATATCAAACACGCATATAGTTATTCTCTCTCCATCGGAGGAAACTACTCATTATCCTAAAAAATATTTGGTTGAGGAAGACGATAACACAAGTTTCAACATCAATAGATCCAAGTGCACTTCCGTTTTTGATTATATTCTCAATAATTGAATATGAAGGATTACGATCTATATTTAGGGATTATATTTTACAATAAGTGGTATCAAAATCCTTTTTCGTATTGATTTATTGAGAAATCAAGATTTATTTAAAGGTTTATGTGATTTTATGAAAATTTTGTAATTTCGAGCATAAAATTTTCTGTTAACGGTCGTCATGCTATGTTGTCGTAGATGTATTGATTTTGTTCGTGATTATTCATATACGGTGTCTATAACTGTTCGGCCTAACTTATGTGCAACGCTTCGAATGTTGGTTATATTAATATATATATATATATATATATATATATATATATATATAAAGCAATCAACTTTTTGCGCCAATTTGTGAACTTAGTCGCTTTCCACAATTTTTTTATTTTTTAATTTATTTATTTGCAAGTACTAGATATTCATATATATGTGTATGGGTAATGTATGGTGCTTACCGGTGAGTTCGGCATATATATATATATATATGGGACGTGATATATATGAGATTTAAATTTAAATTTTGGTAAGTTTTATTTATTAATTAATTTTAGTGTTTGATATTTTGAATTAATTAATTGAAACAATATGTTGTCAAAGTAACCTTTTTTGTGTAGATTGGTTAATTTAAAATATTAAGATAATTAATGTGTGTTTAAATTTTATGCGAATAATTATCGGCCTAAAGGAAGATATTATTTTGTCAAAATTAAAACATACTTGTGGTAATAAGTGTGTAACAATTATTAAGATTTTTATGTAAATAATAAGTCAATCCAAAGAAAGACACATTATTTGACAAAAATTTATTGTTAATATTTGATTACTACATCAAGAGTACCAATTACAAGTTGATTTTTTGTCCAAAGACTAAATTTCAATGTTGTGCTTAGTATCTTGCGATGGGATTTGCCATTATTTGAATTTGTTTATCATGTTAAATTCAGATATTGAATGTGAGCTTGCTTGTTTTGTTTTGTTTGTTTTCTTTATAGTTTCTACTACTGTTAATACTACATCTGCTCAATAGAGTATGATTTCAATGCAAAATGGGACAAATTATGTTATATGGAAAGAAAATGTTAAAATCGTTCTTGGCTGTATGGATCTTGTTCTTGGTTGTATGGATCTTGATCTTGCATTAAGAACAGAGAAACCCACTACTACTACGAATGATCTAAAAACCGATAAAATTGAGAAGTGAGAGCACTCTAATCGTATGTGTCTAGTGATCATGAAGCGAACGACTCTAATCATATGAATCTAACGATCATGAAGTGAACGATTCCAACAAGATTTCAGGGCTCTATTACTGAGAACACTAATGCCAAAGAGTTCCTCAAAGAAATTGAGCAATTATTTGCTAAAAATGAAAAGACAGAAATGAGTAACATTTTGTCAAAATTCGTTATCATGAAGTATAAAGGAAAGGAGAACATAAGGGAGTACATCATTAGGATGTCTTGCTGGAAAACTCAAAGTACTCAAGTTAGAGCTTACAGATGACTTGCTAGTTCACTTAGTTCTAATATCACTTCCTGCACAATTTGGTCATTTTGTGGTGAGTTATAATATTCAGAATGAAAAATGGACTCTTAATGAGCTCATTTCCCACTATGTGCAAGAGGAAGAAAGGTTGCAGCGAGATAAGACTAAGAGTGCTCATTTGGCATCAAACTCTCAAGATAAGAAAAGAAAGAGAGTTAAGGATACTGCAAATGAAAAACTTAAGCAACAAAAGGAGAAGCAGGGTAAGGAACTCACCTGTTACTTTTGCAAAAAGGCAGGACACATGAAGAAAGAGTGTTCTAAATATGCTATTTGGCGTGAAAAGAAGGGTAAGATTCTCATTTTTGTTTGTTCTAAAGTTAATTTAGCTTCTGTACCTAAAGATACTTGATGGGTAGATTTTGGTGCTACTACTCACATAAGTGTATCTATGCAGGGTTGTCTGTGGAGCTGACCGCCAAGTGATGCTGAAATATTCATCTTTGCGGGCAATAGCAATAAAGTTTCGGTTAAAGCTATAGGAACATTTACATTATTCTTAAAGACTGGTGTTTATTTGGACTTAGTTGAAACTTATGTTGCACCGTCATTTAAATGGAATTTAATTTCAATTTCCTGTTTGGACAAATTTGGTTATACTTGTTCTTTTGGAAATAATAAAGTTAGTTTCTTCTTAAATTCAACTATGCTTTGCACTAGCTCTTTGATTGATAATCTTGATATGCTTGAAACTATTACTTTTTGACAATGAAATCTTGCACTCAAGTGCTAGAGGTACAAAGCGTAAATTAAATGAGGATTCTGCTACTTTATGACATAAGCGTTTAGGTCACATCTCTAAACAGAGAATTCAAAAGCTTATAAATGACGGAATTATTGATCCCTTAGATTTAAGTAGTTTTCAAGTTTTCATTGAATGCGTTAAGGGAAAACATACAAACTCAAGAAAATTAGGTGTCAATAGAGCTACAGATATCTTAAAACTGATTCATACTGATATTTGTGGATCATTTCCTACAGTTTCTTGGAACGGTCAACAATATTTTATCATGTTCATAGACGATTACTTTAGATATGGTTATCTATACTTAATACATGAGCAATCACAATCTCTAGACATGTTTAAAGAATTCAAGACTGAAGTTGAACTTCAATTAGGTAAGAAAATAAAGGCTATCAAATCTGATTGTGGTGGTGAATACTACGACAGATATGCAGATCAGGAGAACAACGTCCAGGCCCTTTTGCTAATTTCCTAAAGAAGTATGGAATTGTTCCTCAATACACTATGCCAGGCAAACCTAGTATGAATGGTGTTGTTGAGAGATGAAACTGGACTCTTAAAGATATGGTGAAGAGAATGATAAATCACTCTTCTTTACTTAAATCACTTTGGGAAGAAGCATTAAAGACTGTAGTTTACATCCTTAATAGGCTTCCAACAAAAGTAGTGACCAAGACCCCTTATAAATTATGGACAGACAAAAAGCCTAGTATTCGATACTTACACATTTTGGGTTGTCCAACTAAGGCAAGGCCATATCGGCCATTTGAAAAGAAGTTGGACTCAAAGATAGTCAATTGCTATTTTGTTGGATATGCAGAACGCTCTCGGGGCTTCAAGTTTTATAATCCCACTACTAGGTCTTTTTTTGAGACTGAAAATGCTAGGTTTCTTAAGGATATTGAGTTTGGGGGTGGGGGGGGAAAGATAAAGCTAGAGTTGTTGTCTTTGAGGAAGAAACTTATGTTTCTATTTGTGACACTATTATTGACAATGTTCAGATTATAGTACCTGTCATTGTTCGAGATGCAACTCTAGTTTATGATAACAATGAAATTCCTCATGTAGAACCTACTGAACAAAATCAACAACCTCAAGAAACTCAAGAAGTGCCATTAAGGAGATCCACTAGAGAACGGAGGAATGCAATTTTGGATGATTATATTGTTTTTCTCCAAGAACATGAAGATCAAATAGGCATAGGGGAAGATAATCCAACCAACCTTTAATAAGCCTTACAGAGTTCTAGTTCTCAAAAGTGAATGGATGCAATGAATGATGAAATGTAATAGACAATAATGTCTGGGATCTTGTCAAGTTACCTAAAGGGTCAAAGCCTATTGGTTGCAAATGGATATGTAAAACCAAACGGGATTCGAGTGGTAACATCGAAAGATACAAGGCTCGTCTAGTTGCTAAGGGATTCACGCAGAAGAAAGGCATCGATTATAAAGAGACTTTCTCTCCGGTTTGTTCAAAAGACTTTTTTAGAATCATTATGGCACTTGTAGCTCATTTTGACCTTGAGCTACATCAGATGGACGTTAAGACAACATTTCTCAATGGTAACAATGATGAGACAATTTATATAAAGCAACCAGAAAACTTTGTATCTGGAGATCCAAAGTCTATGGTGTGCAAACTAAAGAAGTCCATCTATAGTATCAAACAAGCTTCCTATCAATGGTATCACAAGTTTCATCAAGTTATCACATCATATGGATTTGAGATGAATATGGTGGAAGATTGTATATATCACAAGTTCAGTGGGAGTAAATTTATCTTACTAATTTTGTATATCGATGACATATTACTTTCCAGTAGAGATATAGGCTTATTGCACAATACCAAGAAATTTCTCGCTAAGAATTTTGAGATGAAAAAACTTGGTAACGCCTCTTTTGTTTTAGGAATTCAAATACTATGAGATCGCTCTCAAGGTATCATTGGATTGTCACAAAAGAGTTATATTGAAAAGGTTTTAGAAAGATTTGGCATAAAAGATTGTTCATCAAAAGATACACCCATATTTAATGGAGACAAGTTTGATTTCAAACAGTGCCCCAACAATGAACTTGAGATTCAAAAGTTACCTTATGCATCTACAGTAGGAAGTCTCATGTATGCTCAAATTTGTACTCGTCCTGATATAGTATTCATATTGGGAGTTTTGGGCAAATTCTTAAGTAACCCAGGAGTGAATCACTGGAAAGTAGTCAAACGGATTATGTGGCACCTAAAGAAAACAAAGAATTACATGCTCACATATAGGAAATCAGATGTACTTGAGATTGTCGGGTATTCAAATTTCGATTACGCTAGATTACGCTTTTCCACTTCATGCTATGTTTACATGTTGGCAAGAGAAGCTATTTCCTAGAAAAGTGTTAAGCAAACACTTATAGCTTTTTCAACCATAGAGGCAAAATATAGAGTTTGTCATGAGGCATCCAATCACAGAATATGGTTGCAAAATTTTGTCACAAGACTGCGTATTATTAATGGTATTGAAAGGCTACTAAAGTTATTTTGTTACAATAATTCAACAGTTATGTACTCTAATAACAATAGAAAATCTATTAAGTTGAAACACATAGACGTCAAGTTTCTAGTTGTGAAAGAAAGAGTTCAGAGTGGCCAGTTTTTGATAGAGCACATTGGGACAAACTTCATGTTTGCGGATCCGCTAACCAAGGGTTTAGCACCTAAAGCCTTTCACCAGTGGACTGCTAATACAGTGTTGTTTTGTTTGACACTATGGTTTAATGGGAGTTTATTTTTTGGTGTTTTATGTCATAGACATTAAGTTGTTTATTTTCTATAGAATACAATTGATGAAATTATATTTTTTGTTAATTAAGGTATCACTCTGAATGTATTCAATTTTCTAATTGTGGTTTAACATTAAGTTTAGAGAATTGTAATTAATCTCGATGGAGATTGAATTAGGACCACTTGAAAATAGACATGATTCAGATCACATTGCATGTAATTTTCATGTCACTCATCCATACTTGATCCATGTTGTTGAATATATTAATTTGGTGACCATGGAAGGTTTAGTCACAATATAATATTGACAAAGGCCGTCATGATCTCATACTAGTATAAAAGACGGACTGGATTGTATTTTTGAAAGAATCTAAAGGCAATAAATGACATATGGTTGTGCACTACGGAAAATTTATAATATAATTGATTATTGAATTATATACAGCCCAAGTGGGAGATTGTTAGAATTATTATTTATAATAATAATATTAATTTATGTGGGCTATATATTTTAATATCAATTATATTAGCTATTTGTGTATTGGGTTTAAAATAAGTGATCAAATAAAGAGACTCAATTAGATTCTAATTAAGTATGTGCTTAATGAGTGAATATCTAATTTCGAGCTCAATTAAGTTATAATGAGAGATTTAATTAGATTGTATAAAAAGAATACAATAGGTTATGGTCTTAGATATATCAACGAGCATTAGTTCTTCTCTCCCCATCGGAGAAAACTACTCATTATCTTAAAAAGTTTGTTTGAGAAAAACGATAACACAAGTTTTAACATCAATGAATCCATATACGCTTTCTTTTTTATTATATTCTAAATATATAGTTTACAACAGTATCGTGTGTTGTTGCAGGAAATGTCATGTTGTATGTCTTGCTAACTTCAACGGTCTTAGTAAAAGATGGATCAAGTATGTTTCGAGTTTTTACTAGCGGTTTAGATTTTTTTGATGATGGTTTATTGGTTTTATTAGGTGTTGACATTGTTTTAATTGGTCCAAATTTTGTGGACAAAATTTTTCGATTACCCACCGGCTTTTAGGGCCTTTTGAACACATACTTTTAAGCCTAAGAAAATAGAAAAAGTTAGTGACTTAATTCAGGGGACTTATATTTTCAAATGCGAATTTCATATTCTTACGTGTATAATTTATTATGTACATTATATGATGCAGCCTGCAGGCTTTATAAATATATATAATGCATTAGATGTGTGATCTACATAAAAGCTACTATCAAGAAACATTGATATTAAAATAGTAGTCAAACTCATATGAATTTAGCCTCCAGATTTGTCTGTAGAAAATTTTCCATAATTTACACCTTTTGGTGCGTTAGAAACTAGACTTTGTAGCTTTCCATCTATTCATGTAAGAATATGTCTATTCTTCATGTCCTATTGTCCGGTGATATTTAGGGGAGATCATAAAATCAATGTTAGAGTCGAAACCATATCAAAAGTTGATAAATTAAATTAGATCACTCAAAATCGAACCGTAATATTTGAAATCGCGTTGCACTAATTAGTTGTTGTGGTAAGACTCAGCAAACGTTTGCATTAGGCTGAAAGCCGTCCTTATTGGTGGGAAATCTATAAATACTACCTTAAATACTCAAATAGGCTGGTAGCATGCCTTGACCTTGGACTAGGGAGCCTCCTTTCATCTAAATTTTTATGTAACAAAAAAAAAAAATGAAACAGCTAAGTAAAGTTGTTCCTGACCTTGGACTAGGAGAGCCTTTTTTCACCTAAATTTTTATGTAACAAAAAAAAAAAAAAAGAATGAAACAGGTAAGGAAAGTTGTTTGTATATGTTGAAAATTTTGAAACACTAGTACAAAAACTGTCTTATGTGTCGCTTTATTTGCGTAGGTTGTTTAATCATAAATTTTAGTTGATTTCAGGTTTGGGACTTACGCATTATAAATTATTTATTTGCCAAAAGAGTTGCACCAGCTTTTGCTTTTGCTTTTGGTTGTTTAAAGTTTAGAAGATCTTTAGAGCAAGAACAGTAAGTTACTGGGAAGTAATCGATCTGGGCATGCACAACAAACAGCCATATATTTGAAAACAACTTAAGAAATCTGCAGTTAGTCCACTTTTGTTGACTAGTTGCAAGTGTCACATTTATTTTTATGGTTGAAAAAAATGTGGACCAACAACATTTACAACATTTTCTTTTGATAACTAAACCAACATGTGGACACAAACATTACAACCTCTTCACATTTCCATAACTGTGAGCTTTTATCTACTTAATTATGCAATACACACAAACATTTGTGTGTGCTAGTAGAGAAACACACGGATATATGTATCATGTATGTATGTATGTGAGTATGATTATTTATTTGATAAATATCAGTGACTATGGATGATGGAAATAATCTAAACTGGTGATTTTATATATCAGAAGCACTGACATTTATTCCTTGGATTCCCTAATGTTCAACCCTGTTAATCTAATGGTATTAGTTGAATGTGCATGTTTAATGTATGTTATATTTATTCATACAATTAGTTTGAAAATTGAAAATACTTGACATTAGTCTCAAATTTTTTAACCTAATATGAGTCTATTTGGTTAATTGTGGTAGAGTGGTGTTCATCAAATATACTTATTATCATACAATTTGAGGAGTGAAGTAGTGGGGTGGAGTAGTGGGGGTGGAGTAGTGGGGGTGGGGTGGACGGGTGTTACTCATTCAGTATTAAGCACGTAATGAAAACACTATTTTGATTCATTTGTGCTCAGTAGGGTTACTTGTTGGAATGTGAATGAAAATGATAATTAGAAGAAAATTAAAGAAGTAAAAATAATTGAGAAACAAAAGGATAATAAAAAATGGAGGGAATTGAACTTGCAATGAGAATCATAATAAAATGTTAGAATCAGCAATATTATTAGAAGACAAGAAATAATAATTCTAACCCTCATCACATTTTTCTTCCCAATTTTTTTTCTATTTTTTTCTCATTTTTTTTTTCTATTATTACTTTTTTTTTAATTCATTCTTATTTCAACGAATAATTAAGTGTTCTCATATTTTTATGGATAGTAAGTAAAAAAATTCTTAATAAATAAGACTCTTGGGGGAGGGGGTGGGGGGTGGGGGGTGAGTACTTAACACGTGCTTGGTTCAAATGAAAGTTGATTCTTCTCCTCGAGTTCCATGTTAAGGAAAAGACACACCTACCCTTGTTGAATTATCACTTTCTGCTAAACCTCTCCCGGTGAATCATCTATTATTTTCTTGTATATGTATGTCCACATATATAAATGAGCCAAAAGTTACAGAACAAGGACTCTCAATTATTAATTTACTCTATGTATGTAAGCTAGAGTAGGACCCCAGGTCTAGCCAAAATCTTGGGAGATACATGATTATATATTCAATTATATACATCTCCATTATGCAGCAACAATATATAACATAAACAAGTAGTAGTATAGTAGCTAGCTTTTTCAATTCTCTACATATATATATATCTCATCCCTCACTCGGCTTCTGTCATGGCATCAACCAGAGGATCAACAACAACCTTAGAACAATGGTACCTGAAGACAGCAATGATAGTTGCATGTTCAGTCCTGGGATATTTAGTCTATGATTTCATAATGTCCACTGCCACTGAGCTTTTGCAACGTTTATTGATCATATCACCTTTGCTCTTGGTGTTTGTGGTTCACTGGCTTTCAACACCACCAGACCACCACCTCACCATTCCCATTCCGGGCTCCGAACCCGATGCCATCCACCGCGCCGGTGGTTCGCCGTGGGGAATAGCCTTGCTGCTGGTTCTGCTGTACTTTCTCATCATCTACCAGCCTTCTTTGAACGCCCTTATATTCTACATTTTTGTGAGTCTTGTATCATTGAGGTTAATATTATATTAGTTAATTTGTTTAGTTTCTTAATTTAGTACTTTCTGTTGTAATTTTTCTTAATTGTGTTAATTTCTAGCTAGCTATGTAAAATAATGGACTTAGCTGAGGTAATATATTATGTTGCTGTAATGTATTTTGATGTTTTAAGTTAAGAATATGTTAGTGCAACATTAATATTCCATCTTTTTCAAAATTAGAGATACATTTTTACGATAACGATTTTTAAAAATAATTTTTATATTTCAAATATATCCATGTTATCATGTCGTTTAATAGTAATGAGAGTTGTGATAGAGACTATCAGGTAGTGGATGTAGTGAAATTAATTGAATTAATAGTAATAGGAGTTGTGGTAGAGACTATTAGGTAGTGAATGTAGTGAAATTAATTGAAGTAGTGAAATTTTGAAATAATAGTTAAGAAATTTCATTACTTTTTATAGTTTAAAAATAGTAATAATATGCTTGTCAAATGTTTTATAACGGTGGAGTAGATGAAGGGTATTATTGAAATTTACTGATTGGAGGTGCTTCAAATTTGTTGGAATTCCTCTAACATGTGAGATTGTATCAAGGTGAGTTTTTAAGGGGAAACAAAATTAATGTTCAGTTGTGGCTCTGTTGGTACTTGGTCGTATATGATGATGAAAATCCACAAATATTCTTCTTCAATTCTTTCCCTCAATTTTATTTGTATTTTCCCAAATAAAAAAAGCTAGAAATTTTATTTGACTAATAGTTCTTGTCATTAATTAGTTGCTATATATGTTCTTGACAAATTAAGCACATATGTAACTATGGCTTTGTGACTAAAACTTGCGAGTCACTTTGGCCGTTGAACCAACCACGTATAGTTTATAAAAAAATTAATATCTCCTCTTTTACAATATTAGAGATATGTTTAACTTGATTGTAGTGTGTGTGTATATATATATTGGTGAAATCCTAGTATTTAATTTTTTGTTCTCTTAGTATATTTTTTTTTTCCTCACAAGGAGATTGCAATATTTCTAGCTAGCTGCCTAATAATTCCTTCAAATCGTTCAGATTTTGTTTGTTTGCTTGATTGACGGAAAGTAAAAACTGTGCAAGTTTACCCAACTATATGTACAGTATCATGTGAATATTCATAATATATATATCTTTTTTGTGGTCTTGTTTAAATAAAGAGAGCTGATATTTCCATAATCGAAACTTATAATTTTGTAACGCTTTTACTCGCATAATTCTTGGACCCACTTACTGATTAGTACTTATGCATGTAAAAGGATAATTTTGTAATCTTAGTGAGCTTTCTATAAAAATTCTTTTATTTTGCTCATAAAGAGAAGGAGAATTTTGGAAATATAAATTTTAATTTCAAAGATACCATCACTCTATAAAAAGCTAGGAAAACTAACCGTTAATAGTATATATACATATATTGGAAAAAAGCAATGTCAAAGTGGATATATACACGTATATATGTATATATATTATATGTAACTCAAGTGGTAAGAGAATTTCAATTTTGACTTTTAAATTGAGAATTGAAAAATTAAATCTCATGAAAATTAAGATAATATTAAAAAAAAAATTGTTGAGATATATATTAGTTGTGGCATAATTAATAAATTGTAAATGCTGTTGAAATATTTTAGGTATGTACCTACGTATAAAAACAAGAGTCTTTTAGGTTCAAATTAACTTTATCCAAGTCCGTACGTCTATTTAATTTTTCTCATAAAGAAAAGGAGAATTTTGGAAATATAAATTTTAATTTCAAAGATACCATCACTCTATAAAATACTAGGAAAACTATATATATATATATATATATATATTATATGTAACTCAAATAGCAAGAGAATTTCAATTTCAAAAACAATTTTGCTGATATATATATATATATATATATATATATATATATATATATATATATAGGTAAAAATATAAGGAATGACTTAATCAAATTTAACTAAAGTCATTAATTAAAATGACGTAATTTAGGATTCAATAGTTATTCATAAGATTTTTAATTTTTATTTTAATAAATATTATAATTAAAAAAAATATTACACAAAATTAAAATTATATCATTTTATTAAATAATTAGCTAAATTTAATTAATACATACGTTAGATTCCCCTTGGTGTAGTCGTGACATAATTATTAAATTGTAAATGTTGTTGAAATATTTTAGTATGTACGTACGTAGAAAAACAATCTCCTTTAGGAGACGAATTAACTTTATCCAAGTCCGTACGGCAACATATGGTGGGCCCAGCTTGTCAAAGTGATGTGCAGTGAGCTCTAACGTGAACCCATGTGACCCTCTGAAATGTTTACTCATGAAATCAATACAATATGTACTACTCACTAGCCTTTAATTTGTCCATTATTTACTTATGTGTTACTCAATGCTTCGTAAAACTAGCAATACTTTAATTTTTAATAAATATTAATATTTTATATTTAATTAATAATTTAATATTTAAATTATAAATATTTTCATTAAATTTGTTATAAATATTCAGTTAATAATAAAATAAGAAGATTATAATAATATTTTTTTAAAAATATGATATCATAAAAAAATGTATACAAGTATAACTTTTTTCATAAAAGAGAAAGTCACTGTCTAAAAAATTCTCACACATCAATTACTTAGTCTGAAAACTTCAAAATTCAGACCTTCTAATTTTTTATAGTAAGTAATCGATAACTAATGAGACCGACAACCAAGTCCTATACAAATATAAATTTGTACATTTTTTTTTGTTAAATTTGTACATTTTTTTAAATCAAATCTCATTTTGAAATGTTGATTTTTATTTTTAGTTTTGAACGGAGAAAGTGTTGTATCGTAAGACATGGCTACTGTTAGGTTTTCTATTTTATTTATTTGGTTGAAAAATAAAAGAGTAAAATAATCATATTTCAAAAGTTATTTATTCATTCATCGCTCATATCATTTCATCGTTCCGTAGACATCATTTAACGTTTCTTATATTATTTATCGCTCACATTATTCATTGTTCCGAAGACATATATATGACAACACGAAATTGCGTACTATTAGCCTAGTGATGTGGTTTTATAAGTCTTGGTAGCCTAATTAATTGAAACTCGTGCATTAATTATCTATCTATATATACGGAATGGTTAGATTTGGATGAGAAAGAACAATCTTCTGACAAATGAAAATTAATTCAATTGTTAAATTTTAATAAGAATTTCTATTAAATTTAGAATTCTAATTTTATTCGTCGTTACATCGACAATATCATTATAAACCCTAAAAAAAGGTTAATAACTTACTCTCACCCTAAACTTGAAAAACTTTTTTGTCCTAAAATTTTTGTAACAAATTAAACAAATACGGAGAACTATCTTCGAAAAATATCGTGTTTAAAAATATGTACGTAATATTGGTAAGACCGGTAAGGAGCACTGCGAATTGGGAGTGGACCACAGCAAATAGAGAGAAAAGTAATGTGGGACCAGCACCATGCAAACTATGAGTTTGCACGCATAATCTAATGCAAGAAGAGGGCGGAAGTTTATTAGACTAATTAAATGGAACCACTATTTTATTTCTATTTTTATTTTTAGTGCCTTTTAAACATGTTAGTACTGGTGTTCACCCCTTTTAGATCTCTGCACAATCCTGGTCTTTTTTAATAGATACACACATATATATGTATATAAATATAATATATAATTAATATGCACTCATGTACACTTTGTGTATATTATTCCTTCCATTTCACAATAACTGCCATTTTAGATTCTAATTTTTTTCACAATAACTGGTATTTTATATATTCTTAGAAATTTATCTCTTATGTTTTCTAAATTATCTTTTAATAATTACTATCTATTATTTATTTTTTTATGTGTCACACTACCATGCAACATATACTCTTTTGTTAGTATATTATTATATTAATTAATAATTAGATAAAATTGTTAAATTATTAAAATATTATTTTAAATTTTAATTTTTTTAATATATATATAACTAACTAAAATTTTTGAAAAAAAAATTATTGTGAAACGGATGAAGGAAGGGGTACAGAGTACTTCAACCATCATAGTTAGATCTTGCAAGAATCTTTGATATATTGTCTTTCTCATTGTCTTGTTCCCCTTTTCACCTCATTCCTCGTCATTTTCATTATTTGTTTGTTTGTTTTCTTGGTCAGATCAGTATATTTGTTTTACACTTAAAATAAAATAGTTTATATCGTATGACTGCATTGGTTACTAGAATGTGGAACAAGTTGCATTATCTTTGTTTAACTCTCACTATAGATGCGCCTGAATCATACAAGTACTTGTGACAATTTGAACATCATTCTCCATCTATTCACTTTAAAAAAAAAAAAAGAAGTCTCATTTAATGTTTTTTTAAAATGAAAATGAAAAGACAATTTATTTTCACTTGAATCTATGAATAATTGAGGTAATAGATCAATTTAATTGTTTTTGTGTTTATGATCACAATTTTAATTACTTCTTCTTCGGCCACCATAACATTTAAATATATATATATATATACACACACCGGATGACTCGTTGGTCCAAAGCGTTAATTACGCTTGTGGGTAAATTAAATAACTAGCAATGTGGTCTGTGTACAGTATGGGTGCGTGCGTTTTTCTTTTTAAAAATTTTAATTTAGTTATAAAATATATTTTTTAAATATCATTAGTAATACTCTTTTTGTTTTTAAAAAAAGTTACAATTTTTTTTGTGAATATTAAGGTTGTATGTTTAATTGGGATTTACATATATAAATCATAAATTACTTAAATATTTTTTTATTGCTAATGTTATTAGCTAATGTTATTATAATGAAATATAACTTGTAACTTTGTAAATTTATTATTGTTGATAATATATTTATTGTAATCGTATTATTGCATTTAAAGTGGATTGTTATTTTTTGTAGTCTACTGTTCATATTAGTCATAATTATTTGATTTGTGTTAATATAGTAGGGTTTAGAAAAATGTGCTTTCTTAGTTCAATTTTAAAGAAATGGTTCATATGTCTATTTATAAAACTCGATTAATATAGTATGTAATATTACACAATTTTCATGTTTTATCACTAAAAAAGATTGAAAAACAGATTCCTTAATCAATTTTGGATAGATCTCCTTGGACAAAAAGAAAAAAATAAAACTCTAATTACTTATGAATAAAATTGCTCTTGGGCTTTTTATATATGGGTATAAATTAATATTTCGACTCAGTGTTCTGATGATCCAAATATGCTTTCAGTATCATCGCATACCCATTCATTCGGTACCAAATATTCATAAGTATAAATCTTTGCATGATCGAGAAGTATATGAATAGATTATATAGAGTCCTTTACAATGCATGTGTACCTACTTAAAAGAGAGAACTAGCTAGATATTTTTTTTAGCTCCAACCTTATTGATGATATTTCGATCTAAGCAAGATATATGTACATTATACTAAATGTGTGGAAATTATCACCGATATATATACACCCGTTTATTTTGGCTTAAATTTTAATAATATATACTAGCTCAATATAATTTACATGTACCGTCAGAATCTCTGAGCATTAAGCTGTATATGCGTGCAACCGAGTAAAGATTACCATGCAAGCCTTAAAGAAAACCCAAACTACACTCAGTTACATAAATAAACAAATCAACTAGCCAATTAATTGGTTCTCATGGACAAATGGAGTGGGTTTTACAGTTAATTACACATGCATAGAAATTAATTAAACAAATTTATCTTATCCTAGTTTGGAAAGGAAACCGAAACCAACGTTCATGTCGTAAAGAATTAGTCTGGTAATTAGAGATGATGAACAAAAGAAACACTAGCAAAATGGCGACACCCCATGGAGAACCTCCAGCTTCCCTATGCGGCGATTCTTTCTCCGGCGGCGACATCACGACCGGAAAATCCTCCCGATGATCGTCCGATGATAGCCAGTGAACAAGAAGAAGAATGACGACAGGGGACACCATAACAACAAGTTTCAGATGATGCATCAAATCCCTATACTTGTAGGTATAGTTTGTGTACCATGTGAACACCAACAAAAAGAATAAAATGGCTAAGAAGAAGAACAAATGGATTGGTAAAGAGAAATATTGGACGTAGTAGTCGTAGTATGAGGAGGAGGAGTTGCTATAACACCGAGCCATATATTGTTGAAGAAAATAGCTAGGGATTTATATGAAGATATATCCAATTTGGTGAAGTGGTGGGAGCTAGACAAAATAAAGATGATATATATTGCAAAAAGTTTATGAAGTGGTACATTCCTATAAGGCGGAGATGGTATATATAGAGATATATAACATGCAAGGAATCTTTATAAAAAATACGAAATTCTTTATATCTGTCATGGCTAATCATCTCAAACTCTGTCTTTCTCCGGTTCAATATTATTTTATTTCTATACTAAGTAGTCCGTGAACAATACAAATATATTTTATTAATATTTGTTTTCAAATATTTTAATTTTAACTTCTGTGTTTTTTTAAAAGAAAATTTTAATATAATTTTAGATATTATATAATATTTTAGAGTAATTTATTAAATTATCATTTTCTTAAGTTTATAGATAATATATTTTATAGTTGTATTTTTTATTTATACTTTTGGTGCACCTGATGTATGTTTGTTTATTTTATTTTTTTAAGATTGAGTTAATAATTTTATTTTTGGTTTTGTTTTGGTCTATGAGTTTATTTTATTGTCGTATGATTTTATATTATTAAAATATTATGGCTATTTTTTACTACAAGTTTTTATGGTGTTTGTTTTACCCGGTTTTCTTTTTTATTTTGCTCCTTTTTTTAGTGCTAGATTTTAGGATGAATTTTTACAATATTTTTTTCTTTTACCTTATGCACCTACCTTCATTAATTCGATGTCTTACTTCTTTATTATATAAGTATAGATATGTAAAAATTAATTTACTTATATATTTATTATTTAACTTATAAATATGAAATTAATATCTTACCCTAACTCTATAAAATCCAAATAATTGGACTAATTAATTAAAATTAAAATTGCCAAGTCTAGTTTTAAAGTCGCTAGTGGCTTGTGTTTAAGGTCCAAGATAAATTTACCCTTTAAAATTGTGGGTTAATTTGGGTAGTAAGTGTATTTATTACAAAATACTAGTCAAAAATATTTGAGAATAATTAAATAGTTTTACACTATTATTAATTATAAAAGAAATTAATAATATTTTCTAATAAATATGTAAACTTTTAAAAGTTGAGGAAAATGAGATGGCATGCAGGAGCATTACAAGTTGGGCAGTTGGTTGAATTGTCTTTAAAAAATTATCTTATCATTAATTATTAATAATTGCATAATATTATGATTTCAAAGTATTACAGGATTATATAGATATAGATATAGATACAGATCCTGATATCCATGAACTGAACCACGCAGGTGTTCATGTCTAGAATCTTTCATGTATAGTAAAGAATCAATCAGGTTATGCCACGTACGACCGGCCATGAACAAGCGTGTGGGTCATGAAAACAATAAAGTAGAAACTACATACGGAGTAGTTTTTGTTTTTTTTTTATATTTATTTTTTTATTATTTTCTTTTTCATTTTTTTGGTTTTTTGGTAGTAAAGAATGCATAGGGTTAAGTGATAGCCAGTGTTATGTTTTCGGGTAAAGAAATTCTACCAAAACTTGGTGGTCTGTCTTGACTTTGACACCCTTACATTATGCCCCTCCCAACAAACGCACGCAAATTAAAATAAAATATAAAATAAATCTTTGTACACAAATTATTTTAGAAGAAAAACTCACAAAAATATATAAATAAATAAAAATTAATTGATCACATTAATTAAGAAAGAAAAAAAGTAATAAATTTGTCCATATGTCAAATTTTAATTGATTTGTGAGTTTATTTGTATGCATAAATAAGTTTAAAAAATAAATAGCAACTATGGATATTCCTACATAGATTCAAGGTATTATCTTTCTATAAATATAAAAAAACGATTTCATTCTTAAAATTTTATTTAATTTAGTTCAACATTTAAAAAAAATTCCTATTTAAATTTATTTTACTATTGAACTCTAATAACTACGAACTAGGTTTTTAAAAATTTCAAAGTCCATTTTTTAAAAGATTGAGATTAAGAGACAACTACAATTTTATATTAAAATTCTTAAACCGACTTTGAAAGCTAACAATATCAAGAATATTCATCAACTTAACTTTGCAATAAGGAAAACATTGATATAACACTCTTTACTTGAAAAAAAAAGTATATGAAATAAATATTTTAATAGTTAGTTTTAGGGATATTCATGCAATTGCTTTTAATTGGATGCTGTAAATTTAAGAAGTAGCTTGTTTTTAAGAAACTATACAGATTACATATCTTAATTTGTTTTTAACAAGGAATCATCTCTTATGTCTACGAACGCGCATAGGTAGAATCAGGTGTTCTCGATAATTAAAAATTATATATAATTTAATGGCAATGCATATGTTCTAATTACAGGTGGTGAGCTTGAAGTTAAATCAATTCATAGGTAACTTTCTACACTTTTCTTGTTTTTATTCACCCTTTTTCCTTGGTAACTTCTGAGAGAGTTAAGAAATTCAATTTGGTATCTTACTGGGTTCACAGCCAATGGGTGAAGTGAAGTTTTGAGAGAAATTTGTAGCAACCAAGCTGAGTTTTCATGTATACTTGGTAAATTTTATTTTGATCCTTGGAAGAAAATGAGACTAGAAACTAAAAACTATACATGCATGAGAGGAATTTAATTTTCATGATGTACATGTGCAAATCGGCTAATAACATGATAATGTAGAATGTAAGCTTGTGAGAAATTGTCAATTGCATGATCCTAGTTATAAATTTTGTTTGATTGTTTCTAAGGAAGGGTTTGATTGTTGCATGCAAAGGTTTAGAGATTAAAATGAAAATTCTTAAGATAATATAAGTCAATTGATAATTTTTATGATGTGCATTTGATTGCAGAATGTTTTTGATATTGGGTTAATTAAAGATGTGATGATGCATGTAGTAGTGTAAGATTAAATTCTCTTGAGGAGCTTGCTAGAAATTGTTGTATGTGAAGTTTGGGAAATTGACATTGGGAAACACCACTTTTGTGGTGGTTAAAATTAAAATGAATAAATGTTATGATTGTGTGATTAAATTGTAATAAAAAGATTAAAGTGAGACAAGAAGAAATAGTGATATGGCTTTTGACCATATAAACAAACTTGAACATGAAAAACCAAACTTTGGCGAATAGGGGAAATGTCTATGGCCGAGTAACTTGGAATGAAAATTGTCAAAATTTTGACAAGTAGTGAAATGGAGAAATTGAAGAATTAAAATTCACTAAATTGGACATTAAAAGAAGGAAGGAAGGAAGAAAATCTTTAATTTCTAAAATCTTGAAAGAGGAGAGTATAAAAACACATGCATAATAAAAATTTAAGAACCTATGAAATATAACAATATAAGAACCATTAAAAAGTATAACAATCAAGTAAAGGTATAAAATAGACAAGACAATACAAAAGTGTATAAAAATGGTTTTAAGGTTCGTTCTTTTCTCAAAGCAAACCTTGATATATTGACCGTAAGATCAATATATTACATAGTCAAGTATGAGACCGACCACAGAAATTCCAAGATTTGAAATAGAGCAAGATTGCCCTCTAGTCAGTCCGAGTTGTTTATATGACTGAGAGGATCGACATGACAAAACCATCTGTACGTGCACCCCAACTTTCCCCGGTTTTTCATTTGTATCATTATAGTTAATAACCATTAGACAATTCAATTCAATTATTGTGCTGGGATGTTTGTATGGACTATGTTATTATATTTTATTTCTATATTTGTATTTTGGAGACGAATTGTACTCATGGAGTTGTATTATTATAGTTATGTTTCTGATGTGTATAAGGTGTGTGTGTTGTTTCATTGGGCGTAGTAATAATATGTGTGGTAATTATAATCTTTATTTATTAACAATTATATATTAATTTGTATTTACTTGATTTTAAAAAAAAATTTACTTAAATTTATTATAATGGATGTAAAACTAAATTATGAACTTTTATAGATCTTGCTAATTGTTTTAGATGTATGAAATTCTATTTTTTTTTATTCAAAATTATTTTGAAGAATTAATATTTAAAAGAAATATTATTCGTGGTAATTGTAGCTTTTCTTTATTAAGAATTACCTACTAATATTTAATAATAAGATAAATTATATTTGAATTAAACTTTCTTATAGATTTTTTTTTTAATTTCGTTTAAAACATAATTTTCTTATTGGATTATTTTTTCCATAATGTATTTAGTTTTGGGAAAACAATTTACAATTATCAAATTAGGAAAGTATGAAGACTTATGTATCTACTCGATTTTCTTAACTTCTTCTTTGCTTGAATTAATTATATGTATGTGAATGTAAATTGTAATTTTTTTAAATTTTTCTGTAGGTTTAAATATATGTGATTCTAAATTCTCTTTCGTTATTTGAAATTAGTTTTGAAGAACTATTAATTGTTAAAAGAAATATTATGTGTGGCAATTATAGTTTTAAGTTATAAAAAAATAATATTTATATTTGATAATAAAGTTATAAATAAATTGCCTTCCAACTTAACTTTCTTATGTAACAAAAATTTAATTTGATTGGAAACAAAATTGCGTTTTTGGAATGAAGTAGTTTTTTTTTTCAATATTGTATTTGAAACTATTTTACTATATAAAGATAATAATTATATAATGTTATTTAAATGATTTGTTAACAAGGATACACTATTTATTTATATATATTAGTCTTAAAAAATGTTCAATATATTTTTTTCCAAATTAATTTTAAAATTTAAAAGGTTTATTATTAGATATGGTTTCAATCAATTTATAGTCAATTTAACTACAAAAATGGTAACTATCAAATAAATTTTTTTCACTGGATTATATTCAAAGTTAGAATAATGTTTATTTTTAATTTTTTTAAAAATATTTTAAGATGATTGATTGTATTTATTAATTGCATTTGTATATATTCACTTTTCATCTAATCTTTTTTTATTTAATTTACATAATTGGATATATTAAATTATGATAGTTTGAAACCTTTATTGATATTAATCTGTTTAAATCTCATAAATTAAGTTGTATTACTCTCTCTCTCTCTCTCTCTCTCTCCCTCTCTCATGTTCGCTTTCAAATTTAAATTATTTTCTTTTTGAAGATATTTAACATAAGAAAGATTAAACATAAATTACTACTTTTCTTATTATTACTTTATATATATTAATATTAGATAGCAGGAAATTTAACTTTTTACTTAACAAAACTTCCTTTTATGATTATAATGTTCCTTTTTTTTAATTTTTAAATCCTTATTGTATTTGAACTCAACTTTTCTTATATCTAACAAAATTTTATTTTAGTTTAAAATTTTAATTTTCTAATTGAATTTTAATTATACTTTTTTGCATATTATATTGTAATTTAATATCTACGTAGTATTGTTTGTATTTAACATAATGTTCTTTTACATTCTATATTCTAAAATAATGATAACAGTTATAATTTGTGGTAATTATATCATTATTTATTAACAATTGTATATATTGGAAATGAGAAAAACAATAAAAAGCATATTTCAAATATTTACATATTTGTATATTAAATTGATTTTAAATATTTGCAACATATTTGTAATCACATACTTGTTAAATTGTTATTTTTTGTATTATTATTTAATTCTTATGTTAAATTATTATTTATTGTGTCATAAATATGACAATAATCATTTTATTATTTATTTAAAATTTAATAATTGCGTGTTATGATCTTGATTTGTATGTATTTAATATAATGTGCTTGTACATAATAATGTGTGGTAATTATAAGTTTTATTTATTAACTATTACGAATTATATATTAATATTTGATAATAAAAGTTCAAAATTGTATTTGAATTTAACTTCCTTATAATACTAATGTTACGTATCACTAAAATTTGTGGAAAAAGTTATATTTTGTTTTCTGGCTTTATGTTTTTAAATGCCATGGTTATGTTTGTTCGTCTATTTTTTTAAAATCTCGTTTTATGTTGTGTTAAGTAATGATATTGAGTGGAACATTGGAGTTAATCAACTTAAGTCAATCAATAATATAAAAATATTAATTGAGAATCTATGTTTCATGTATTTTAGTCGGTTGGTGTCTCAATGAGTCGGCTATTTAAAAATAAATAAATTGTGTTGACTCGGTACTATGAACTTTATTCGATTTTATTGTATGTGTATATGATTAATGTGCGTGATTTTTAAGATTTCAAATTATCTAGAGTAACTTAAAAATCTTTCAATATTCATAGATGTAAATAATTCAAAATATTTACATTATTTTGACAGCCCCATATATAGTAAGAACTACGTATATAAGTGGCAAAAAATAAAATAAAATCATAAGATGCAAATAATTCAACACATTTTGTAATTTAAATTTTTAAAGCCACAAAAAAAATTCCTAAAGTTATGTTATAAGTTTTTTTAAAAAAAACATAACAATAATGACCTATAAAGGACCATTTTCGAAATTACATTATTTGAACCATCACAAAATCTCATCCATATAACAAAAAAGGGGAAAAGAAAAAAAGAAAAAAAACAAAGTCCGTAATGGGCACGACTGCTTGACTAGTGTTGCTTTAAATTATATCCTTGCTTAATTCGATAATTGTTATGAATGATTCAAAACATTTACACTATTTTAGCAGCTCCACATATAGTAAGAACTACGTATATAAGTGGCAAAAATAAAATAAAATCATAAGATGAAATAATTCAACACATTTTGTAATTTAAATTTTTTAAAACCACAAAAAAAAACATTACAATAATGACCTATAAATGACCATTTTTGAAATTACATTGTCTGAACTATCACAAAATCTCATCCATATAACAAAAAAGGAAAGAAAAAAAAAAGTAGCAAGGTCCGTATTGAGCATGAACTGCTTGACTAGTGTTACTTTAAATTATATCCTTACTTAATTCAATAATTGTTATGAATAACGTAGATATCCCTTCATTTCCAAATTCCAAAAGCTTCTAACATATTTTTCTATTAATATATAAAATTTTTGACTTCTCAAATATCTATAACATTCATTATATATAATGTATAACAATTCTCTACCCTACTTTTTTTTCTCTTCTCATCTTAATTGAGAGGCGATCTCATAGACATTTGTAAAGACTTTAGTTCAAAATAAAATAGAAGAGCAATTCAAGAAAAATCAATTGGATTCAAACGTAGTTGAATTTGAATTAGAGATGCTTGTATAATAGTAAAATTTTAGAGCCAACAACCCTTAACCCCTGCTTTTTGTTTGTCTCAAATCCTGCTGCCCTCTGTTACCAAGGATTACTCCGGAGTTGTATATTCTTCGAACTTGTTCTGCTCGACACAATACATAGTTGCTACATTCAATTTTTTTGTTAGGGTTTTTTTTTCGTCTTGAACTTCGTTATCAATCGTCTCTCCCCCGAAACTACAGAAATTCCAATTATGGGGAGACAGAAAGGAGAATCGGCAAGAAGCAAGGCCCGTCCGTCTAGCAGCAGGTGATTCAATCAATTTCATCTTTCCATATGCTTCTTTACTCCTTACAATCAATTACTACAATATTCAGCCGTCTAGGGTTTGTAATTAATGAATGATTAAATTTCAATTGTTTGCAGTCTGGCTGCGTCGCTGCTGCCATCTGGTGCTGCGTCTGTTGGATTTGGAGGCTATGTTGGTAGTTCGCGTCTGGTGGATACTTCTCTATCAACCCAACAGTCTGCTCCTCCCTTGGTATTTTTCTAAAACCCTCACTCATCTTGTACCTCAAATTCTGTAATCCAATTCTTGTTATGGTTAATGCTATAATTATAATGGAAATTCTGTAAAGCATGATGAAAAGAGGCATCGGACTAGTGATTCACATATCATGAACGAGACTTCCTAAGGATTATTCTGATTTCAACTAAAATGGACCTTCTGAGGGGTGATGCAATATTGAATATGATGCATACCGTGGAGTAGTTTGTTTCTCAGGTTACATGAATCTCTCCTGTTTTTCGACATTTGAATGACTTAAATGACCGTAAGAATAATAATGATTTGTACATTTGATTATTATCAGCTAAGCCTTTTGATTGTTTATATGATCTTTAAACTTTGAAAAGTAGCAGAAAAGACTTAAAACTTTCTACCATAAACCATGCCTTGTTGGAAATTGATGTGAAATAAATAAAAAAAAGAAGATTCGAAACAAGCACGGGCGCAAAATCTGCATATGTAGAGCCCATACATAACCATATTTAGCTATTATCACCATTACTTCTTTATATTTAGGTTTAGAACATATTACTCTCTTTTTGTCTTTTTGGGTCAGCCGACGACATATTGAACTTCAAAATTTATATAATCTATCAAAGTTCTGAATGAAAATTATGTTGTGATCAATGGTGTCTTAAACCATAAGATATAATATTTTTCAACTAAAATCAACTGAATAAGCATTAATTTAAAGTTTAATACGGCATCATTTGACTTAAAAAACCTATCTCTAAAATTTGAATGGAGGATAGTGTTCACTTTGAAAAACTTGTGCCACATCAACGCCCTATCAACACGGCTGTTAAACCCATATCTACTTTGACCAAGCCCTCTATAGCCACCACCTCAGTTGTTTATAATTTTGCCATCAGAATGTGTATAGCCAGCATCTTCACTCCTATCACTACATGTATAGCCATTATAGTTTTGAGGTTTATTGGTGTATTTTATGTTACTGAAAAAGGGAATAAGGCATAACTAAAGATGAGAGAAACTTAAATACCAACATATACCCTAGATCACCAATATATATATATGTGTGTGTGTGTGTGTGTATATATATATATATTGTTGTTGTTATCGGTTGAGAAGGATGAGAGAAGAGGGAGAAAGGGTATCCGAGTGGGGGATTAGGCATCAGAAATGGTCACACTGATATAGTAATATGGTTTCTTCATGAATGCTAAAAGGTCAGGGGTTTGATGTGTAAAGGTGGTCTTGCATTCATTTGGTTAGGCTTGCCTTGTTAAATGATTTTTTGCAGATCCCCATTCTATTTGGGGCCTTGTGTGGTGTTTGACCATTCAGTGCATTATATTTGTTCTTACTTTTTTCGGGCTCGTCTTTTGCTACTACTGTTATTTGCATTTTTGCATTTGTATTAGGGGGTGGTTGGGATGTTATTTGTTCATATGATGTCAGCAATGAAATTTCTTTTATTAAATTCCTATATTTTATCAGAGTCCAACGATGGTTGGCTCTTCCAATAGTTAGTTTGCAGGGTTTCTTCTTAGTTCGAACCATTTCATATTTTTCAAGGTTGCAAGTGAAAATTTGAGTCACATCAATATTGGAGCCAAATGTGGTCTAGCGTTAGGTGTGTTTTGGTAAATTCGGATTCATTAAGTCTGAATGATGATTATGACGCCTGAATAACTTAAGTATCTGTTTGAATTAGGACCTGAATAAAAAAAATATCTGTTTGAAACATCTAAATGATGATAATTTACCATTTTAACCTTTTGAATGTATACTTCACCAAAATGTGTTATATTTGAAAATCATAAAAATTAATTCCACTCAATCAAATACATTATGAAAACTAAATTATATATTATAAACTACAAACAAATAAATAAAACATCCATTGATGTGTATAATTTCTGTAAGTGCACAGATCCTTATAGTATCAATGCTCGTACAGTTCGATCTATAGAGATTAGAAAAATTATAATATTCTTGATATTTAAGTCGGACAAAATAGAAACGTAATAATTGAGAAGATTGTATAATTAATCTAAATATAAATAAAACAATAAATATGATATGAATATTTTAAACGGAATAATTTAAACTAACTTAGACATTAATAAATTATAATTAGAAAAGACAGTAATAATGAAGTAGAAAATCATTATGATGTATATTGAAATATAAGACTGCAATAGAAGATATAATCATAAAGAATAAAATATTATTGACTTTGTAATTAAGTGTCTATAAAGTTGGAGCAAATGATAATTGAATAGCAATAATAAGAAAAATAATGTATAAGATGACTAAAGGAAGGTAGAAAAACGAACGGAGAAATGTGAACTTGAACTAGAAAAAACTAAAAACTAGCTCTAAACTAAAAAAAAACTATCTTTAGCTTCTAATTGTATAAGGATTTATAAGTCTAACTAAATACATTCCTAAAATATGAAAACTCTAAATTTTATCACTTGAAATGTATTTAATTTCTTTCAGCTTCATCTCTTGAAATCTTTTGATATCATCCAATCTCTATCACTTTATCACTTCAAGTAGTGGAGATTTCTTCAACTTGATAGGTTCATTCTTGAAACATTCTTTAATTTTTCAAAATATACATGACAAGTCCTATTTTCACATAACTCTTTTATTTATTTATTTATTTTCCTGCAAAATAACATAAAAGCAATAAATAATCTAATAATAATAATAATGAATTGAGCATAATTAAGGTGGTGAAAATAGATAAATTATGGACTTATCAAATTTCTCCACACCCATCTTTTGCTCGTCCTCAAGTAAAATAAAAAGAAATGGAAAGAAAATAAGCAACACAATTCCAAACTACTCCACTTTCGTAGGAAAACGGTTGCACTTAGCATGTGCAACAACTATGTTAGCAATAGTGGACGAGTTGTGTCTTGAGAGGGTTTGTAGTGAATATATCCACAAAATTCATGGGGCAAAAAAGAAAATGGCTAATTTTTTTTCTTTAAAATTTAACTCACAATTAATATAGAAAATTTGGAAACAAGTTAAACCATGTGAAAAAAAAATTAAATATTATTAGCGATTCATTTTTAATGATCAAGTACAGAGAAACTAACTCTCAAAGAGAGAAATGTACGCATATATAACAAAATATTAAAAGATTAACTCAAATAATTCTAAAATTAGGCCACCAATATATGAGTAGTCTGTGCATGAAAGTGTATATATATCGAGTCAAAGTACCACCCACACTAGTTTAGCCATTTTATCTTTTTAGGAGAAATTACACGCGCATTCCGTATAAATCATTCTAAGTATCTTCAGCCTAAAGGAGCACCAATCAGAATTAATTGTGGAGTCCACAAAAATACCATATTTACAAATAATATAAGTCAACAAACTAAATCTTAAGTAACTATACTTATTTCTTTTTTTGAGTTTTTGCTGTTTCTTTTTTTTAATTTTATTTTTGTATAAATTTTTTGAAGAGCATAAGAACCTCCAACATACATAACTACAAGAGAATAATGAAATACATCCAATGAAATACTACAAAATGGTTTCTCCAAAACAATTCCTCAATGAAATACTACAAAATGCTTTCTCCAAAGCAATTCCTCAATAGCTCCTGACACAAGAAGAATACCAAGTCGCAACAAAATTTGAGTCAACTATGTATATTAGAACCTTACTAGGTGGATAAGTGACAAAAGACGACTAGTGAAAGAATCAGCATACCCATGATTTTAAGGCCTAAAATCAGATAAAATCTTGGTTTTAAAAGGCGCAATGCGCACCGAGGCGTAAAGGGTCCTCGAAGCCGATGCGCGATGCGAGAGGCGAAGGCGCACGTATCACGTATGCGAGGCCCACTTTTTGGCTAAAACACTTATAAATTGATTTTAAATTGTATTTCATACACGAGACACATCAATACTATCTTATAAATGTTAAAACACCAAACCATAACGCAAATAGTCAAATAGTTTATGATTCAAGATCGCTAAAATGCATATGTAGGATAATAGAAATAAGTCAAAGTGTCAAACAATACAAATTCATGAAGTCCAACTAAAAATAAAAGTAAAAGAGAAAGAAAGCTTAGGCATGGTTCCCTAATCTCTCTAAGGTTAAACTAGAACTCATCCTCGTCATAATTGTCAATATTCCCGAGCATGATATCATCCCCGTCATCTTCAGAGAGTCCAATGTCTTGTTCCATCTCTTCATCATCATCAAGTATTGCGATATGTGGTGGTCTACGAGTAGAACTAGGAGTAGAGGTATGAGCAATGCCTTTTCCTTTATCCTTTCTTGATGAACTCGTTGCATGTACATCCTTTATCAACCTCGATGCTCTAGTGACATAACTAGGCTCATATGCTCCGGAAGCTCTAGCAACAGCACCCCATGTTAAGTCACCATCATCAAAGACAAAATCAGTAGCATCTTTTACATCATCTTCATCATCCATCTTCCCAAGCAACCACTCGTTGCTTTCATCAATTTCGTTCAAAAGGATAGGATCAGTGGTGTTTGTACTTTTGTATCGACGACTCAAAGCACGATTATATTTGACAAACACCAAGTCATTCAATCGACTTTGAGCCAATCTGTTCCTCCTTTTGGTTTGAAGCTGCTGTTAAAAAAATATATGTACATTACTTAAGAAATAAGTGTGAAAGAAAAGTAAGAAACCAAATATTAGGATAATTTCACTTGGCTTACTTGTTGGAATACACTCCAATTCCTCTCACAATCGGTAGCACTACAAGTGAGGCTAAGAACTCGAATGGCAAATTTTTGCAAGTTGGGAGACGTAGATCCATAAGCATCCCACCAATCCGCTATTAACAAGCAAAAAGTTTTAAAAAATAACTAAGCAATTTCAAGTCAATGTCTCAATGAAGTAGATATAGATAAGGTTAGAATCATTTTCTTACCGGGAGCTCTCATCTTCCTTTGCCTTATGGCCATGGGTATGCCAAAGAGACCTTCGGCATTCTTTTATGCATCAATTTCTCTCCCAATCTTGTCTTGTATTTCCAAATCTGGAACCAACCTTCCAATGCACTCATACAAGCCCTTCATAACTTCATTACAAGTTGCATTTTCTAGGTTATCATAGAACATCTCGGGATTTAAGAAATATCCCGCTGCATGTAACGACTTATAAAGTTGACAGTCCCACCTTTCATCAATGATTTCAAATGCTTGCTTATAAAGTGACTCGTTGAATCCAAAGCTAATGGCAATGGCCTCCTTAACCCTATCCATGGACTCATAGATATAACCCATGGCAGGCTTTTTGTCCCCATCAACAATTCTAAGAACCTTAACAAGAGGACCCGTCAACTTAAGAGCATAAACAACATTCCTCCAAAAGGTGTCTTGTAGAAGAATGGATGCTACTTTTTTCCCAGCCGCTTCTTTTGACCACTTGCTAATATTCCAATCTTCAGAAGTCACCATTTTTCTCAAGTTAGCTTGTTGCTTGTGAATTTGTGCAAGGGTGATGAAGGAAGTTGCAAATCTAGTGATTGCGGGCCTATGCAAATTCCTTTGATTTGTGAATCTCCTCATCATGTTCACAAGAGGGACATGGTTATATATATAACCATTTATGAACATAGCCTTTTTCAAAGCAAGCCGAACCTTTGAAATCTTTCCAATATCCTCCAACATAAGATCAATGCAATGTGCCGCACATGGAGTCCAATATAGATGAGGTCTCTTGGCTTGCAAGTACTTTCCTAACAAGTTTTCAAAAAGGATGAGAAAGTTTCAATTTTAACAAATGCTAAATTAATTGAGATATTAAAAAAATAAAAAGTGTTCTTACCCGCCTTAACATAGTTGGATGCATTATCCGTAACCACTTGAACCACATTCTCCTCTCCAACTTCCTCCACCATGTTATCAAGTACTTGAAACAATAGAGTTGCATCTTTCTTAAGTTCGGAGACATCCATAGATTTGACAAACACGGAACCTTTAGGAGAGTTCACAAGAAAGTTCACAATATCTTTGTTGACAACTGAATCACGTCATCCATCCGATAAGATAGAACAACCTTTTAGTGCCCATTCTTTTTTGTACTCTCTCAATGACAATTGGATGTCATCCACTTCCTTTTTAAGCAAAGGAACTCTAAGCTCATGCATACTAGGTGGTTTCATTCCAGGACCAAATTGTCCAACCGCTTCAATCGCACGTGGAAAGCTATCGTAAGTAGCCGCATTAAAAGGGATTCCCGCATCATAAAACCACCTAGCTAGCTCTCTACAAGCTTTGTCTCTTATTTCCTTGTGACACACTTCGTTTATTGTTTGTTGTCTCCCTCCTTTTCTACCTTTGAGTGCATCTTCGGGCTTAGAAGTGAAATACATGTCCATAGGACCAATTTGCCTTGGTTTCTTAGGAATAAACTTACTACTTCTTAGTCCCCCACCGCTTGACATATTCATTTTCATTGTCACATCAGGAGAATCTTCATCCTCATCCTCATTGTCATCATATTCATCTACCGACGGCATCATTGGAAACATCTCACTTGTCTCCTTTACCAATTTCTTTTTCAACATATAGTTCTTCACTTCTGCCCGAACATGCTCCGGACAATTGGGGCATTCTTTAACATTCCTAAATCCTCCAACTAAGTGTTGTTTTAAGCGACATGCTCCTCCCGTGGTTATCTTTAAACAAAAGTTGCAAGTGAAATTATTCCTTTTTAAAGGGTCAACTACACCATATTTTCTACCCGGGTCTATAGAATTTGTCGATGCGGCTGAACTGGAATCAGTCCCGGCAGCATTACTAGATTCCATTTCACAACCACCCACCAACCAACCAATTAAACAAGCTGAAAATCACACAATAATGGACAAAATTAAGATTATTATGAATTCCATTTCACAACCACCAACCAATTAAACAAGCTGAAAATCACATAATAATGGACAAGTGGACAACATTAAGATTATTATGAATTTTATAGCAGCCAATCAGGGGGAAAAAAAAACTGTAACAAAAACATTAAAGCTATAACAGAAACATAACAGAAACATTGTAACTATCTTTTATTTAAAAATAAAATCTTTTATGTAACTTTATTTTATTTAAAAATAATAATTTTATAGAAGTAGGGGGCAGCCAATCAGAGAAAAAAAAATTTAAAAAAAAAATTTAAAAAAAAAAAGAGTACAAGTATCGTATCGCTGTAGCTGCTCTGCCTAAACTTAAGAAGACACTAGAGACATCGAGAGACTATAGCTGCAGAGAGAGAGATCGACCGACGGAGAAGGAGAGAGAGAGAGAGATCGAGAGAGAGAGAGAGAGAGAGAGAGGGGTACCTGGAGTTCTGCTGTCCTGGAGAGAGTATTGAGAGGGGTACCTGGAGTTGAACTTTTTAAATAACAAATGATTGAAACTAAACAATCTAGTTAGTAAAGACATAAATAATTAATAAATACAAAATTAAATTGTGAAATACTTCCCCCACACCTAAGTCAGACATTGTCCTCAATGAATGCAATTACAACAAAAGAAAGAAGAAAGTATGGAAGAGTTGGACCTTGAACGAGGAAAGAAATTAAAAGAAGTGTCATATATCTCAAAGGAGGAGGGTCATAGAGGTACATCACCTTTTTAACTTCATTCATCTGAAATTGTGAAAATGGCTTAAGGGGGCTGATCATTTACTTTAAAAGTGTTGCCACTCGTTGGATTCTCAATTAAAACTGCACCGTAAGGATAAATTATCTTGACAATATAAGGTCCATCCCACCTAGACCGTAATTTTCCAAGAAAAAGATGTAGCTTGGAGTTATACAAAAGAGCTTTTTGACCAACAACAAATGTTTTTGGCAAAATGGATTTATCATGAAACAAAAATAAAAACAAAAACAAATATTTCCTAAATTTAGGGAAATCCTAGAATTCTAGATAGCTCTTAACTTGTTAAGATAGGCTAAATGGTCCAATCAAATCCGAAATTATTCAAACCAATTGGTCAGGTCGGCATGTGGGAGTTTCTCTTTGAAAATCAAGGTGACTAATTACATAACCACTATTCCTAAAGCGTATAGACTCAAGAATGTCTTACTTGACACCAATTAGTTGCCAGATAAGCAATAACTTGCCTAGACACCAATAGTAAGAATAATTAAAAATTTTGAACTCTGTTTAGACTACCTTCTTAATGAGCTCGAAATCTTATGGGGCCAACATCTACTTCTTTTTATTTATGCTTGGAAATGCAATATGTGATTTAGTGATGTTTGGGCCAAGGAAGGGTGATGAAATCCCCACCTTATCTTTTTGTTGGGTTTTTGCTCTTAAAATTTATTAAAATGATGCACATGTAAACAAGCACGCAGTATATAAAAGCAGTAAACAATTAATATGGTTAGCTACATGTTCTACGACTAAAAAAAAAGATACAATGGTACGTACCTCTGGCACTCACCAAAATTTTTATAAAAAAAAAATGCTACTAAAAAAATAAATAAATAAACCTTGTGTCCTGTGCCTAAGTGAGCATGAAAAATACATGAATGCGCACATAATATCTAACTAAAAAATTATAAATGTCAGTTTTTTTTAAATATATATTTGTTTCTTTTTACTTTTTTTTATATTTTTGTCAATTTTATATTGTGAGGAAAAAAAATATTATTTGGGTACCTTGGTGACTTAACACTAATGATCAAAATAACTTGGTGTGCCTGAATTGCAATCCAACGTCCTTTTTGCACCGATTCATCACAAGTTTTAAATCAAGAGTATTAAGCCTGCAATTTCATAATTAACGACCAATTTTTTCCTACAATCACAACATAGAACGAATTAATAGATATAAACATTTATAATTAATAAACTAAATCGAAGAATCAACGTCAAGAATTCAAAATTAATCTTAATCCCCCACAACGCCGCCAAAAACTTAATGTGTATAATTATGCAAGTGCACAAATTTTTGTAGTATCAATGCTTGTACAGGTCGTTCCACAAATATTAGAAAATATCTAATATTCTTGATATTTAACTCACGCGAAATAGAAACGTAATAATTGAGAAGATTGTATAATTAATCCAAATATAAATAAAACAATAAATATGATATGAATAGTTTAAACAGAATAAGCTAAACTTACTTAGACATAATTAAATTATAATTAGAAGAGACAGTAATAACGAAGTAGAAAATCATTATGATGTATATTGAAATATAAGGCTGCAATAGAAGATGTAATCGTGAAGAATAAAATATTATTGACTTCGTGATTAATTTTCTGTAAAGATGGAACAAATGATAATTGAATAGCAATAATAAGAAAAATAATGTATAGACGGCTGAAGGAAGATGGTAGAAAAATGAACGGAAAAATGTAAACTTGAACCCGAAAAAACTAAAAATTGAAAACTAGCTCTAAACTAAAAAAAAAAACTCTTTTTAGCTTTTAATTGTACAAGTATTTATAGGTTTAGCTAGATACATTTCTAAACTATGAAAATTCCAAATTTTATCACTTGAAATGTATTTAATTTCTTCCTATTTCATCTCTTTGAACTCTTTTGATATCATCCAATCTCTATCACTTTATCACTTCAAGTAATAGAGATATCTTCAACTTGCTAGGTTTATTCTTGAAACTGTTTTCAATTCTTCAAAATATATCTTGACAAGTCCTATTTGCACATAACTCTTTTATTTATTTATTTTCCTGCAAAATAACATAAAAGCAATAAATAATCTAATAATAATATTGAATTGAGCATAATTAAGGTGGTGAAAATAGATAAATTATGGATTTATCATCCATGTTATAATAGCTCACAAAATAATGGTCTTTTAATTTTTGGTAAAGAAAAATGTAATGATTATTATGTGTAATTTTTTTTTTAAGGGACCAATGACTTTGGATGACAAATAAAAAGAAAACACATGAATAAAATCTAACCATAGTCCGCTCATGTCATTCTTTAGAACCCAAAATCCTCATTTTATATTAGTCACTCTCTCAGCTTTCATTCTCCCGTCATATGTGTTCCCAATTCTATCATCAACAAAGAGGAGGATGTTTATGCAGGCAAAGTTATACTTGTCCAATTGTTCTTCAGAGCATCTTCTCAATGCTTAAGCTTCACATTTGAATCTTGCCGAAAAAGAGGCGGACAGAGGTGTAAACAATTTTGCCAAACAAAATTCTAGTCTTGCCGAAATAGAGATGACTTGTGAGGTACAACAATTATTTGGAAACAATCGAGTTAGGGCTATAGCCTAGCAAAAGGTTTGGTCCGATTCGGGCGCCCTTTTTTAGGTGCCAAACAAACCTTGTCGTTGATTTGAGATATGGAAAAGGTGAATACCCAGTATATTCAATGCTAGGCATAATCATGAATACAAGGGCCTCAAAAAAATCTCTTTTCACCCTATGAACTCTAAGGTGTATGAAGTTTCATATTTTATTTTTAATAATTTTAAGCAAAGCGATAGAGACTTCATCTAACTTAGATTAGTCTAGGCTAGAGGCAGACCTACATCAAGATAAACCCCCCTTTGAAACACTTTGGTAGTGTTGTTGGATCAGAATTCAAATAATGAATCAGAGCACATGGAGCCATTTCCTTATTTTTCTATCAAAAAAATATGGCGGACTGGCTTATATTTATATTGGTTAATGAAAGAGCTCAATGCACAAAAAACGCATGTTGGGTCTTTGAAACAGTTCAGATCATTTTGATAATAATAAGTTTGATTTGTTTTACTGAGAAAGTCTACGGTTCGAGTTCGTATAGCCGTAGATAAAATAAACTAATAAAATTCAGATACAAAAAAATTATGTAATTTCCCCATTCTAGTTTCTTGTTGATAACCGGCTGTTGGTTTATCGAAATACAATTATTCCTATAAGCTCACTCACAGGGATCTTTTAGAGCCGAATAGAAAACTGAAATGAAAGTAAAAACACATTTCATTTCAATGGACTCAATGGATATTTACCCAATTCTGTGGCTAAACAAACCCACTTTATTCATTAATTTTTGGAGATGAATTCCATATGAATTTTACTCTTTTGCTGTCCACAATCAACGAGTTAGTGATACTCCCTCTATTTGGTGTACCCAATCCTAGCGACTTTTTGGAGTCAAAATCATGACTTGAGTCTGGTTAAAGTTAAAAACGAGAATCTAACACAACCGAAATTGAATATAATATGAATTTCACATGGTATAGGAATGACCTGCTGTGTTTGTGCACAAGCTAAAGTGTGAAAAACGAATATCTTTGGTAAGTTTCATTGTAAACATTGTTAACAACGTCAAAGTCAAATAGGCTTTTTCTTTGTATACCTCCCCAAAACCTAGTAAAACACATCACAACAGAAGCAGTATTCTCTTTCCGTATTCGATATTCAATCAATAGAAACGCTTCTCGCTGGATTCTAAGAAAAAGAATATACCAAGGCCAATTTATTCTAAATCTTGAGATAGAAATTTCTAGAAATTCTCTTCCATTTGATTACTTGCTCTTTTCTAAATCTCTAAGAAAAGGGGTAAAAAGACTTCCTATATTCATAAAAATACAAAAAAGAAATATATATATATATATATATATATATATATATATATATATAAATAAAAAATAATAAAAATTGATATCAATTTCTAATAAGAATTTAGTAAGAATTTAGAAAAACAGAATTCTAACAAAAAATGAGAATTATATTTCTATTTAGATTAGAATTCCTTTTCTTTAGAGAGTATCCTAGGTAAAAGAGAATTTGTATACGAACAATAGTTAGTTATACTAACTACAACTAAATCAAATTGAAATACGTGGAATTAAAAAAAAAAAGGTTTCTAGTAGATGAATCTTGAAAGGAAACATTCCCTATAGTAAACAAAGCAAATTCGCCAGTTCGATCAAAATAAATTCTTGTTTTTTGACTAAACAGTTATGACTGACTTGACAATTTCAAGTCGAATCAACTAATCCGGTATATTGTCCACATTCATAGGAGTGCGTCTATGTTTCTGCTTTACTAATATGATATTTTTTGGGCTTTTCTAATAATATCAAGTCTTATTCCTATTTTGGCATTTTTGATTTTCGGAGTTTTAGCCCCGATTAGCAAAGGGCCGGAGGAACTCTCTAGTTATGAATCGGTTATAGAACCAATGGGCAACGCTTTACAATTTCTAATCCTTTATTATATGCTTTCTCTAGTTTTTGTTGTTGAAACTGATTTTCTTAATCCATGGGCAATGAGTTTCGATGTATTAGGTGTATCTGTAGTTATAGAAGCTATAATTTTCGTGCTTATTTTAATTGTTGATTTAATTTATGGGGGCATTGGAATGGTCTTAGCACCTAAATATTCAGCACCTAAATATTTAGACAATAAAAAGAAAAAAAGTAATATTGAGACAATTATGAATTCCATCGAGTTTCCTTGATCAAGTCCTAGACAAGCAGACCTAATTTTAATAACCGGAACAATGACAATGAAAATGGTCCCCTCTTTGGTGAGATTATATGAGCAAATGCCTGAACTAGAATATGTTATTGCTATGGGAGCATGTACAATTACAGGGGGATGTTCAATACTGATTCTTATAGTACTGTTTGGGGAGTCGATAAGCTAATTTTTGTGGATGGCTATTTGCCAAGTTGTCCACCTAAACCGGAAGCAGTTATAGATGCTATAACAAAACTTCGTAAGAAAGTATCTCGAGAAATCTATGAAAATAGAATTAAGTCTCAATGGGAGAGTCGATGTTTTACCACCAATCACAAGTATAAACTTGGGCGTAGTTTTCATACTGAAAATTATGATCGAGGGTTTCTTTATCAACCGTCATTTACTTTAGAAATCCCTCCCGAAACATTTTCAAATACAAAAATTGAGTCTCTTCCCTCGAAGTATAAATTAGACAAGAATCCCTTGTACAAAATAACAAGTAATGGGTCAATTTGCAAAAAATTCATTGTAAATGTGAAATATTTATACAAATAACAATGCGGGAGAGAGAAAAAAGATGCATGGGCTAATTCATATATCTTTGGGATTTGATTACCAAGGAATAGAGACTTTACAAATAAAACCCGAGGATTGGCATTCCATTGCTGCCATTTTATATGTATATGGTTACAATTATCTACACTCCCAATGTGCCTATGATGTAGCACCCAGTGGTCTGTTAGCTAGTGTGTATCATCTTACTAGAATAGAGGTATGCAACTAGAAGAGGTATGCATAAAAGTATTTGCCCCGAGGAGGAATCCTAGAATTTCGTATGTTTTTTGGATTTGGAAAAGTGTGGATTTTCAAGAATGGGAGTCTTATGATATGTTGGGAATCTCTTATGACAATCATCCACGTTTGAAACGTGTCTTAATGCCTGAAAGTTGGATAGGATGACCTTTACGTAAGGATAACTTTTATGAAATACAAGATGCTCATTGAATAATAAGAAAGTCATTTTTGCTTCTACAATTACTGGGTTTTGTTCTAGATTATCCAGAGTAATTTGTATTATGGATAAGCTAACAACAAACTTAACCTTTCGAGAATATATATGCGTATTAGGTAGTAACTTTCTTTTCTTTTTTCCCTCTGGTCCAAAAAGAAGAAAAAATAGAATTTCTTTTTGTTACATACTTTATATAAGTTATAAGAAACCCTTTCAGGAAGTAGTGCTAGAGCATCTCCGTTCAATTAGGTGAAATTTTTGAATTAGATCGTGCTACTTTGAAAACCGATGGTATTTTTCGTAGCAGTCCAAGGGGTTGGTTTACTTCGGATTCGTCAAGTTGATGATAAAATCCATGGACGTTCCGGCGGACATTATGCACTTGTCACACAACAACTCCTTAGGGGAAGGGCCAAGCAAAATAGATGGGCTATATTTCTAAAGCTAAAGACCGAGATAGATAACAGTATGTAATATGATCTAGACTATTAATGAATATATGTATGTGGATTCATCTCAATTAATTTGTAGAATAGAGACTCATACAAATTAATCAGGTGCCATGCCAGGAACCAGATTTGAATCGGTGACATGAGGATTTTCAGTCCTCTGCTCTACCAGCTGAGCTATCTCGACCATTCCCGATGCCGCATCCTCATTTTACTAGATAACTTGGGTCTATGTCAATTGAAAAGATATTACAAAGTCTTATCTGGGTGCTAGAATTTCTTGGATCCTCAAAAAAAATAAAATAAAGACTTTGTAAGTTTTAGTATGAATAAAATCAAAGTGTCATTTCTTTTTCTTTTTTTATTTACTTGACAACCTTACTCTTACTGGAATAAAAAAACGAAAGTATGGATTGTTACACAATGACTTTTTATGTTATGATTATAGCATCGACCGCGACTCATTCAAATGGGAAATCTTTGATCAAAGATGTTTATTTGTACATATATCATATATTACTATTACAAGACTTGTGATAAGAGAAAAAATTTCCGCTCAGATCCGTTTGTAAAAGAATAGGGTGAATGAGAAAGATAACGAATTTTAAATTACTAATGAAAAAAAAAAAGGATAGGAGAAGAAGTTAGGGAGTCAAATGGTCTTTTTGGGGATAGAGGGACTTGAACCCTCATGATTTCTAAAGTCGACGGATTTTCCTCGTACTATAAATTTCATTGTTGTCTGTAAGATTTAAACAAACACCCCTTTAGCTATGAATTTTAGTTAACCATGTGTCTCTGTATGTGTTATTTTAGCCATATAACAGCTGCTCTTTTTCTAAATCCTAATGAGGTTGCTGATGCAGGAAACTGACAGTGAACTAGCACAACACTTGAAGAGGCTTGCTAGGAAAGATCCCACTACTAAGGTAATGTTGTAGATGCAGGAAAGACCCCTCCCTTTATTGTGACCTTATGCGGAAGGCATAGTGAAGTGTTACCTTGTTGCTTTACCCTACTGAAATTTGTTATGTTTGCCTTTTTATATGTAGAATGAAAAGAAGTTGTTTACCTGTGTCAAATGAATGGATGAACCTAAACTAGATGTTTTTTTTGAATGACCCTCAAATCTGACGTGAGATCATCGAGACCCTCTCACGTTGACACATTCTTCCCCCTTACCTCGTAAAAGCCTATTTTCTTTAATTCCTTATGGGTTTTTTTTTTGAGGGCTTACTGTCCTTCAAACTTCATGGAACCTATATCTTCTTTTCATCAGTAAACATTTTAATCCGAAGAAAATGTTTTACAACATATATATCCTCCTGCATCCATAACTAGTCTGGATAAGCTACATCCTTGACTTATCAGGAGAAACTACTTCTCAATAGCTTAATATCATTATGCTGGAGATCCATTTTTCTAGACAAATTTTCACTTATGTCCCTCGAAGTTTTGGTTAACTTTCGCCACTTTAGCTCTACAAGTCTTGGAGAGCTGAAGTGACGAAATTGAAAAAAGAGGGATGACTTTGAAAGATGACCAAGACTTGGAGGAATATAAGTAAAATTATTTTGCCATTTTTTATGACTTTTTTTGGGGGGCGGGGGTGGGGGTTTCTAAGTACTACTTTTTAAAAGGATTCAAGTATTTGCATATCTATTTTGTTCATTTTGGGCACAAATAATTATGTGCGCTGATAGTTTCTTGCTGTTTCATCACTGAATTTTTAATGACTTCTCGTATTTGTTTTGGACAGCATATCCGTTTCTATGGAAGCAAAGTTCAGATATCTCATATTTGATGATTCAAGTTTTGTTTGTTGCTTATATTGACTTATTTTCCTTGAACTGCAGCTTAAAGCCTTAACATCTCTTTCTAAGCTACTGAATCAGAAGTCCCCAGAGGAGATATTGCCAATAATTCCACAGTGGGTATGTGTTTTATTGAAATACATGTAATTTCTGATGTATTTAACACATAAAAAGTGTGGAAGTAAATTTTTATATGCTGGAGAAAACCTCATCAAGAGCTTCTTTAGGGGTTTGTATTTGTCAGTTGAGAACTTTTTGTAGAATATAGCAGCTTTCTTTTCATTTTGTATAGTTTCTTTTTCCTTTCCGCACTTCTTTGAGAGAATAAGCTTGTAAGCACGAAATTGATTTTACCTATTCCATTTTTGTAACAATGCTTGATATGGAGATTTCTGGTAGACAGCTGAAATGGGGACATGCCATTTGTAGATAGAGCTGTGAAGGGGAGATTTAGCTTGAATAAGTGCCATACAAATGTTTTGATTTCTCCTGAAAAATGATGCCAAAGTTTAATAACACACTATTTGTCACTTGTCTTTTCCCCTGTTTGAAGAAGGTGACTAGGGTTACATGCTTGACATCAGGTACTAGAGTCGATGTCTGAATCTATACAAGTAGACATCCATGACCTGTCAGCAGAGATTTTTTATGGATTCTTTGTGAAGAAAGGCAGATGCCAACATGCAATTCTTAATTGTACCTGCCACCACAGAAGTAGATTCTTTCTCATTTAACCTTTTCGTTTCAATTTTCAGCTCCATAGATGAAAAATGTACTAGGATCAGTATCCGTGGCTTTTGAGTTTGCATCTATATCGAGAAAGTCTCATATGAAATCAGTTTAATGAGGGGTTCTCTGTTTTGCTTCTCCCTTGCAAATCACTTAAGTTGCAAGGTGTCTTCTTATAACCCAAAGTATCTAGTCCTACTTTCTTAGCCATTCAACTTAGAAGTCCATATCACATCCTTTTATGTCAGGATTCTCATGTCATTTTCACCAAACAAGTCTCTCATCTGCCCTTGGCCGAGTGTGCGGAGAAAACTGCAAGGTAGTCTTGTAACTATTTGCTAATTCTTCTTGCTTCTTTCATTAAGGAACAACTCATAGTTTCAATTATCTGAATCTCTGCCATTTAAATGGCCATTTTTAGCTGCAAACGTATAGTTATCCATCATTTGCCTCTCTGAGCTGGTTTAGTTATTCTGAAATACAGGCAATTAGGTTCTTCCTTTAACTCTGAATCTTCAGAATCTTGCCACCTCTTGCAATATAACACATCTCCCTGTGATGTAACTCAAGACAAGCTGAAAAGTTGGGACTATGCCGGTTGCTTTGGTTTAAGAAAATTTTGAGGTTTTACAACCCCTCTCTCTCATTTTCATGTGGTTTTCTCCCTTGAACTCAAGTGCTCTTCTTAATTCCCCTACTTACACCGAAAAATCCTGACAAATTATGATTGGGATGAGATTCAGCATTTTTGAACCATGAAACACGTGGTTTCCATTTCGGTTGTAGGTGTGACCAACTTGCTATTAAGGAGATGGCAAAAAGAAATAATAGAAAAATAGCTCCAGTATAAAGATCTTCATTAATGCGTAAACCGATTGTATACCACCACTTATAAATACTAGAATAAGCGATATTCACTCGGCCAAGAGCACCTCCTAGAGGTTCCTTCATCCTATACTTGCCAAAAATCTCTTGTTGCAGCCTTTTTAGTTCATGAGCTTCTTGGTCTTCATCAGACTTAAGAGCTTTAGTGTACCAAAATTCATCTTCATTTCCTGAAGCAGCATCTCTTTCATTGCTGTTAGGAATTGTGAGCTTTAGATGCTGATGTTCCTTTTCATAGCACTGTTACATCTTCACCCTTCTCGTTAGAAACAATTTGCTTTAGGAAGTTCTCCATCCTCCATTTATGCTTTAGGGTTGATGGAGCATATGAATTTTGTTCAGAGTAGGTCAACAGTGAAAATAATAATGGAAGTATGTATTAAAAGGTTCCTGAAACTGAATTTGGGAGTGTCGATTAAAGTTCATATTTGAAAACCGGTGATGTGGCTTTTGGGTTTGAATATGAGGAAAACAAGGGTTTTATTCCCTAATTGCATGGTTTTACACACGCCGTTTAGCTTACTGTCAATTATCATTTGGTTTTTAGACAAGTGATTAGCAGCAACTGTTATGTTACCTTCCTAACTTCCTTGCTGGTATGCTCATCAATTTTTTTACTTGGATCATCTGGTTCCTTGGTGTAGAAAGGAGCTTCCACATCCATTATCTTATAATTTTGTTCTAGGGTATTTTGACTCAACTGCCTTGTTTCAGACTTTTGACTAGCGTCTTCTAGTCTTGAATCTCACTTCTAGCAAATTTCATTTCATTACATAGATCATGGACTATAAGAGCCTCCTCATCCTTAGCATATTCATTTTATTTAGGAATTCTTGCATTTTCACCATGTTCCATTTTTGATGACCATGGTAAGGTTCTGTACACAATCCTTTTAGCATGCGACTATGCGTAGTGCCATCCCTCAGTCATACTACTCTAATCTGTTCCTCCAAGAAGATGGATACCATCAGGTCCTTTATGCATAAACAATTACAAATCTAGTAATATACAGATCAAACAATCCTATGAACTGGGACTAGTCACATGAGATTTTTTACTTTTGCTATTGGAGAATGAAAATGACTGGACTATCTTCTACTAAAACAAGTAAGATGCAGTAGAATTGTACCATGAATGAGCATGAAACAACAATTACGTTTAGTTGCAGATGGATTCAGGCAGAAATGGATATCTGATACTTTCTCTGTTAGATCTTTTAATTCCTCGCTTTTGTGGGTTTGATGGTTCTGTGCAACTTACCTGCTAACACTTAAAATTTATGATTATTCTCAACGAAAATATGTGTAACCAATCTCGATCTTATAATAAGAATCAGAAATCTTGCTTTATCAGTGGTGGGGAGCATATTGGGGAAGAGGAGGCACACATTTTCCCTTCTTTTCAGGTTTTTTATTTAAAACGATAACACAAAAGACCTGCTCGAACATTATGCTCCTCTTCACTTCTTCTCCTCCTATTCATTGAGTTTTCTTCCCTCGCACGTTTGTTAAGGTTAACACAAAGATATGCAATAAACAAGTAAGATTACAAAGATGAGATTAGACTAATAGAAGGAAAAGTCAAGATATAATAGGTTATGGCAAGAGGTGTGATCAAAGTGGAGACTGGTTGGGTTGGGTGTTGACATTGATTTTTCACTTAAAGAAGGTGGTGTATCTGGTCGACAATAGATATGACTTGTAAATGTTTTGAGAAACAATATCTATATTGTCATTGAATTGGGAGATTATTTTTTGACAACTTGTTTTGATATTCTCAAATCTTTGCCCCAAAATCCTAACGACCCTCCTCAGGACAATTTTCTATATTTAGAAATAAACCTTTCTTTTTAGTTTGTTCCGAAATGAGATATGGTTCTGTTTATACTACCTTTGTGGGTTCTGATTATGGGTCTTTAAGAAAAGGTATTATTCTAGATATTCATGCAGATTAGTTCGTAATGTTCCCACTAGTTTATTTTCCACTTGCATTTGTTTCGAGGTACCTTGTCATCCATGTTCCATCGAAAAAGATGGTTTCATCAGGATATTTGTGTACCTACAAAAATCGGAGTGTTCTTTGGCTTGTTTCTTTTGTTCATAGGAAATTTTGACCGTTGACCCATGAAATTTTGTGAAAGTATACCGATATGTTTTTACTAGTTTCTAGTCTCACGTGCAACCTTGATGCAGAGTAATAAATTAAGTTACTTGTTTTAAATTATTTCATTTTATTAATTGGATATAAAATTATTATTGTAATTAATTAGTAGTTATTGTATATTTATTAGTCGTAGAGATGTATTAGGATTCTAAAAGAGATTTTAGGATATGTCTTATCTGATGTTTTGTTTATTCATAGTTAGCAGATTACTAGGAATTATCTTTTAGAGTTCTAGTGGGTTGAGGTAGCTTGTTAGGAAATGAATCATGAATTGAAATTGTTGTGTTTTGTAGGTTGTTGCTCTAGTTATCCTTCTCTAATCTCCCCTTGGTTCTTTCTTGTCTAAATTCTGTCCTACATCAAACCTGCTTATTTATCTATATATTTGTTCAGGCATTTGAATACAAGAAACTGTTATTGGACTACAACAGAGAGGTTCGCCGAGCTACTCATGATACTATGACTATACTTGTCACTGTAGTCAGGTTTAAACTTGTCTTCTGTTGGTTTTAGTTGAACACTATTTTATAAGAATGGCATTCTGCAACTCAACTTGTAGCCTTTGATCCTGTTAATGGATATGTAAAAGTAAAAAAACATAAGAAAATGCAAACAAGGAAAGTGGATCCTTTTTCTTCTTTGATGCTTATACTTTTTGGATGAACAATTGTCCCAGATATATTCATGTTTGTCAAGTTATAAAATGTTGAAATTTGTATTGACGCTAATTACATCATGTTCGAATACCCCCAAACTGTTTTTGATGCATCTTATCATGGGTCATATGATTTAATACAAAAAAGAACAGAAAATATGTGAGATTTTATGTTTACCCTTCAAGCAGAAGAAATTACATTGTAAACTGAAAATGAGTTTCGATTAATTTACTAGTAATTAAAATTATCTAAAACTAAATTATTAAATGTTCATGTTAATTCTGGCATAGTATTGACTTACATTCCTAGAGAGAAGTTAGAGCTAGAATTGTGGAACTAGAGAGGAAGGCCCACAAATATGTATTTTGATGGAAAGACATAACATGGAAAAGATAATGAAAGTTGGAAGAATCCTTTTAGTATTATGTGTTATTGTTGTCCCAGTGAGTTCAACGATTTGCAAGCGGTTGTATACAAATCAGTACTTTTTCACAACTTATTTTGATTCTTTAAAAGTAATGAATAAACTTGCGGAGTAATAAAGAAACTCAAGAACTCAATGTAAATAAAAGTATTTCAAACTTTATTAATGTCAATGAAGATTACAAAGTTATCTGACAATCAAAGTACAATAATTATCAACTTCGAAAAACTCTGTTCAATGATGAACAACTTCTGAGAACTCTATTCAACTATGAACAGTTGCTGCTCTAGAAAATAATTCTAGCTTCAATCTGGTGAATTAAGTACTAGCTTCTGATTTCCATTTATGAAGAACAATTGCAACTCTAGAAAATAAATTATAGCTTCTCAAGTTATAAAAACTTGCTTCTCAAATTCTAGGAATTTGCTGCATTATTACAACTAAAAAAAACTTTGTCCATCTCCGGTAATTGTAATAACTCTGTTATGTAACATCTTTGTTACGTAATCTCTATTCTATCTAATCTGAATCTAAATATATATTTTAGTTATGACAATCCTAATTCGATTCAAATTAGTTGTCCGACCTTATCAATCTTAATGCGACTCTGTATTGGATCGTGATCGGTTTCTTGTTTGCAACTTCAAATCCTATTCAGATTAGGATTTGTTGCGTTCCAGTCAAACATGATCTTCAATATCTATTGATAAATCTAAATTTCTGTCTGCTGATGATTCTTATTCCCTGATAAGTTTACCCCCTGATAAACTTATCTGCTAATGAATAGGTTTATCTGCTAATGGTCATTTATCTGTTGATGACCATTTTGCCGATAGTCATTAATCCCCTGATGCAACTTATCTTCCGATGAACAAATTATCTACCGAGGATCAGATTTATCGACTGACTGGTTATTTGGACTATTTATCCACTGATGTACAAATTATATTTCGATAAATATCCACTGGACCTAACTATTATTTGCTGATGAACAAATAACTCATCAGAGGACTTAAAAAAATCCAACTTCAAAAACTTATCTGCTCATGTTTATACTGCACATTAGCAACTACTATACAATTGAAAAACTAACAATTTTAAGTATATACATCATCATCAAATGCTGGAATTCCTAACACTATGTATTTTGATGGAAAGGCATAACATCCCAAGGTCTCTTTTGAATATTGGCTAACTCTAAATGTACGAGTATGATAGCTAAAATATTACATATGTACGAATATCATTACGTACAGAACGATTATATGTGGTTGCCTGATTGCCTTCTTCCTACTTCGTAAGAATTCTCCATGTTATATTTAATTTTTAGTCATTCTTTCCATCTCTTTTATATTTTTTTTTTGTCTCATTCTCAGGAGAGATTTAGCCCCGCATCTAAAGTCTTTGATGGGACCTTGGTGGTTTTCTCAGTTCGATCCTGTTAATGATATTTCCCAAGCTGCGCAACAATCACTACAGGTTTGCTTTTCTTTTCTTTTCTTTGCTTATAAAAGTAATGGTTGCTATTTACTCCATTGAGTTGTGTAACATCTTTGTGCTACATGAGATGAGATGGGGATGACGACCAAGATATATATAAAGTAACGTGTGGGAAGGCAGGTTTAGACTTCTACAGATGCTTCATTGTGAGGGTGTTTGCAAATTGTTAATGATGTAAGAAAGAAATATTTTTGAATGTGTTGGTATGATCTTTCCCTTCTCATTTCTGTCAAATATATATAGGAGTTACAGAGATTAAAGCCCGTTATTATGGCTGATTAACATGGCTAATTTACAGCTAATATATATAGAGATTACAATCCCTAAATTTATGGCTACAATATTTATCATATCCCATGAGATCATATACAATTGATTTCAGTTGATTTTATTCTAACTAATTATTCTAGCAAATATTCTAACACTCCCCCTCAAGTTGGTGAGAAGATATCTCACATGCCTAACTTGAAACAAAGAGGATGAAAGGTTTACAAGTAAGCCCATTGGTGAAGATATCCACAAGATTTTCAAATTTGACAAAAGGTAGACATATAAGGTCTCCGATCAATTTCTCTTTTATGAAATGTCTATCTATTTCAATGTGTTGGTTCTATCTTGCTGAACTGGATCATTAGCAATACTAATTGCAGCTTTATTATCACAAAAGAAGAGCATAGGTTTTCTGACAGTAATGCCAGTATCTTCTAGTAACATTTGCAACCATGGTAATTCACATATACCAAGAGGCATGACTCTATACTCTGCCTCTGCACTGGATTGGATTGAGCTACAACTGACTATTTCTTACTTCGCCGAGTAACAAGGTTGCCTCCCACAAAGGTACAAAGGTGCAATATCCAGAAATCGAATGTCGATCGTCTGCTGATCTTGCCCAATCGGCATCAGAAAAAGCTTCTACCTTTGTATGACCATGTTGTGAAAACAATAATCCCTTTCTTGGAGCGGACTTAAGATATCTCAATATTCGTTGCATTACTTGCATGTGATAAAGCGGAGGATCATGCATGAATTGACTAATCGGCCCCCACAACATAGGAGATGTTTGGCCTGGTGTGAGAGAGATAGATCAGTCTTCCAATCAATCGCTGATAACTTTCTCTGTTCACTGCAGGCCCATTACCACCTGCTAATGAATGATTCACCTCATTCGGGGAATCTGTTGGTTTACATCCTAACATACCTGTTTACGTCTAAAGATCCAAAACATATTTCCTTTGAGATAAGAAAATTCCATTAGAGGATTTAGCTATCTCTATACAAAGGAAGTATCTCAAGACTCCAAGATCTTTGATTTCAAACTCACTGGCCAATTTTATCTTGAGATTATCTATCTCCGTTTGATAGTTCCCTCTAACCACAATGCTATCAACATAAATAATGAGAATAACAATTTCACCATTATTCGTATTGACGAACATTGTGTGATCTGTTTGACTCTGCTTGTATCCTAATTTCACTATAGCATTATGAAATCTACCAAACCACGCTCGAGGAGTCTGTTTCAGTCCGTACAAAGCTTTTCGCAACTTACGAACTCTTATTTTGGTAATAGGCGAAGAAAGTCATGGGGTATCTCTGTGTAGACTTCTTCCTTCATGTTCCCATGAAGGAAAACATTCTTAACGTCCAATTGTTGGAGATTTTAACCAAAATTTGCTGCTGCAAGTGAAATAATAGTTCGGATCGAGTTCATCTTTGTAATGCTACATTGGCAAAGCTCTCCTGATAATCAATTCCATATGTCCGTGTATACCCCTTGGCAACAAGCGTTGCTTTGAGTCTTTCAACTGACCCATCCGCCTTTTGTTTGACTGTATACACCCATTTGCATCCAACTTGTCATTTTCCACTAAGAAGAGATACCTGTTTCCAAGTTTTATTCTTTTCAGGCATTCATTTCCTCAATCATAGCTCTCATCCAGTTTTCATTGTCCATAGCCTCTTTCTACCCCTGGGGTACAAGTATAGAAGTCAAAGAAGAAACAAAAGCACAATAGGGTGTAGAAAGTTTATTATATGAAACAAAATTAGAAATTGGTGTTGAGTACATGATCTCACACCTTTCTTTAAGAGTTATGGGAAGATCAATATTATTAGGAGGAACTTCAAGAAGATTACCATTAGCCGGAGCATGATCATAAGTAAGACTTGGCTCTGAGCATGACTGGTGTTGTGGTAGTACTGAAGTAGTTTTGTTTCGACAAACGTAATTTCTTAATTTTGGCTGCTCCAGTCTAGTAGAAATCTCCAAATCTCCCCCCTGAGGTTCATCACTTGTTACAACTTGTGAAAATGATGGCACCGAGACACTAGGTTCTATATGGAAGTTCTCCTCATTCTAATATCTCCTTGTGGAGAAGAATGGTTGTAATAAGGCTCATTCTCAAAAAGTGACATTACGAGTCGTAAAAACATGGTTTGTTGGAGGGTGATAACATTTATAACCTTTTTGGGTAGGAGAGTAACCAATAAAGACGCAATGAATGACTTTTGAATCAGGTTTACTCCGAGTAGGAGAATGATCATGGACGAAACAAACTCATCCAAATACTCGAGGAGAAAGAGAGGGTGTAGAACTATACTTGAGAAGGGACAAGGGACTTACATTTCCTAAAACACTTGAATGCAGCTGGTTAATAAGATATGCTGTTGTGAGAACAACATCAACCCAATATGATTTTGGCATGCTCATACTAAACATTAATGAGCGAGCAACCTCCATTAAATGACAGTTTTTTCTTTCTGCGACATTATTTTGTTCGGTGTTAACGCAGGAAGTCTGTAGTATAATGCCATTTTGTTTGAGGTATAGCGTAAGCTCACCATTGTTACTATACTCGCGACCATTATCACTGTGAAGAATTCTTTTTTTTGCATCAAAATGGGTTTGAATCATTTTATGGAATTCTTGGAAACAACGAATAACTTTGCCTGTGGATTGATTTAAGTAAATCCAAGTAGCACGAGAAAAACAATCAATAAACATGACAAACCAACGATATCCAGAACGAGAAAGGATTCTACATGGACTCCAAACATCAGTATAAATAAAAGCAAATGGTGCTGAACATCGTTCATTATAAGCTGGATAAGTGGCCCTTGTGTGTTTAGCTAGTTCACAAGGGTTCGCACAAAAACTGATTTTTATGACACTTTTATTAAAAACGGAAATAAAGACTCTAAGACAGGTTACGATGGATGACCTAAATGTCGATGCCATTGATGAAGAGAATCAAGGCTGGGAATAGTCTTTGTTGAGTTCTTTTGTCTTGTCAAAGTTGATGGTGAAACATCCAAGTAGTATAAACTGCCAACAACACTACCACTGCCAATCTTCTGCCCCTCACCAAGTCTTGAAAAACACAATAGGAAGGAATAAAGGTAACTGAACAATTTAATGATTCAGTTAGGCGAGGAATAGATAATAAATTGGTAGCGAACAATAGAACATGAAGGACAGAGGATAATGTCAAATTTGGGGAGCAGATGACTGAACCATCCTTGGCAATGGGAGAAAATGTGCCATCAACAATCGGTACCTTATCTTTATTAGAACTAGGTGTATAATTGATAAAAGAATCTGAGGACCCAGTCGTGTGCTCAGAAACACCTGAATCAATAATCCATCTTGAGTGTGATGGAGATACAGAAATAGCACAAGTATGTGTACCTGAGTTCGCATAAAATGAGGCAGCAGGTTTACAATATTGTGCTCAGAAGGCTAAGATTTCATCTCCAAGAGGATTGCGAGAGGATTTCGAATGGGCTGTCCATAGCCCCCATTACTCACTGTGTTGTTGCTACTGCTAGAATTGGTTGCCATGATATAAAACAGGCCAAACAATAATCAACTAGAAATATGTCAATCCAAGAAGGGAGCCAATAACTGTCCCAATATCACCAACATGCAGTCCAACAAGCAAACAAACGGAAAAACTCAGCAGAGGACAGAAGAACTCAAAAGAAGACCAGAGTATCGAACCTTCTGGTATATCAAATAATATACTAAAGTGTGTAAATGAAACAAACCCAGCAAATAAACAATATAAATGTGTTCCCCAGAGAGTTCCGACCCAACTGGAAGAAGGCCAGAAGAAAATCGTCGCCGGAAAGTGGCTCATGCACCGGCGTGTGAGTCTAGGAAGGACTGAGTAAGGTGGCGCGTGACGGTGCGTGTGGTGGTGTCTCTGGTGACGAGTTCTGCTTTGGTGGTTGGCTGAAGAAGAGAAATCCAACGGTAGGCTAATCGGAAATACGCAAACTTGTTTAGACAGTTTTCCAAAGAAAGACCTAAGTCTGGTAGCGAGATAGCACCGGGAGATGAGTTCCACCGAGAAAAAAAGAAATTTCAGGTCTTCGATATGAGCAGAGCTCTGATACCATGTCAATAATGTAAGAAAGAAATATTTTTGAATGTTTTGGGATGATCTTTCCCTTCTCATTTCTTTCAAATTTATATAGGAGTTACAGAGATTAAAGCCTGCTATTCTGGCCGATCAACAGGGCTAATTTACTGCTAATATACTGAGATTACAATCCCTAATTTTATGGCTACAATATCTATCATATCCCATGAGATCATATACAACTGATTTTATTCTAACTAATTATTCTAGCAAATATTCTAACAATCTACATCAACATAAATATCTTAAAATTGGAAACTCGTCTGTATCTGCTGTTAATAAAACTTGTATAAAAAGAAAGTTTGAAATATTATGACATTTTAAAAAGAAAAAGAAAAGAAAAAGTTGCAGTACTCAAAATAGAGCTTAGCCTTTCCCTTTCATATTTTATTTTTGGCTTTTCAGGACAGGCTAGGAAGCATGGATTTGGGTTCTCGCAGATTCTTTTCTGACTAGAATTCGTAGCCGAATCAAGGCAAATCCCAGTGAACCTGAATCTTTGGCTAACTACTTCAACAGTTTGCTGCTTCCTAGCCAAATCCCTGCTTAGATGACAGGTTTCTTACACTTTGATCCTTTGTAGTTTGTAGGAGTGTATTCTTTGCTTTCTCTGGGCTTATGCTGCTGGGACATTTCCTGGTTTTCCCAGTTAACATTCATTAGATGGATAGTCTGTTTTTCTTTGAGGATTCGTCTTCATCTGAGGCTTTTCAGTGATTGTCAGACATCCACGTAATCATCTAATCCTTTCGTGTGTGAGAGCTATTGGTACAAGTGTAACTTCCTGCTGGCTTTGTTAGCTTTTCTGAAAATAGTTCAACGCGTGCATTCCTGATCCTTGTTTTGTAATTTAGAACATTTCTCTCTCTCTCTCTCTCTCTCTCCTCACTAATATATGTTTGCTACACACTAGTTGTTCTCTTTTTGCTTTTTTCATATGGATGCATTGTCTGCCGAACCCTACTAGTTTGATAAAGGTGATTTTGATGATGTTGCCATGTTTGCTATTGGAGGCTTTTGGTGGTAATGGAGTCGTGAGCCGTTTTATGTTTCCTGCAGTTACTTTGTATTATATACTTCTGTAAGCATATATTGTGTGAGATTTTATCCAACATGTGCATGTGGTTATTTTTGTATGCTTTGTTCATTTCTCTTGTTATCTTTGGTAAACAACTGCTTTCTCGTTCTCTGTTTTGGCATTTGTTCAAGAAAAGTTCATGTTCATTTGATTTACACAACTACTGATTATGAGAAATTCATGGAGATCCATGTTTAATTTTGATTCAGGCTGCCTTCCCGGCACAGGAAAAAAGACTAGATGCTTTGATGTTATGTATAACTGAAGTTCTAATGTATTTAGAGGAAGATCTCAATCTTACTCCACGAAGTATGTTTGACAAAGCAGTTGCTTCTGATGAGGTGGAAGAGATGCACCATCAGGTACCCCCCTTAATTTTGACAGATTTCCTGAATTTAGTCTAATATTTTACTTTTGAAGTCATTTCAATTTGTTTTATTCTCTGAATTTAAAAGTAATAACCTTTACTAGTATTTTGTGGACAGGTCACAAAAATCAACGTGTCAAAGTTAAAAATTATTGTAACTTATACTGTAACCCGTTCTAATTTTGAAAATGAGTCAAATTTGAAAACACGTCAAAGTGGACTTTTAATTTGAGAATAAGGGAGTATTATCTTTCTCCTGAATGTATGTTTTCTTTAATTCCAGTGCCCTAAGTTCTGTCTTGAAAGTCAATCTGACTTATTTCATTTCCTGAAAGTAATAACTTTCACAGGCACTCCCTGCCTGTGGTGCCCTAATTGCTGTAATACTCATTGGATCTTATTTTCTTCAAGTAAATTAATGTTGTCTAATCTTCTAATTTTTCACGTGTGTGTGTGTGTGTGTGTGTGTGTGTGCGTGCGTGCATGTGTGTATGTCTGTTTAGACTTTGTACATAATTATGATAATCAGTGGTGGATTCAGCATGGGCTCAGTGGTGTCAGCTTATCTCACTAGTGTATCAAAGCCATAGAGATATTATTTCTTGTTTCCGTATACAATCCTTTCTCATGTATGATTTTGTTCACTGTTGCAGGTGATCTCATCATCATTGCTAGCACTAGCAACTCTTATTGACATTGTGCTGAGTGATATACCTGATTCTCAAAATATAAATCCTAAACCAAAACATGTTCTGAAAGCTAAAGAAACCGTTATTAATTATGCCACAAAGTTGTTTGCATCTCATAATTCATTTCTGGACTTCTTAAAATCAACAAGCCCTGCTATCCGGTCTTCCACGTATACTGCATTAAGGAGTTATGTCAAAAATGTTCCTCAAGTTATTGATGAAAGAAATATAAATGCTCTTTCTGCTGCAATTCTCGGTGCTTTTAAAGACAACGATCCAGCTTGCCATTCATCAATGTGGGAAGCAATATTATTATTTTCTGAAAAGTATCCAGATAGTTGGAATACCTCAAATCAGAAGACCCTACTAAACCAATTATGGACTTTTCTTAGAGAAGGGTGTTTTGGGTCCCAACAAGTTTCTTATCCAGTCCTGGTTATATTTTTAGATACTTTGCCTCCTAAGACAACTGCAGATCAGAAGTTCTTACTCGAGTTTTTCCAGAACTTGTGGGCAGGAAAAAGGCTCTGCCACTCTGTCAATGGACATTATCTTGCATTTTTCTTAGCATTTAAAGAGTGCTATCTATGGGTACTAAAAAATTCATCAAGGTGGTGATTTATCATTTGTCTTTTCCCCTACTATTTATATTCTCTCTTTTATCATTTAAACATTATTTGAAAATTATGTTTCTTTTGATTCTTTGGTGTATACTTGTCTTTGATTCCAGATATTGTTGTGGAGCTGATGCTCTTGATAATTTTCGATGTACACTTTTTGAGAAGATCTTTTTGGAGCTTGTGTGGCATGACTATCTGGGTTTTATCTGCCCCGACAATCAGGACAAAGTCGTCTCTAGTAATTCAAATAATTTATCTAGAGTTGGTATTGAAGCTTTTACTAAAAAACGCATGGAAACAATGTCCTTCAACTATTCAATCGGTTTTGTGCACGAATGGGGAAAGTGCATCATTGAAATTCTTTCTGGCGTTAATACTTTGAAAGCTGATCTGCTCTTGTGTTTCTGTGCAAAATTTGAAGAGAATTGCTTTAATATATTGGAACACACGGAGAACAACAAAAGCCATGAAAATATAGAAAAACTCATCAAATTTCTTTTACTGCTGGATGAACATGCGGTTAAAACCGGTGAAACATGGCCTTTGGTTCATCTAGTGGGACCAATGCTTCCTCAGACTCTCCAACTGATTAAAACTCTTGTAAGTTTGCTTTCTATAATTTTTAATAGCATTACCACTGTTGTTAAGGTTAGTTTATACTCTCTCTGTTTTATAATAACTATCGGTAGTCTTTTTTGCACGTAGGTTTAGGTAAAAAATTTTATATGAAAAATATTTTATTCATATTAATCCTTATTTAAAATATTTTTGATTATTAATTTTTTTACAATTAAATAAAATATTTAACATATAAAAAAATTCTCCTAAACCTACGTGTAAAAAAATCAAACGACACTTTTGTGAAACGGAGGTAGTACATACATACATACATGGCCCAACTTCAATAATTACTGTAATGAGGTGCTCTATATTATTGATTTGGAGTTTCAAATGATTTTAACAAAGACATGCTCGTTTGAAATATTCTGTAGAAGTATCCTTGGGAGAAGATGATCTTTGTAGCAGGCCCAATAGGAATTGCATCTTTATTTAATCGATGAGATTTGTCTCATCAAGTTCATGATTGGATCTTAGTTTTATTTTATCTATTTTTTTATTTTATGTCAGGGATATTTTTTGCACATCTTAGCTGTAAATACTGCTGAAAATTATGTGGTGGGATGGTTTACTTGTGGAAATTCTTAATTAGAAGTGTTTTACTCTCTTTACTTGGCTTTATTTTTTTTAACCCCACCTCCCCCCTTAAATATTGTAGTTGAGGCCCTCATGCCCACCTTCTTGTAGTTTTCTAGTGTTGTTACTGTTTATTTCACAAATGTCCACTCTCATCTGACTCATTTATGGACTTGCATGCTCAATGGTGGTGGTTGTTCCATTTTTTTTTCTTTATGTGCTTGCCCTTATTTGCCCTCATATGGTTGTTTTTGCTTCTTTCTCTTCAATAACATTTTCGTTGATCTATCAGGACTCGCCATATGCTGTGCGTCTAGTCGAGGTTGCTGTCTCTATATTTGGACCGTGGCAGATAATCCAAGAACTTGTTTGGTTTGAGAGTCATACCTATGGCCATCAAGCTGATGTGAGGAATGACGAACTACACATGGATCAATTTCTGCATGTTTTCAAGGAAAACTTTGTTCCTTGGTGCTTGCAGGATAGCAGTTGCTCTAGAAGCGCTCGATTAGATCTCCTGCTAGCATTGCTAGATAGTAAATGTTTTTCCCAACAATGGGATATTATTATAAGACATGCGACAAATCTTGAGCAATTTGGAGCTGGTTCTCATTTACAGGACTCCAATCACATTTCTATGTTGGTGCTGCTTGTAGAGAAAGCAAGTGAAGCAAATGGGAGGAGGAAGGTGGAACTAGATCGTAGTGATCATCAACATTCCCACTCAATTGATTGGCATCATGAACTTCTAGATGCTGCTGCTATTGCTGTCGTTCGCTCAAATCCTCCTTTTGCTACATCCAGTGCTCGTTTTCTATGGTAGGTGAATTTGAGTTTCTGTTTTATCACATCGTATTTAAAAGATAAATACTGTATATCTCTGTTGTAATTCCTGCATAAATGAGTTGCTACCTAATATTAACCGTTATATTTCCTCTCTTTTTGCTCCATGGGAAGTTGTTGGTTGAGAAACAACGTAGCACTCTAGGGAGTATAGGTTAACATTCTCCATATGAGGATGCTTTGATTCAAAAGCCATCAGTATGTGAAAACTCTGGGATTTGGGGCATATTTGGTAAAATCAAATTGATTTCATTTTACACATAAAAATATTATTTTATATTTGAATACATAATATTAATGGCTCATTAAGGGCAAGGTTAATTACACAAGTTTCTGAGGTCGGGATATGTTTGAGAAATTTCAAATTACAGGAGATCAACAAAAATTGAGAATAGCCGAGGGATGCCTAACTGCAGTTTTGAAATATATACTTTAAAGAAGCAGATCAATCCTATCGTGCCACATGTGATAGTGAGCAACAATAGTTTGTTAAAAGAAAACAAAACAAAGATGACAAAGAGAAAGAAGACCAAAACAAAAAGACCAATGGCGAAGAAGAGGAGAAAAACTGAAAGAGAACAACTGAAGGACAGACTCAACCTCCTGGATTAAGGTGACAAATAGAAGAGTCAACAATGGCTGAATCTGTTGGGATGGATTTTATCCTTCTGCTTCTTGTCTCACCCAAGTGAGGCGATTTGTTAGGACTTAACCTCATCTACCCTTTCTGCATTTTCTTTTGGTAATTTATATTTCATGCCCTAAATGAATTTAGATGTTGCAACCCTTTGTGAATCCCATTAGACCAAGACAAATATCTCGGAAAAAATAGGTAAATCTTTGGCAATTTATTTGCCTTTGACAGAATCACATCCATGAAACCCGAGGATTTTCCTACACCCGAATCTTCTCCGAACTACAGCAATTCGATCAGGTATGGCAAGTCCCAGTTCCATAGGTAGCAAATAGGAATTGGACTTCATGATTTATGGAAATTGATTGTTTCCATCCTCCTCTTTTTCCCCTTGATTAGGTGAAAGGTATGAACCTTATTCTTGATGAGGAGAAAGATACGAAAGCAAGAGACTATTGTTTTATTAATTGCAGGATTGTATTTTCAACAGTTAGATCTTGGTAAGCAATTCAATTCATTTGTAAGAATAGTGGATTAATGATGCCGAACACCATCATTGATCAAGCTCGTCGATCGGCCCACCCACCACCATTGGTTGTCGCCATCGACCGGCTCAGATCTGATCGAGAAGTCCAGTCTCAGAGTTCAGAGAAAGGGGGTGGGGGGAGGAAAGGAAAAAATAAGAAGAAATAGCTTCTTTCTTGTCATCACTGTTGAATGCTATGAACGATATTGTCTTCTTTGATTTCCCTTTATCATTATGGTTTTCTATCTCTGTTTTTCTTTTGCTGCTGCTTCCCCAAATTATGTATCTAAGGACACAGAGAAGTAGGTGTTTTTTTGACCAAGGAAGGATATATTCTGTAGTACTACATTTTGCTGTCCGAAGGTTTCAGAATATTTTGATACAGTCACTCTAGTTTCTAGTTTCTGATGCTTCAAAATAACACTTGAATTTTAATACACTTGCAAATCCAACCAGAAGTTTCAGTGTCAAGTTAGCCTGAAAAATGAAAGTTTGCAATTTAGTCCATGTAGTTAAAAATGGGAAAAATGTCTTTGCTTTTCTTATTGGCTTTGAAAAACATGTCTTGAGATTCAAAGCAATTCGTTACGTACTCGATGTATGCAGTCTCAATCTTTTTCCCTGAATATTGGGACTTAATAGATTAAAATGCGTCATGTAAGGGAGAATTTGAGCATCTTGAGTTCAAATATGATGAGGCAGAATGTTGCGCTACTCAAGATCTTTAGCTTTTGTATTTCTTTCAGACAATTTTGTTTGTCCTCTTGAAAGCTTCGTGTTGCTTTAATTCTAATCTTTTGTTGTATTGCATATGTAGAGAATATATTTTGTTATTCTGGAATTACTTGCTAGCATTATAGTGTGCACTTTATTTGATTGACATGTTATTAAATTTTGTTTGAGATAATTAAATTCATCATTGTATAATTTCTTCATGTCTTCTTCTCATGCTCCAGTGCTGTTCTTGGTGGCTTAGTTGTGGAGGATCAAACTGCCTTTGTGACTAGGGATACATCTTTCCAGATATTTGACGAGCTGTATAAGAAGTTATGCGCTTTTATAAAGGATTCTACCTTTATTTCTGTTAGGGATGTTTGTAGTTTCTTAATCACCGAAGGAAATACCTGTAATCGTGGATTTGATTCTTATCTGAATGTGATTGCAATGGCTCAGTTCTCACAGGAAGTGGTTGAAGGAAGCTTCTTTCTCTTAAAGACATTTGGCATGGAAACTGGATTGGTTCCAGGCATTTTAGCTGCTATTTTTGTGATTGGCTGGGAGAGTGACATGGCAGCAGTTCTTGTGAATGAACCTGATGATAAGACTACGCAAGCAGCTAATGCCAGGTTGAGTTTATGTGAATCAATGCATGCTTTTCTTTCCAAGATAAATAAAGAATTGTTTAGAAGCCTAAGCATAAACAATCAGCTGAGTCTCCAGAGTATTATGGTTCAGTTCATCATGAATGTATTATTTAAAGAAGATAAGTTAGCGACAGAGCAGATTGCGTCATTGTGCTGCATGTGGATGCTTGAAGTTCTTGAACTCTGTCAAAATCAAGTTGAGCAGTGGAAATTATTGGACAAGTTTTTTAGCGAGGGTGATTTTTGGTCGATGTGGGCCATGACAAACAGATCAGGAGAAAATTCAACTACTTCGAAGTCTGAAAATTATTCTGTTGATGTGAGTAGATCCTAAATTGGTCTTGCTGACATAATTTTTTTGGGATAGTGGTAAACTGCTAGTTTTGTTACTTGAAATTTCAGCAGTCTTTACATTATCCTGTAGTTGCATCCTTCGCTTGCTATTAATCTTAGGACTTAGTAGTGGTGTTGAACTAAACTTCAATTGAATTACCTGTGGGAACATGGCCATTCCTGACCTTGCTACATGTGAACTGATGTGTGTGTATATCATTCGTAATGAATGTTAATGCTAATGCCTATTGAGGTACCACCATAAACTCAAATTGATTTTCAGAAACCCTGATAGGTTTTACCTCTCTCTTCTACATTACTCTTCTTTTTAACTTTATTGTATGACTTCATAAGCTCAATATGTATCATAGTATAAACTATTTTTATGTCTCACTTATTCTTGCAGAGAGGTAGTAACGTTCTTGTAATCCACCCTCATGCATTTTTTTTTGTTTGATTAATCAGCCAACTCATCACACCTCCAAAGGGCACCGTCAAGTCCAAAAGAATTCCTATATTTAACTTCGTTACGACATTTATTCGAACATTTGTAATGCACATTTTATGCGATAGCTCTCTATACATCCTCATTCTACCATCGAGTATCTTTTGCTTGAGATCTTTTCCCTTTACTCTCTCTCAGCACCTATCTACCATCAGAATTCAACTAAACATATCATTTCACATCACATTTCTTTCCCTATCTAGCTACCATTGTCCTCCCTCAAGCATTTTGTACTTGAAGACTGTCTAATTTTCTCCATTTATTTATCTTCCACCACGTTATCTTTGGTGGTTCAATCATGTCTCTGTGTCTTTAACATCTACAATATCTCATAACATGATATAATTCACATGAGGTGAATTTCTTATTTCTTGACTTAAGGATAACATGTGCTAATCTTCCATGTTATTGCATCTGTGATCTCAACTAACAAGTTGCAGTTTTGGTTGTGCAGGAGGTTAAAAATTCTAGGTTTGTTGCTTTTGTTGACCAACTTATTTCCAAAATTGGATTTCATAGAGTTCTTGCAGAATCTCTTTCCGATATCCCACATGTCACTGAGGAACCAGCAAATGAATCCCTGTCTCATTATCCACGTGCTTGGCTTGCTGCTCAAATATTATGCACGTGGGAATGGCCAGGTGGTAGTGCTTTGACCTCTTTCTTGCCGCTATTAACTTCTTATGTTGAAAATGAGATCAAATATGAGGGGGACTGCTTGTCAAATTCCGTAGCTTACATTCTGCTTGATGGTGCTCTTGCCCAAGGAGGAAGTATTGAAATGAGTATATCCAATATATGGCCTGCTTTAGGTGATGAGTTGGAGAATATTAAAGAACCCTATTTGAGAGCTCTTATATCTTTGCTTGTTGCTCTATTTGAAAACAATATATGGGGAACGGAAAAGGCCATATTGTACTTCAGGATGGTTGTGGATAAACTTTTCATTGGTGAATTAATAAATATGAATTGTTTAAGGATACTTCCTCCAATTATTAGTGTCCTTATTAGACCATTGAGCGTTGTATATGACAATTCCAAGATTAACGCCACAACTAATTCTTCTGGGGATATGCAAATTCGTGACACCATCGAGGATTGGCTCCAGAGAGCTTTGTCTATGTCATCTTTAAGTACTTCGCAACCAGTAGAAGGTAATTGATGCTGTTTTTAATTTAAGTTTATGATTTATGTTCATGTGCTACATTAGGTACTTGTTACTTTAGGAGCTATATCACTAGTAGGTTCATGTTTTCACTTGCTCCACAGATTCCTCCAGAAGAGATTTATTTGGAAATTCCATTTTTATACTTCATGAGTTTCTTTTGTTTCTTTATAAGACCACAACTCTTCTTCTCCATTTACTTAATTTTGTTTTTTAAATTCCTTTCTTGTAGGCATGGACGACTGGCTTCAGCTAGTGATACCTTGTTATCCCTTAACAGCAATAGGAGTCCAAACCTTGAAACCTGAGAGAGATATTAGCCATGCGGAGAGAGATCTGCTAATTAAATTATATAGAAAGCTGAGACATGATGCCGTTGCATCACCTGTAGCAAAAAAGCTTCCAGCAATTCAGATCTTGTTGTCAAAGCTGCTAGTTGTTTTACTTGGGTATTGTTGGAATGAATTTAATGAAGATGATTGGGAGTTTTTGTTGTACCAGTGTAGATGGTGGATTGAATCAGCAGTTGTGATGATGGAAGAGGTCGCTGAAAATGTGAATGATGCTATTACTAATGGATCTACTTCTAGCAACTTGGATGTTACACTATACAAGCTTAAGCAAGCTGTTTTGGTTTTGGACCCTTATTCTATAAAATATGCAAGGAATGCACTTATTTCATTTGCTTCCTTTTGTAAGCTAGTTGCACTCCGTAAAACAGATGATTCAGATGGTGTGACACCATTGGAAAGTGAGAAATGGGATCTCATCAAGGATCGGATTTTAGAAGGTATTCTTCGCTTGTTTTTTTCAGCGGGGATTGCAGAGGCTGTTGCATGTTCTCATTCTAATGAGGCTTCATCAGTTATAGCTTCAACCTGGCTTGATCATCCTCACTTCTGGGAGCTAGTTGCAACACATGTTATTGAGTCATCTTCACATGCTAGACATAGAGCTGTTAAATCTGTTGAGATGTGGGGGCTGAGCAAAGGACCTGTTAGCGCTTTGTATGCCACTTTATTTTCTTCTAAATCAGCTTCTTGTCTGCAGCTTGCTTCTTATGTTGTGCTTTCATCAGAACCTGTATCACACATGGCTTTTCTTAAAAAAGACATATCATGTTCCATGGATGACAGTGATGCCGATAGCTCCTCTCAGTTTGATATATCTTCAGACGATAAAGTTGTCCTGAGAGAGGAAATCACTCTTATGCTAGGAAAATCACCTTTTGAAATTCTTGATGTTGATTTGATATCACCAGAACGGGTAATTACCTTGGTATTTTGTCTTGATAGCTTTTTCATTGTATTTTTACAGTTATTGTTTTCCAAAATCTGAATACTTTTGAGTTATGCTGAATGTATTATTTTGAAAATGTGTGGTTTGCGTATTCTGATACTTTTGAAGTTTACAGGTGAATGTGTTTCTTGCATGGTCTTTGTTTCTATCATATTTACTGTCCATGCCATCATCATCACCAGCAAGGGAAAGATTGGTTCAACATATACAAGATTATGCTAATTCAACGATATTAGATTGCCTTTTCCAGCATATTCCTTTAGAATCTTGCATGCCTCCTAGTTTAAAGAGGAGAGAACTATCTCCTGTATTATCAGATGTTGCAACTGCAGTAACACAGGCGATCTCAACCAGTTCAGCTCTGCCTGTTGTTGAATTACTTTGGCCTCTTGCGCAAGAAAAAATGGCTTCACTTGCTGGCGCAATATATGGCTTGATGCTTTGCATTCTTCCTGCTTATGTGAGGGAATGGTTTGGTAATATACGCGATCGTGCGACATCATCGGCGATAGAGTCCTTCACAAAAGTTTGGTGTAGTCCTCCACTGATCACAAATGAGCTAGCTCAGGTGTGTAGATTATGTTTTGAATTTTTTAATCTGTAAATGGTGGTGTTAGTTCTGGACTTTTCCTAATTGATATTTTCTCTAAGTCTTTTTTTTTTGAGGGGAAGGTTATGAAAAGTGATTGGCATGTGAAGGAAAATATTGTCTATATTCAGTTAGCTAACAATAACTTTTTACAATATTTAGGTTCCTCTTACGGATATAATTCAACAACTCTTCATTCATTTGTTTTAACTTTATTTATGTTTTAACTAATTTAAAACTCCCCACATCTCCAAAAGGTTGGAGAAGTAAAATTTTTGGACAAATGAAAACTCACTGAGAGGAGAGAGTATGACATGTAACAAATGTTCTGATCCTATCAAGTTTAACTGCTTTGAAATTTTACTATTTTTCTCATCCTTTGTTATGGGGGGAGTTTCTCTTCGTTCTTAGTAAAGACAAGTGCAATTTTGGTATTTCTATTCTTTTATACTCCGTTGTACCAATATATGGATTTTTTGTTAATTGCTGCATTCTGTACTACTAAAGTACTAATAGGAATTTATGCTCATTGATCTTATGAAGGATATGAGAAATATTCTGTCTAAATAGGACTTCATAAAGTTGGAACTAGTATAGTACTTCAACTTATTTATTTATTTTTTACTGTCACTTTTTCTGTGAAAGTGAATTTTTTGTCATTGCAAAAGTATAATGATTGTCATTTTCTGTTTGTAGTTTTATATATTGCTTGAATACCATAACCCTAGGCTTTGCATGATAGAATTACAGTGTGAATTTTGGTTTCTTGGCTTTACTGCAGATAAAAAAGGCCAACTTTTCTGATGAGAGCTTTGCGGTCACTGTTAGCAAATCAGCCAATGAGGTTGTTGCTACATATACAAAGGATGAAACAGGAATCGATTTAGTGATTCGTCTCCCTCCATCATACCCACTACGGCCAGTGGATGTGGATTGTACTAGGAGCCTTGGCATAAGTGAAGTAAAACAGAGGAAATGGTTGATGTCAATGATGTCTTTTGTTCGAAATCAGGTACTTCGTAACCCTTATTTGAAAATATCATGTTTTCAGCATTTTCTTTATATATGTGAATGGGTCTTCAAATTATTCATTTGAAAATATTGAAACCCTTCTTATTGGAACATCGTGATACTTCTCAAAAATCGATATTCTTGATCAATGTAGGAACAATATCACCATTTCCATGCTAGAAATAATTGAAAATCCTTTAATAACATGGATTCCTATTTCACGACGATATATGTGTGTGTGGGTGTGCGCCTGTGTGTCTATTCATTCCAAGCACAAAATGGTGAAAGCTTTAAGGAGACAAGCAAGCCAATAGATTAGCTATTAAACCCTCGACTTAAGTTTAGAAAGGAGAGAAAAATTCTATGCCAGATACACACAACTAGTACATTAGTACTCCCTCAGTCTCATAATAAACGTCTTAGTTTGACTTTGGAGGTCAAACTGACTAATTTTAAAATCGCAATTACTAATATTTTATAAAGATATAGATGACAATATTTATATCAAATGAAAGTTCATACAATTAGCTACAAGACCTAATTTTTATAATTATGAAAATATAAATATATTTGTCAAATTTTAAAGTCAAAGTTTGGTCAATTTGACCATCAAAGTCAAATTAGGACATATAATTCGGGACGAAGGGAGTATATTACCATGCAATCAAAGTGTAGTTGCAGGAGCTACCATAATTCTTAAATGCTCAATATCGAACAAGTTATTAAGGATCTAAATGTTAATAATTTTTTCGGAAAAAGAAAATCATTTTTATAATATTACTTTTATTAGCATTATTCTGCGAGAATAGTAGGAGAATTACCAGTAGTACTGCTTATGCTATGAAGTAGATTTTTTAAAGAGATTCAGAAGTGTTTTACTTGTTCATGAAGAAGTTGTATCTCTATTGGGAGGATTGTAATTTTTTTCTTAAGAATGAAATATATTATGAATTGCCTTGAGTGTTCAATTATGAGTTTGTGTGTCTAAGACTACTTATGAGCCTGTTATCTCCTATTTACCCATTCAACCTGTCCTAGATCGAATTGTGTTAACGCTATTATTTTGTACCGCCTTCTGTGACTCCAATCCTTGGGCTGAACAACTTTGACCATTATTCACCTTTCTCAAATGAAACCCACCAATCTGCTGACACTAATTACTATTAATCTACTATTATCACCATCCAGCACCACTTTGTAACTTCCTGCCACCATAGATATGACCAAATTGATCATATCATTTCTGACTGAAATCATAACAGAAAGTCAGCAACTCAACGAAACAAGTTGCCAATGCATAACCGTCATATAGACAAGATCCCCACAAATCAAAATACTGAGTAGCAAAAACAAAGCAAATCACTGGACCTGCATTGTTGAAATTGTGACACCATCATCAAGCACCAAACACCAATTCTAGTGCAGCATCACCTGCCAGCAGCCTGTCAGTGATGTGCCGACCCGTTACCAGATCCAATCAACACCACCAAACCCAGTGGCCGACTATCATCATTGATCAAGCCCTGCAGATTGACCCAACCACCACCATTGGCCAACCGGATAAAGCAGTTATCCATCTTCGAAATCTCTACAAAAATACAGGACCCATCTCAGACCCAAGAGTAAAGAAGGAAAAGAATGAAAAAGAAATTGCAGATTTCTTGTCATCACTATTCAGTGCCATAATAGATGGAGTTTCCTTTGGTTGCCAAGTTCTGCAACTAAGTTTCTTTATCTTTGTTCCTGTTTTGTTGCATGTTTCCCTAACGCTGTGACTAGCAACACAGAAGCAGGGACTGTTGTCTTTTGGTTCAGGATATTCCATACGGCATATTATATTTTTGCTATCCCAAGGTTTCAAGAAAAATATAACAAGTCCTAGTTTCTGAAGCTTCACAATAATAAGCCTCGCTTGTTTCCCGGTGGATGTTAAGCATTTGATTGTTAATTATGTTTTGAAATAAAACCATTGTATGATAATCATTAGGAGTTAAATATATGATGGAAGCAAGATAGTTTGAAGAGTTTATACACCCTTTTCTGTTCATTGCGCCTCTATAGAAAATATTGTAATCTTTCATTTATCTAAAATGAATATCTCATCTCTATTAATTAAAGATTTGAGCCTCGTAATAACCCCTTGGCTGTCGGTGATTTTGCGTCACATTGAGAAGCGGGGGTGGGGGTGGACCCTACTCCTCAACCGACGTGAACGAACTACCCTCTTTTTTTCTTTCACACGCATGAGTGTGTGCCCAGTTGGACTAGTATTACGAATTGAGTTGTGCACTTGTGTGTTGAGTTTGAAAACACACAAGTGCATAACTTACATTTCTCACACACAGCGAAAGTAGGTCGGTAGGTATGAAACATTAAGGATAAATGAAGAAAACACCATAAAGTCATTAGTTTGCATCGTAGAGTTTGCACATCAGCACATCTGACCTATGCAAACAAAAGCCTAGCCGTTTCATGTCTTCCTATAGACAGGAGTCTTAATTTCAATTACATTTCATGATGGTGGTCTAATGGGCATGCCTCCAACATTTGAAATAGTATATTGCGTAGAATGTGTATTTTAATAAAAATGTAATTCAGGACATTTTAGTTCCACTGCTGAACAACCTATGGGGAATGTCTCTTGTTATTTTAAATTAATGCGTATATTCTAGTTTCTGCTTTCCAAACAGAAGCCCACATGTATGCGTTCTAGGAAATTTTACTTTCATGTTGTGTCTCGTATTGAGTTTACTGTTCTTGTTTGTTGACCTCGCTCCTGTTTTTAGATGAGCTTTTTGCATGTGTAGCTACTAAATTCTGAATCTATTTCACTGTATGATACAGAATGGAGCCCTAGCTGAAGCTATAAGAACATGGAAGAGGAACTTTGACAAGGAATTTGAGGGTGTTGAAGAGTGCCCTATATGTTACAGTGTCATTCACACTTCTAACCATAGTCTTCCCCGCCTGGCTTGTAGAACTTGCAGGCACAAGTTCCACTCAGCTTGTTTATACAAGTGGTTCTCAACTTCCCACAAGTCAACTTGCCCACTATGCCAGTCTCCATTCCGACTTCCATCTCAATCAGGAACAGACACAGGGAGTAGGCAGGTTCAATAACCTTAATGTGCTACATTTTTGAGTAACATTACTTCACTTGGGTCAAAAACCATAAATCATAATAGATGGTAAATCAAAGGAATAGGCTTAAGCTGTAATTTACTGTACAATGCACGAGTCAATACAAGTATAGGATTTATTATGTCTTTTTCTCCTAATATGTAGGATATTACTTCTAGTTCCAATGAAATCAGCGATGTAATTGCAACTTTTTGGTATGGTGGAATTCTTAGAAGTATCATCTCATCAGCATCATCATTATTATTAATTTAAAAGGAGTACTAAGTTGTATTGTGTATGGTTGTATATTTTTATCATTATATTTAGTAGCTTATGTCCATAAAACTATTTCCTTCGTCTCTTTATGTTTATAACTTTTAAAGTTGTGTGTGGTTAGTTTAATCGAGTTAAGAGTTGCATGAAATGTTGCCGATAACTATGTCTTCGTCCTAATTGTAGGTAATCCTTTTTAAGGTTTCTTATTATGGTTCCGTTTTTTCAGTTTAAATTTTAGATATTTTAGAATCTGAAAATGTAATTTATACTATAAGAATTTGTAATCTTGGTCATATACATATCGGCATTCCTTCACAACTTGATAGGATGTCTAAATGGTTGCTGCATCCCTTTTCTTGGATGTTTTATAATCCTATATTTGATTTGATACGAAGTATTTGAATAAGCATGTAAACATTTTAATTTCTGATGCTTTACGTCTACAATGTGCTTAGATATCCCTTGTGCTCTTTCTTCGTATCTCTTTAAAGCCGGTTGGACTGTATAATTCTTCTTGCACATATGATCCAGAAAGCGGGAAGAATATGATTTCACGCAACACAGATATTGCAATTTTGGTGAAAATTTCTCATCCTGGTCTACCAGTTGGACTTTATTTACAAGATGATGTACTGTTAGATGCTTCAGTATGATATTTAGTTAGTGTGCTCTAATATAATTAATAATTTTAAAAAAGAAATACTCCTTTCATTTCATTATATTTGACGTTTAAAGTTTTTATACATTTATTGAATAATGCTATTATTGATGTCTTTTGGAATTGATCATAATAGATTATTATCTAATTATCCTTAAAAGTACTTGTAGTTGCTCCTTATAAGGTTCGAATGGTAAATTTACGTATATGTATATGAAACTTCATGAAATACATTAAATGTTTAATTTTATCTAGTTAAATGGGGCACGCATGTACGTGTGTATAATTTATATTTCAATTATAATTTATTTTTTATGAGAACATGATTACACCAAAGATGAAGTAATACGATTGTGGAAGAAACAGTCGTGATTTATAAAGGAAAACAAAAGTTCAAGGCATAAGTGAAAGTTTTAGATGGAAAGAATACAGTTATCCGTGGTCGGTTGAGAGAGAGAGAGAGATTAGGAATCTAATTTGAACTTTGAAACTATTTACTGTTGAAATGCTCCTACTCTTTGCCACATTCTTCATGCGTGGTTGGAGGTTTTTATTTTTATTTTTTTTCATGCGTGGTTGGAAGTTTACATAAAATGACCAAGCGATTAATAAGAAAGTCAGTTACTTAATATAATACTAGTTTTCTAGGCACACGTGATGCGTGTGCAATATTTTTTTATTAATTTTATAAAATTTGAAAATAAAAAAGGATACACTTGTATAAATGGAAAGGAAATTTCATTTTTTTTAAAGAATATGAGAAGAGAAAAATAATGAAAAAATTAAAAATTAAAATAAGGGTAAAAGAGATTAAAAAAAATTAAAATAAGAGTAAGAAAAAGAAAAAAAACGGTTATTGTCAATGATAGTGGTAACTGTACGTTGAAAGTGACTAAGATAGTGTTTTTTTTTTAAAGTGATTACGCAAAATATCCATGACAATTTAAGAGCCAAATTTTTAATAAATAGAAATATAGATGAGCGGCTTAATATAATAGATAGATGAGACAGAGGGAGCATTCAATAGTTATATGGTTCGAGAGGTATACATTGAAACAAATTGATAGTAAAGCTATTGGAATATCGACAAAACGAGAAAAAAAAAAGGGAAAAAACTCGATGTACTTTACATAAAACTTTAGGTGTAACTGTTGGGTTTCGTAGGATTAAACGCAGCGGAAAAATACGATTTAAAATAAAACAAAACGAAATACAAACCCGAGGATCTATGCGAAACAATTTAATACAGATAGTTTAAGATTTTACCGATTAATTGTGCGAATCTGAAGGTCTGGTGATGGTGTTGATCGTTTCCAAATCTTTAACGCAATCCAACAGAACTACGTCAGCTGTACGATCTGTATCTCTCTTTTCTCTCTATATCTCTGAACTCTAGTTTCTCTCTTATGAACAACTAGGGTTCTTAGAATACGTGAAAACGTTGGTTTGAGAGAATAGCTGATATATCATATATATAGTCTTTCATAGAGTAATTCCAAAACCTAATCTAATTAGGAGACTTAAAATCCGAATTTTATATTTATTAGATATATATATTTAATCAAATCTCATTTAATTAATATATATATGCACAAATAAATATATATTCGTATTTCTTTCCAAATGACTCTATTTCATACAGATTACATATATTAATATATATATATATATATATGTATATAATTTAAAGTCATGATTTAATTAAATCAATCTTATTGATATATTAAAATCGTTGACATTTAAATTATATCTCCTTGACGAATGTTTTTTGTGTGTGATCATGTAGGTTATTATTACGTTGGCAATAATTTTAAATCATATTATAAAATTATAAACAGTGAGCGGCATCTAGTAATACATCACTGTTACCCAAGTAATAATAAAGTCATAGATTCGACGTTACCTTTCGTGACTAATGTTTCAATGTAACTTAATCCTTTTAACCATGATATCTAAGATTAAATTCAAGGCATAGATGTGTCATCCTCTTCATAATTTAATCTTAGTTTTCTTGATCAATGAGTAAACTATATGAAACAAATCTCTATTTGAGCATGACCATGCATTTTATAGTTTCACTCAATCAAGAGGCCTGTAGATATCACCCCTAATTTATAGGAGGGTTAAATTCCATCTACATCATTCTCATTTCTCACATAACTCATTATGTATCAAACAATCACCTTTATCGTCCACCCGGTTAAAGGTGACTTTTGATAATGTCAAAACGCATAACTCCTTATGTAGAAATGTCATGACTTCAGGTCGAAGGACCATTATATCATTATCACTATGACTTATGACACATAACATAACGCTCCATATAGAATTCTCATGGTGGGTCTGTCCAGTACTATGTTCTCTAACATGTACCTATGTATCAACTTAATATATCTCGTATATATTTATGACCAATGAGATATGGCCATCAGTTAATCACATACTAGTCTCAATGTATTATTGTTGTCCCGCTGACAATGATACTCGACTAGGGACATTTAAGAATAATGATACATTACATACTAATATGATCTCATATTCAAGTCACATACTTGAATCCATATAATTAGTATCATTCTTCTAAGGACATTTATTATGTTAACATTTATATAACGCAGTCAATAAAACATAATAAAAGAAATTATCATCTAACCAAAAACATATCATAAATATAGTGTCACAATCATTACATAATTGGCCACTAGGGCATACACTCTAACAGTAACTAGTGGTGTATACCGATGTAAACTGATAGGAATATATATCTACATCCGTATTCACTTCGTTTATAGATATCACATATTTTAAGTGAGAATAATTTGAATAGTTTAGTAAAATATGTGCACATAAAATATACAATTTTATTCATTTCATTAAAAAAAAAACTACCATAACATTAATATTCATTTTATAATGAATTATCTATTACTTTAGTAATCTTGTTATATAACTTAAAATAATTACTTATATCTTAAAAAAACATAGTTATTAAGTAAAATTTAATAAAATAATTACTAAAAACGGATAAAGATATTAAGGATGAAAATATTCATATATCTATATCTTATTAATTTTTAATCTAATACGAATAATGAATACAGAAACAAATACTTTAATCGAATGACAAAATTTTAAGCTCTTATTACTGCTGCAGGTGCAAAGAAAAAAGAGAGGAAGTTATTGGAATATCGACAAAAGTAGAAAATGAAAAGAATAAATAAACATTATATTGATTGTATGGGCAGTTCCCTCATCAGCGATTGCAACAATTTAATTTAATTTTCGATATGCAACGTCTTCAATTGTTTTATGATTTTTGTTTTTGTTTAAATTTTAAAAATTCTAAATTTAGGATGAATGATTTTTTAAAATTTAAGTTAAAGTAAATGTGGTTTATGTTTTCACGAACATGGATGATTAGCTGATTATTATCATTGCACCGAAAACGAGTAACATAATGGAGTATTCCGTAAAACTCTTGGGCTACTCCCATCATTTTTTATTGGTAGTTTTTTTACTTTAATTCAAAGAGATCATGATTAATGAATAATAAACACAATGACATTAAATTTATTAGTGCTTTATTATAATTGTTCTTATTTAACATGCATAAAAAAAAGATGTTTATATTTTATTTGAAATATGAAAAGGGTAAAAGAAGAAAATTTATTTTATATTTACCTTGAAATATAAAAAAACGGACCAAGTGTGATAAAAGTAAAAAATAAATAAATTTCAGTTTTTAATGTACTCACTTCGTTCCAAAAAAAGTTAAACATTTGGAAAAAAAAATTCCAAAAAAGAGTTGTATTTAAATTTTTTTTTTTGTTATTTTGCTATAAATTAAAACAGTTTCAATTATAAACTTATTAATCTCGTTATAACTTAAAGATTCATAATAAATTTTATGAAAAAAAATTATTATATATACATTTAATTTTTAATAAAAAATACAAAATTAATAATCGTTAAAAATTTAAATATTATTATTTTTATAAAACGGATGGAGTACTATTTCAGTAGTACCCACACCGCACAATTTAAAAAATCTAGTTCTTTTTATATAGCTCGTCAAATGATTTTGAATCATCATCCGCCATTTGTGTTTAGTTATATTTATTAACGTCATCAATGTATGCATGTACGAAGTTAGTAGAAAGTAGTCCGTTCCTGGTTCTTTTTTAGTTTTTTCCCCTAATTTACAATTTATGTAATACAGTAAAAATTTCTATAAATTAATATTAATAATTTTTTAAGATAATAATTTGTTCCGGTTCGAAGTTGAGATAGTTTAAAGAATGAAGAATTTTAATAAATTAATAAGATAATAATTTTTAGAAAGACTATGTACTAAAATATGGTTCCAACAATATTATAAATTAATAATTTCTTAAAATTACATATATATTTAAGATACTCTGAAATATAAATCAATTGCTGTTTGTTTGTTTTTTTAAATTCACATCTAGGTGAATTTCATCTCTTATTTTTTTCACTGCACTTAGAAGTTTCGGTGTTGTATTCTCATATTGTAACAAAAAATTGTGAAGAGTTGTTGACGACATTTTTGCTTTATTTCGCATAACCGGTTTCAAAGCTACCGAATCGTCTTTATTTTCATCCTCCACTGGATTCTCTTTCATAGTCTCCACAATTTCTTGTAGAGTTTGAAGTTGTATATTGAATTAAAAAAAAACCTCTTTAAATTAATAAATTATTAATTTATAAATAAATTAATACCTCTCTAATTAATAAATTTATCCGGTCCCGAGTGTATTAATTTGTAGAGGTTTTACTGTACCTATACAAGTATATAATCCAATTATCCTCCATGTGTGATTGGCTGTTCATAATTAAACATTACGGATTACATATTTTTACTATTTAACTGAGCGGCCACTTGAATCAATCAAATTGCTTTTGCACATCCCCAATGGGTGGGTGTTTTTTATTTTTCAATTTTTTTTGTTTTCTTATAATGAAATCCTTTTTTTTTTTTTTAAGATTATTAGTTTATCAAAAATATGCATTTGTTTACGAACGAGAATATTTGGATCTCAACTTTGATTAAGCAATCTATTTACGAGAATATATGTTAATTAGGTATATTAATTAATAAATTTATGCACACAAACTAATTCACGAGATAAATTCACAAACTGAATGTACATGCATGGTAGTTAGTCTCAAAGAGATGATTACTTTTTAAAGGCAGATCTGTGACGATTATGGAGGATATACGGAGGCTTTGCTTGAGTGGTGTTTTGATAATATCAAGAGGATGGATATTTTGTTTTTATAAAATTTAAATTGAAGTAAGGAAAATAGTTTTTGTTTCTTTAAATTAAAGGTGTACCAGGAATTGGATAACAATTAAGTTCACGTTGCCAATTATGTATGTATGTGTGTTGCATAAGCTAATTAGGGTTAGGTTAGGGTTAGGGTTAGGGTTTAGTGAAAATGCTCCCGTCCCTAGAGTTGAATAAGATAACGGGGATATAGAACACAGTACGTCAACGATATGCATAAAGCTAAAGTACCTTTGTGCTGTGAGTTTTTCTTTTTGGAACACCTGGCTCCCTTTGATTATTCTCTATTCATCCCTAATATTAGAAACCAATAAATATTTTATTGTCTAGTACACATAAATGTGCATCATTAATTTCAAAACATGTCTAGCTAGTTTTGGAGATAAAGCAAATTGCGGTGACAAACGCATTTTGAAAGATGATACATAATATAGCTAGCACAATAACACTGTGAAAGATAAGAAGGAAGATCATTATTTTAGTGCATAGTAATATGAACTTTTCGTAAAAAATTAAACGATATTAGCTTACTCAATATATATATGGGGAAAGTGAATATGTAGTTAACACGTTTAACACTAAATATAGATGAGTACTAAAACTACATAGTTTTTGATGTTAAAAACTTAAAAATAAAATCACAAATTTTTATATTAAAAAATAAAAAATAAGCGAATCTCCACTACCACTACTCCGCCACCACCCACCGCCATCCAACGCAATCATGGTGGTGCTAATGTTTGTTTAACTTTTATTTTTAAATTATTAAAAAGTGTTGGTGATTATTTTCTGTTATATCATATATTTTTCTATCATTAAAACTTCAAAATTACATAGTTTAGATGACCGTCTACACCTAACGTTAGATGTATCGGCCACATATATATATATATAGTAAAAGACCCCTAAGATTGACGTTAGAAAATTTATCTAAAGTAACTTTCAATTTTAAATGTTTTGATAATCTAATCAAGGATCCAACCGTATGGATTAAAAGAGTTGATAAAAATATTAGAGCACACAAATTTTCACATAATTTCATGATAATTTTGACACTTTTTATATATTCAACAAATTGAAAAATCTAAACCATCGAATAATATACCTAATTGACTCATTAGATAAAGACTTTTCACAACTTTAAATTTAATAAAATTTTATAAAATAGCTTCCTTGATCATATATAGAGTTAAATCATTGATTAAATTATCAAAAGACTTTTCACAACTTTAAATTTAATATAATTTTATACAATAGCTTCGTTGATCATATATATGGTTGAATCGTTGATTAAATTATCATATACATGATTGAATCGTTAATTAAATTATCGTTAATTAAATTATCAAAACATTTAAAATCTTGATAAGTTTTCTAAGATGAATCTAGGGGTCTTTTTCTCAATATAACGGGAAAAATTACCCAACCTTGTAGGATGAGAGTGGTAACCCTTAGTTAGAGTTCGCTTGTAATCAATTTTTATAAATTGCATATCACTCTTAGTGATGTTGTGGATGAGTTATGAAAAGTAATATAAAGATACAAACAAAAAATTAAAGTTCCAATTTGGGATTTATTGAGATTTTCCAGTTACATGATCATTAGGAGTTAAATGTATGATGGAATCAAGATACTTTCTTGAGTTTTTACATCCACTTTTGTTCATTGCGCTTCTATTAAAAAATATATTAATCTTTCATTTATTTGAAATGAATATCTCTATCAATTAAAGATTTAGGCATCATACTAACTATTTGGCGGTGTTGATGATTCTGCGTCAAACTTTTAAGAAGAGGAAAAAAAATTGTACTCCTCAACAGACGAGAGCAAACTTTGTAATTTTTTTGCACATGCATATACGTGTGTGTTTGATTAGATTAATATCATAAAGAGTTGTGTGTTGAGTTTGAGTTTGTCTGAGAAGCTTTTGACCATAGTTTTATGTCCCCTTTTTATCTTTTACACCCTTTCTCTTACATCTATATTATCTCCAATATGTTGATGTGAGGAAACAGCTTTAGCTACATATTGCCATTTAACTCTGCAACATGTCTATTATTTGTGGTGCTCGATTTATTTTAGCTACCTATTGGATCATGATCTCCAACCCATGAAATAGTATATATTGCTTAAATATATATTTAAATAAAGAAACGTAATTAAATCAGGACATGTTAGTTACTCTACTAAAAATGCAACCTACGGTTAAATTACTAGTTTCTGCTATTTAAAAGTTTTCAATTTGGGACGAATTGATATGTTCCGGTGTTGCATGATTTGTGATGTACGTATAAGACTTGATGTTAATGATAATCTTATACTATATATTCTGACCAACAATCATGTTTAAACAATTTCCATTCTTGTGTAGTTTTAATCTTACACTATATTACTTGATTACTTTATTTTTGTTTGCTTTGCTTTTCTTTTTTCTGATTATACAAAAAGATAAAGTCTAAAAATTTGCATATTTATTTCCTATAATGATATTTTTCTCAACTTGTTTTCTTAGTTACACTTGTTTTTTTGGGGTTCTTGGTACGGTCTCATTCAGAGGAAGATTTCTAATGACTGAACAATCCAGATTTAACTACTTCTGTGATGCAATCTTTTCTATTTTAGTTGGAAAAGAACAACTAAGTCCATCCAAACCGTCAATGAAAAATAAGAGAAGAGCAATGTAAGTGTGTTGACTACAAGTGTATACGGACTTCTCCAAATTTGAATTAAGCAATTTATCAATATTGACATTATGGGTAAGCAGTACCTCCCACATCACCAATTTAGCAATATATATATATATATAATTGAATATGATAATATGAAGAAATTCCCCATCCCCCACGGTTTGGGTATTATTTTTCCCTCGTTTCTTTTTTGGTTACAAACAATATAATTACCGATACTCCTTCGGTTCAAATCTATATATATTAGAAATGCAAACTGTGCTCAACACAGTCGTTTTGTTCACGTATATATCTAACGTTTTTTAAAAATTTGTTAATAATTTTTAACAAAATCTACCTTTTCAATTTAATTTGTTTGATAAGATGGTACTATAATTTTATTTTTTATAATTAATTACGAATAAAAAAAATTTCACTTAAAAATTATTGTTAAAAATATCCTCATTTTCTAACTTTTTCCCTTTGTTAATGATATTAGTTGATTGTTTCATTTTATTTTCTCTTCTCACAGGTCTTTTATTGTAGCAATTTTTTTTAAAATATTTTACAATTAAAAATTTCAAAAATCTACTAATTATCTAGCAATTCTAAAAGACAGTAAGGTAAATTATAAAGTCAACTATTAAAAATTTAAAAATTAATTGAAAAGACACCTAAGTAAACTAAAGTCAATTATTTAAAATGAAAAATAGTTAAATAGATGCATGTAACTCGATCGAGTCAACATACTTGGTAAGTGTACTAAGTCAACTCACCGAGTTACTAACCAAATCAGAGTGCACAAAACATGCGTTCTCAAATAATGCACTATATATTGACTTTAGTTGTGTCTCTATGATCTGGTTTTTTTTTCCCGTTGCGTAACTAGTAACTAATGTTTATCCATCATTCTTTTTAATTACATTTGACATTCATTTTCTCTCTTACACTTTCTTTCTTCTATTTTTTTTTTTTTGTTTTGTTACTCTTTTTTCTCTCCTTAATATGCGCATTTGAATATTTTTCAGACACCATTTTAAGTATAGAAGTAGTATTACAATTTTATGTTAAAAGTTAAGATTGATAATTCTATCCACTTATAATAAATATAATAATTTATTACAATAGCAATAAATACTTTTTCCATTTTGAGAGTTATATTTTCAGAAATTATGTATTATATATTTTCTCAATGTCAAAATTAGAGATGCACTTCACTACACACAATATGAAACAATAATCATTATTAAAACCGCACCGAACAATAATCAATATTTCATATTCATCAAATATTGATTTCAATTATTTAAATACTAATTTTACTACATTTCAAATTCCATATAATATAATTGTATACTTATTATAAAAAGTATATTATATATGATATTTAATTTTCTTATTATTACTGGTGTGATGTGTTTCGAACCGTTGCACCAGTCGATTCGGTTTGGGTTAACAGATATCTTAAACCGATACCGATACAGTGCGATTTTGATATAAAATTTATTTCGAGTGGTGTATGACCAGATCATACAAAAATCAAAATTGATCTGCACCATTGTCACCCCTACTTTTGCATTTGCACATGCTAATAGCTAGTTAAATTAAAGTAACAAAGAGAGTTTTTGTTTCTTTAGAATTTGTATATAGAACTAGCTCAAAAACCGTGCATATCACAAGTTATATTTTTAAGTATTTTTATTTTTGTTTAAACTTGTACTTTAAAAAAATAAAAATAATTAAGAAGCACTTAAAATATTTTTTAGTTAGTTATGTAACGAAATACTTTATTATCTATTTTCTCAATTTGAATTTTAGTCAAATTATTAAATTTGACGATTATATATATAATTTTTTAAACAATTCTCTGGAGTAATTCTTGTATAATTTTAAATTTATTTTATTATTTTATTTAGGTATATGTAATTTTTTTAACTAGCTAGTAATGTTATTACATCATTTTTTTAATACATGTGCCTAACACATTGTATTTTTTATTTTGGTATATGTGTTATTAAGTGTTTTAATCTATTTTTGTTTTTGATTGAAAATTGATTGCATGATTTTTTAATAACGAATTCAAACATAACTTATTCTTTTTTTAAATAATGGTGGGAATACATTACGTTATGAAATAAAAAGAGGATTCAATTATATTATGTTACGGTATGGTAATAAGTTGTTTTTTGTGTTTTTTTTTTATAATGAGGACTATAATTCTCTCATTGTTTAATAATGGTGGAATCGGTAATTTTTCAAGATTTGCGTCTTTTTTTTTATTTTTAGGATTTTATATATGTGAGAAACCGGAAATTTAAATAAAATGTAATTCTATTAAATTCGTTTTATAATGAAATTTCGTTTCATTTCAACGATCGATAGATTTTACGATTAAGTATACGTGCATTCCACGCAAATCAATGTGTGCACGTCCACTAACGACAAAATTATAACGAGCACAATGTTATAAAGACTATAAGACGTTAATCATAATAATAATCGTATGAGTACATTATTTTTACCTCGTCGGGGCGGGAAAACTTCTCGCCTTATGCATTAAACTAATGCATAACCATTAAATCTGATTAGTGGCTAAATAAATCAAGTTAAACACTAATTAAATTCAAATATTTAGCATATCCCTAAATGGCAAAAACAAGAAAATTTTTTTTACCAATGTAAGTAAATTTTTTTAAAACTAATCCAATTGTCAAAAATAAATTAAGAGTTATATAAATATACCATTATAGCAAACCCTAACCTCCACTTCAAATCATTTTTCTCCAACAAATATTTCACAAAAATCAGATTTTTCATTTAAGAAAATCATTGAAGTGTTGGATTTTTGTCCATTAAATCTTTAAAGAGATACCTCACTGCTCTCTTATTTTTGCATTTATTGTCATTTCTATTTTTACCATTGTGTAGAATATTTTTTTCAGTATCATTTTCAAGATCACACGTGTGCATAGCATTTATGCTTTGTGAGTTATTGATTTTTAAAGTTTATTCAAAATAAAAATAAAAATTCAAGAAATATATGAAGAACACATGAACCCTAGCTTTTGCAAATTGAAATCCCGACTTGATGCTTTGATATTTGTTCAAATAGATGTTATAACCTTGTTCCTAATGTTGAGAGCTTCATTTTGCCTCAAATAATTTCAAAAATGATCAAGTATTTCATGTTTTCAAGCTCGGCCGAAATTTTTAAAATACCCGAATGATTTTCTTGATTTTTCTTGCGACTGAGTAGTTAAAACTTAAAATGGATTACTTGAATGAGCTCTTGGAAGTCTCTAGAATCATTTTCATGCTTGAATCATCAAAAATGGTGAAGAAATGGAGAATTTGAGCTCAGTCGTGAGCTCGCCGTCGTTAATGGCGGGCTCGCTGGCGACAGGTTACGGAAGCTAGCTACAGTCAATTTAAGGTCACGGCATGGAGCATAGGGGTACATTCGCCTATGGCAAAGGCCATGGCGATGTCCCCACCGCCGAAAACACACCGTCCGTAATGGATTTCGAGTTAGCAGCCGCGGAAACCCTAACCGAGGAAGAAGAAAAAGTTGGGTCGTCCAGGACCCTGACCCGGTCCAACCCGTGACCCTGACCTGGTCCAACCCATTACCCGTGACCCGGTCCGACCCACTATTGACCCGGATCCCGCCCAATCCAATTTACTTTATTTTTGGCCCAAATCCAAATGTGAAAATAAATAATTAATAATAAAAAAATAAAATAAAATACCCTTACTTATAAAATTATTAAATAAATGACTTTTTGAATAATTATTTTGACATGAAAATAAAATCACTTTATGAGTTAAAAAAATAAAATTAATTTATGATATTAAAGTCTCTTAATTACCACAATTAATTATTGAGTCATTAATTCATAAATGATTATTATTTAATTAAAAAAATTAAATAATAATTAAGACATAAACTCTAAAATTTTATTAAATGATTAAATAAATCATTTAAGCTAAGATTAATCGAAAAATAATTCTTGATTAATTAAATTAAGGAATCAAGTCTAATTATTATTTAATTGAAATAATTAAATAATAATCAATGAATAAATTTCACATGATTATTAAATGATCAATAAATCATTTAATTCAAAAGTAATTAAGAAATAAATTACTTAATTGATCAATAATTATTATTTAATTAAAGAAATTAAATAATAATTTAAGAACAAAGGTTTAATAATTGATAAAAGATCTATAAATCTTCTATGATTAAGATTTAATTAAGAAATGATTATTGTTTAATTAAAATAATTAAACAATAATTAAGGAACCAATTTTAATAAATGTTAACTGATTAATAAAATCATTTAAACAAATAAAATTGATTAATTAATATTAATTAATCTAAGACCTCCAATAATTAAAATTAAATTATCGAGAGCATATGAGCGACGTGTTATCAAGTCCACATATTTCTCGGACTCTGATTCGGTTCCAACCGAATCCCAATTCAACGAATGACGACTCAATTAGTCAATCACAGGCTTGAGAATTTCACGAACACTCCGCATGTGCATCCTCATGTGTAATTAAATTGAGATTTCTCATATTATTGCATGTACATGTTTCAGAGAAGTATTTCCAACGCGAGTTATTAATTCTAAATTCTGCTAAGGACTCAAGGCAAGTATATACTCACTCTATTTTCCTTGCAATTAATACGTATGATCATTCTTTCGATATATGTAATATCATTATGTCTGACATATACTCATGATTTAATTTTTTCAAAGCTAAGTAACGTATGATCCCTTGATCCGATATACGTGAAAAATGTTGTATTAGAATCAAGTATCCTTGGGCGACTGTTAGCTATTCAAATTCACTAATACGCCAAAATAACTCTTATATGGATGTAGAAAACTTATTTTTCATCACATACTTGTAAAGTATATCCGTGTGGGTAACTAAAGGCTAGTGACATGTATCTGCCTGGCACCCCGGGCCTAGTATCTATAGGGGACGAAAACCGAGGTATCGGTAATCGAACCCTCGCAAATAAAAGATTTCTGCATTAACTACATATATCATTATGACGAAATTAGACGGTGGTCAAGCTGGCCAGCTGATATACTGTTTGATACGAAGTTCCTAAGGGCACGTGCGTCAAACGGACATAGATATAAGGCGCATGTGAAATTATTCTTTATTCTTTTAAGTAAGTTGTCCAATCCCTCGTTATCACTCGAAGACCCTAGGATCTATCTTTTCTCCAAGCTATTAAAAGGTGTTAATATTGTTTCCGTCCAACCTCATAAACACTTAAACCCAATAAATTATCTCTTTTCAAGCTCACCAACATTTGTTTATATACTTGCGAATGTAAATCGCTCATGTGGTTATTATCAAATGTTTTACAAAATATGACGAGAAGGCCGATCCGTCTACTACAAGCAAAGAGAGAATAGCGTGACGAGCACTTCCTGATCGCCCTCTTATTGATGACATTAAGGGGTAGGGTGAAGCGTGAGACAATTATAGAAATATTTAGGTTGTAAGGCCTATGTGGGCCTCTCACAGACTTCCGCTGTTAGACATTTATTTTTGGGATTATTGTAATAGAGATTACTATTTATTTCTCTAATTTAATGTTATGCATGTTTGGATGTTATTACTTTTATTTTGTCAATTATTGACGATACCCGAAGTCCAGTATGAAATTTTTTGGGGCCGTCACAATATATATATACCACATGATGTACCATACATTTCGTCTTTTACTGATTTAATATATAGGTATACATGGAAAAAACTTTGTAAGTGAAATATCTTAATTAATCACAGCCCCATAGAGGTTATATATTTGCGTATATTTATAGTATATGATTTGTATAAAATGTGAATATGGCTGCGTACATGCACTGTCTGGATGAACCGTAGGATGGAAAGTAAACCAAATAATTTAATTGTATAAGATCATATGAAATCTTAAAACTAGAACTCTTGAAAATTCGTGGTTTTTTTTAATATCTTTAAAGATTGTGATTATCTATGGGTAAATTTGACTTTGGAAGATAAAAATTAATCATATATTTTCGAAGAAGAAGGTAATAGTAAAGCTATTGAAATAATCACAAAGGAAAAAAGAAAAGAAAAAGGAAAGGTCAATGCAAATTGGTATTGACCTCATGGGCTGTTCAGTTTCCCACATCATCACCTATTCCATTTTATATAACTTCTACATAGGAAGCAAAGTCGGGTGATTAAAATGTAGTGTGATGTGTCTATTTGAAAATATAATATGAATATTTATGTGTTATTTAATATGTCTTTCTTTTTCATGCCATTTTAGGAACGAAAATGAGATCACGAACTTAAAATTAATCTTTTAAACGCATATGACCTGGGCAGCGGCGGTGTTAGGATTTTGGTTCCGTGAATACACAAATTTGAGCGGGGTTTGGGGACTAGCGCCTCCGAAATTTTCCCCCTCCCAAAGCAATCTTTATTAGATACGTTGAAATTAAGAATATAGACATAAATTCATAAAAGAAAAAAATCATTTAAACTTAAATAATAATATCCAACAATTTTAGAAATAAGAAAAATTAGTAGAACGATTACAAAAACAACCTACGATACTTCATTTGCTGAAAATATTGCATAATGTCCTATCTTCAACCTCGTTAAATGCCTCTTATTCAACCTATGTCAACATGCAAGTTAAAATAATGTAGGTTTTCAGAGATTGAAGGGAATTAGGCAGGCGTATGAAGCTAAAGCACTTAATCGTGTGAAGGAGTTGTAAAAATTTGAATTTGAAGTATAATCGAACTTGGAGAAGTAATGAGTAATTTGTGTTTTAACCTTATCTAGAAAATATATAAGATTACCGCTAAACCACTATACAACTTAGTGTCATCGCTTATACATAATATCTCCTTATTAAATTTGTCCAAGGGCCCAGATCAAGTAACAAGTGAGAAAAACTATGGCCCATGTCATTTAATAATAATGAAGTTGCTTGAATGAAGTTTAGTTTAATATATTTAATTGTTGATATTGATTAATATATTGACATCATTCAAGAGCTATATAATTTAAACTTTTAATATAAAAGCAGTTACAAAATTTCTATTGTCTCATCAACATTAATGGTATTAGTAATCTTATTGGTATTAAACATTACACCCAATATGTATAAAAAAAGAGCATGTATAAAGTTATTTAACATGTATTCAAATGACTACATTGTATATTTTATTAGCGTAGGTGTTCAGGAGAATAACAAGAAAATAATACTATTTGAATTATTACCTTGAACATATTATGTGTTCTGATACACGTTATTATCCAAATGATTGAGAACACTATTTTGAAAAACTAGTGGTCAATTAATTAACTAATTAATAACTATTGCGAAACGTAGTTCAAACAAAAATTTATTATAACATAATAATGTTTGATCTATTAGAGATCGAGAGTGCCTTAGTGAAAATTAGGGTATATGGAATTTCTTTAAAAGTTAAAAATAAAAAATAACACACCTTGATTAGTGATTGACTTGTTATGTTTTTTTTTTTGACTTAAAACCTACACAAGAAGCTATTTCACGTAATCATTAATCACTAATCCAATCCAATATATTAGAGGTAAACGTCATATAAAAATAGGTTGAAGTCATAAAATTATCTATGTGGAAAGTGATTAGGGATCACTTGATAAATTTCATCATTAAAATTTTACCATGGTAGCACAATATGTATTTTAAGATTAAAATTAATCATAAAACTCATGTCCTATCATTTTTTCAAAAACAAGTTTATATTAATCAAAATTTTCATTTTATTTCATAAACATATTTCATATGTTACAATTAGTTTTATCTACAACCATCAACACTAATGTAAATTATTATCTTCTATAATAATTAAATAAATTATTAAGATATGAGCAACACCAAAAATTTTATATGTACTATGATATTTTAGCATACTTACGAAATAAATCAAGCGAGTATTACCTTACTCAAATTTTCCTCATTTAATTTGGCAAACTTTAAAAATGACCCTCAATTGATAGTTTGTATCATTTTCTTCTTAAAGCAAACACGAATTAAACTTTTAACTAGATCATCACGAATTGAGTCCGAACAATTGAATTCATCTTACACCTTATTTATTCTCTATTCATCTCTAATATTAGAAGGTGGTAAATATTTTATTGCCTAGTACACATGCATAAAAAGACATCATTAACTTCAAAACATTTCTTGTTTGGAGAAAAAGCAAATTTCAATTACAGAAGAATTGTGAAAGATTATATATAACATAACACAATAACATTGTGAAAGATGAAAGATCCTTATTTTAATACATAGTAGTATAACTGTATAAACGTTTCGGGGGAAAAAAAGAAAAAAGATTGAAGCTACTCAATCTTGTCTTATTGGGAATTTAGAAATTAATAAAATGAGAAATTTGGAAAAATTAGCCAACCTTGTAGGATGAGAATGATAACCCTTTGTTCAATATAGGTTAGCAGTACACCGTTTGTACTTAATTTATATAAATTGCAATCTTGATAATTTATAAAAAGCAATATAAAAATATAAAATAGATGTAAAGGTTCCAATTTGGGATTAATTGAGAGATATTCAACTTCTGATGTTTTGATTTGCCTCAAGGTGATTGTTGGGTAATTCACAAGTTTGAAATCATTGGACGTAATCGTTGTGATAATCTTACACAAAATATTTTTGAGAAATATTCATTTTTAAACATTCTTCATTCTTGTGTTAGTTTTAAAAAGTAAATTAATTGGAAATTCATGTACATTTTTAATTACTTAATTACCATTCATTTCATATAATGCCAATATGTCAACAAACGAATCGTAGCTGTATAGTCTTTGACTGCTATGATAGTTGGCATATATATCAGTTTAACATAAATTTATTAACTACAAGGTTTGTAGTAAAATTATTCATATACGCTCACCCACAGAATCTTTTAAAACAGAACAAAATACGAAAGACAGAAATAAAATGCATTTTATTTCAATGAACATGTATCCAATCAATTGGATAAATAAATTAATCTACCTTAGTTATTAATCAGCGGAGATGAATTCTATATGAATTTTTTTTCGTTTTCTACCCACAATCAACGAGTTAGTGATACTTCTATTTGGTGACGTTCTTTATTTATATTCAACAATATATATATAATTATAAGAAATTACTTGAGCGTCTTCCTTTTTCAAATTGTGTACATCAATATTCATTTGATTTACTTTTCATAATACCAATTAAGAAGATGGACACTTTGCTTATACGATGCATTATTTAACAATGTTAGGATGATGGAGGTCTTCTGGTAACGACTTTTAAATTAAACCAAGGTTTTTGTTTCTTTAGAATTTGTATATAGAATAAGGGAAAACTTTGTAAGTGGAATATCTTAATTAAAACCAGCCTCATAGAAGTTTTATATTTATAATATATGATTTGTATAGAATGTGGATATGACTAGGTACGTGAACTCTTCGGATCATTGTTGTAAAATTACTGCCTACACCTACTAATCCTTTCGACTAGGCACTATGTGGCCCTCTACCGCCTACACTTTATTCTCTATATCTCTGATTATTCTCAATTAATTTTAATTACAACCCCGTTTAAACGTTAGGCAATTTCTTATCGTCTGAATTTGCCTAACATTTTTTGCAACATTGGTTTGAATGAACCATAGAATGGAAACTAATACCAAATAATTTTATTAAATACATGAGATCTTAGAAAGTCAATTTGAGTAATTTTCAAATTGTAATTTTAGAAGGTCATGTGAAATCTTAAAACTATAACACTTAAAAATTAGTGGTTAATTTTGTATGAATATTTTATAAAATTTATGACTGTCCATGGGTCAATTTGACTTCAGAAGATCAAAACTGAATCATATATTTTGGGACCAATGAAGTAATAGAAAAGCTATTGCAATAATCATCAGTTTCACTATTATGTGGATTGGATGACTTAGGATTTGGAGCGCACTTGCGTCAAAGAAAGACTTTCATTATTATCAATCAGTAGAATAGGAGGTTATTAGCATTCTAATCTTGTCTTTAATTATTTTTTAAAATTGTATTTATTATCATAACTTAAGTTCTAAAAAAAATTACATTTAAAATTTTTCTTTATTATTTTGCTATAAATTAAAAAACTTTCAATATAAACTTATAAATCTCGTCATAACTTAAAGATTCATAATAAATTTTATAAAAAAAATTATTATTTGTATATTTAATTATTGATTAAAAATGCAAAATTAATAGTTGTCAAAAGTTTAAATATTATTTGTTTTATGGAACGAAAGAGAAAGTGAGATCTCGAACTTAAAATATTTCAAACGCATGTCATTATATGACTACGTACTTGGTTATGATCAATCCTCCTAGTTCAATATATTTACTTGTTGATATTGATTAATATATTGATATCGTTCAAGAGATATATATTTTAAACTTTTAATATAAAAACAGTTGCAAAATTTCTACTTCGTCTCATCCAAAATTATGGTATTAGTAATCTTATTGGTGTTTTCATGACACAATATATGCCGTCTTCATTAAACATTCGAAAGAAAAAAAAAGAGCATGTATAAAGTTATTTAACATCAAATCTAATGACTTTTTAATTATTGAAAATATATTAAATTGTAGCACCATTACTTAATTATAGGTATTAAAAAATACTTACTGTGTTGTGAAGAAAAGAAAAAAAAGAGCTAACCCAATCATGTAGGCTGGGAGATTTAAATTCTTTGAAAGCAATACAATCCATCAAATTTTGTCTTAATTGTATTGCATATCACTCGTTTTGGGTGATGACAATTGTAGCATATAAAAACTAATATAAATATCTCAATAATTTATTATGTTATGTATGTGGAACTATTTAAGATATTCCACTTGTACAATCATTGTTCTATTTTTGGGCTTGTAACGTTCTATTTATAGGCCATTGACCGTGCAGTTGATCTTCTTCGTTTGGTATTATTTCTTTATTAAATTTTAAAATAAAATAAAAAAAGTTACGGTACAATATGAAATACGAAAAGATGAGGAGTTCCCAAAAAAGTTCACAAAAGTAGGAGGAATTTTTAAAACATGTCAACCAATTCATCAAAGTTATCTATCACTACAAAATGATTCATCCAGCTCAAAGTATATTTATATATAGTCTATTTTATTTTGAATATATTATAATTAGATTTATCATTTCATTTCTATATTTAGAATCTACATAGTATCAGGAGACTTTTTGTTTTTACATATTTTTAATTTAAAGTTCGTATTAATTTTAAGTTTATTGTTCTTAATAAAAAATGACTTATTCATATAAATTTTTTATTTTTTGAATATTCAAATTTGTAGTTTACTTATAATTTTTTTGTTTTGGTATATGTTATTGATCTACCCGGAAAAAAAGTCCAAAACTCGTGAGTATATATGAATCTGAGGTTATATATCATAAGCTCGCAAAAATTCAAGCTCAAATCGAATTCGAAAATTTTATTTGAATTGAGTTTGAATATAGTTAAAATTGACTTATCGCTATATACAAAGTTATGAGTTCTTGTACAATTTCAAATCTATTAAACCGTGGCTAAAAAGTATAAAATAAAAATAACACCAAAAGTAAATCTACTAGTTGTGTTGTTTTTATGGTGAAATCTACTAACTAATTGGAGGTGGTTTCTTTGGTTTTGCCCTACATGGATTCTGTGGTGAATGATTTGCAAAGTTAGGAAAAAACTATGAAATTATTTCTATATTGAACTCTAGACATAATAATTTCGAATCGATATTATAATCATTGAATCAACTCTAAATTTCACACATTTTGAATTTCTAGATAAATTTAGTGGTGACAATGTTGTGAAGTTAATTTATCTTGTTATATTATTGTAATTGTATATCATATTTAATAAAATTTGGGGGGAAAGAAAGAAAGAAAAGATAACCTTATGCTTTTTAAGTAGCGAATAAATTCCATGGCCAGTATAGGTTGTAATACAACTCGTTATATGTCAATGTCATACAAGTTAAATAATTAGTTTTAATAAAACATTTAAACTTAAATCCTATAGAAGAATCTATCATCAAAATATTAATTAGAATTCAGAAAAGAATTCAATTAAATTTGAAATTATTTATATTGGATTTCAACTCTTTATTTATTGAATAAAGAATGTACGATGAATAACTATATAGATGAGGAATATATCAAGATTATACGACGGGATAAATGCAATAGATAGACGGACTTTATATAAACGAGGGGCGATAGAACTTTGTTTATACATAATTTTAAATTTTATATTGGATTTAATATTTTCTTGAGTAAATATGAGGACTTCGTGGATAAATAGATTGACAAATTGATAGATGAAGATAATAATATTTAAAAGTTTCTTTTTATTTCCTTTTTGATTCGTTCATTCAAATCAAATTACAAGCGAAAAAAGAATGATAAAATTGTTTTGAAGTATATGGAATTCGAATACATTACACTCATAAAAATATTAAAAATTAAAAAATTATGAACATATAACAAACTAGTGAAGCGATGCTCAATCACATGACCATAATTAAAATAAGACATGCATTGATTAATCACCAGAGACGATCAGCTAAAACGAAAAACAAGCACATCTATATTTTCATAAATCTGTAAAGTTTTCTAAAGCTAATAAGGTCCTAAGTCCTTGCGTGAAACAATCTTGTGACGTTGAAAAAATCCAAATCGTAAAAAATAATCCCCAATAAATTAGAATAAAGGGTCTCGCAAAGAGTAATAAAGAATCATTCTAATTTAAAGAAATTATATTCAAAAATTAAAAAAAATAATCCCACAAATAGAAAACTTTATTAATAAAACTAAAAATTAAGATGAAAGAAAATTTAAGGAGAATTTTCTCTATAAATATAGAAGAACTCTCCTCAGATCTAAAAAATTTGTTAATAGAGATTAGAGTTTGGCAGAAAAAAGAAAAAACGAAAAGGGAGAATAATATCAAAAAGTGAAATTGGAATAAATTATTAGGTAAAGGAAAAATACAAAGTTCACATCTACGTAGGGGGTGGTTCCTTGCTTACGATTTCCGACATCGTATCCACAATATTGTCTACGTCCTTATATTGAATTAGTGTTAAGTTTCTAGTGATTAGCTATCCATGTATATGCATACATTTGCAGCTGAACTAGCAAATTTAAAATATTATAAGAATCATTTGAAACTCAGAAGCATCAAGCCTCCAACCCCCAAGGAGGGGTAATTTTATTTATTTTTTTCTAAATAATTTCCGGGAAAAAACAGAGAAATCAAACAGAGATATTTCTGACAAATATCTATTTTTAAACAATTTTCATTCTTGTTTAGTTTTAAAATGTAACTTAATCGAAATGTTCAATTGCTCATGCGCATCTTTAATTTCTTTAATATCATTTTATGATGCGAATATTCTTAAACTCCAATATGTGAATTGGTTGGGATTTTATAGGGATGATTAGCAATTTAATTTCCTTTAAGAGCAATGTTGAAACAATCTCACTCCCCATGGGTGGGTAATTTTAATCGTCTTTGATTGTATTATTTATATATGATCCTAATAAGTTGTATAGTGGTGGTATTTCATGACTATCATGCTAGTAAATAGTAAAATTTTATTTTATGTCAATTTATTTAGTTTATATTACTATAAAATTAAAAATAGAAGTACTTACAAATTACCATAGTACAAATTTTGGATTTTATATAAAATTTTGAGAAATACTCATCACAACTCAATTTCTAGGATTTCAAAAATGTACTATGATGTTTAGAATTGATAATATAATACGAATATTTATGTGTAACATCTTTTTCTTTTTCTTGTTCTTTTAGGAGAGAAAAATGAGATCTCAACTCTTAAATATTCATATGTTATTATATCACTATCTAATTATGATCGATCTCCTAATTCAATATTTTTGTTTGTCAATACATATTGATACAGTTCGAGAACTATACAATTTAAAGTTTTAATTTAAAAGGAGTTGCAAAAAATTTTACTGGTCTTCTCATCAGAATTTATGGCATTAATTATTTAGCATACTGCATTGTGTATTGTATTAGTGTAGATGTTGGGGGAAAAGTTTATACCAGCATTTCAATTCTATTGTCTAGATCTGTCGATTCCCCAAATATCAAAAGTTTTTTCTCCTTTTGCATCCTCACTCATATATATCCCCAAATATTAAAAATCTAAAGCTCGATCATGACCTGGCCGATAAAGCTAGGGAATATAATTAACTACTACTACTGGTAATATATTCATTATCATTACCAAATTAAATAAAAGCATTAAGGACTAGAAAAATTATAAAAAAAAAATTAAGGGACAATTAGAAAAAAAAAATACCGATCAATAACATTGAATATGTGGCCGACAATTGAAGAATTCTCTATTAGAAAATAAAATAAACTATATAATAGGAGAATATTTAATATATGAGAGATCGAGTTCCCCATGGAAGGGTGGAATTTCTTTGAAAGTTAAAATAAAATTAATAGAACAAAAAACAACCCAACCATAGTGGTTAGGTTTGAAACCTACAGAAGAAACAATTTCATATAATATGGTTCATATAATTATTCATAAATTTCCAGTTGCTATGAATTCAAAGAAAAAATAATAATTCAAACGGAAAGCTTGATAAAATAGTAAAGGGCATAAAATGCTACATAAACCATTACCTTTCTTTTTTTGGTATTCCTATTCTAAACTCGCAAAGAAAGTGAAATATATGGAGGGTAAGAAAACATCTCCATCCTCCCTTTGTCATGGGAATTCTAGCTGAATAAGTGCATGTGGTTAAACTAGGTTATATCACAAGCACAGTCAGGCTAATAGAGTAATAGTGCTGCACACTACCAGTACTAGTTTTCGCAATAATTGGAACTCCAAAATATCATAGGATTTCACAAACTACATATGAAGCCCGATATATCTCTACTTTTGGATAATTATTTTGTCCTGCAAATTCCACAGACCGAAGATAATGGCTCTATTCATCTATATGAAAACCATACAACATTGCCCGGTTTTTTGGCATAAACATCTCCATCTTCTACACCCCCCTCATCACCCACTAAAATTGTTCAAATGTTGTTTGAACATAGCTCCACCTTCACTTAATGTTTCAAACATTAAAACTATAAACATCTTCCATCTTCTACGAAGCTTTCTGGAACAACAATTTGACATGCTGATGCGCAAAAACTATAAATGTTGATTCAGATTATCATGTTTCAAGATTTGGCCCATCGGATGTTCCTTTTAAGGCTCACTGTTGGGCAGCCTACTGAGAACATTGTGTTCTGGCTTGTGAGTGCATTCAAAATCAAGATGAACAAATGCACGTTCAACTTCAGGAAGTTTCTCAATATTTATCTGTAAGCTTTCGCCAATGGAATGAGCTTCTTTCAAAGGCAGATCTTCTGGGAGCTCAATATCAACCTGCTTCCAGGGAGGGACATCAAGAAAGAGAAATTGAAAACCAGCTACAGAATAGCAACTAATGAACTCGCAAATTTCTATATGAAATATAAGTACATCTGATTAAATCAGGTTATCAAAGATGCTAATATAAAAGATTTATCCTGTGAAAAGGAAGATAAGGGGCTTGAACAGAAAACCAGGCAAAGAGTTCCAAGGTCAACTGACAAAATATGACTAACCTCTACAAAATACAAGACTCCAAAAGTATAAGCACGAACTGTGTCAATGCGCTTTACTTTAGGATGTCTTAGAACAAGATACGTCAATTTCTGCATTACTTCCGGGGGGGCTGTTTGTCCCACCAACGACACTGCATCAAGAAAAACCATCATAGAATACAACTGAAGTGCTACATAAATAGTTTAGGTTTGAGTATAACCAGTATTTATTTTATAAATGAACTCTTTCAGAAGGTTTACTTTCTTTGCAAATATCAACAATCCTTTACACGCCTGGAAACCCCCAAAAAATGAATAAATAATCAAATAAATGAAAGAGAAAGCCTTAGATGAGGCTTCAGAGTCTACCTGCATTCTCCATGACAGTTCCAGACCAATTTGTGATTGTATATATGGCTAGGATAATAGCACCAGTTGGGTCAAGCCACCAGTAAAACTCATCACCAAGAACAGCTGCAACTAGTCCCACTACATTTGTTACCACATCAAAATAGTGATCCTGCGTTGTAATCAAATTCAAGTATCATAAGAGTAGCTAGCAAAATTAATAAGGTTCAAGATCCAAGACTTGTACCTTTGCATAGGCACGTACTATCTTGTTTCTGGAGCTTCTGCAGTACAAATAGAGTGCAAGTTTCACCACAGTAGCTGTTAACATGATTACATACAACCATATCAACTGAAATTTGCTCATCTTTTCAGGGGTTTCATTTTGAATAAGTTGTTCCACAGCTTGGAACAAAACCTGAAAGCCTGTGAGAAAGCTCAAATATAAGACAACATCACTGAAGAGATTCTGGCATATCGGTATAAGGCAAATTAGATATATTTAATTTCTAATTTCTCCATCTACCAAGAATTGATGATTTCTTCAATTATATATACATATTTTGTATTTATGCACCTTTTACCTTTTTCCAGTACAACTTAAACTTCTTTGTACCAACTAAAGAAGACACTGAGACAAGCTTACATATTTCATAGTCTAACACACTAGAAAAAGGACGATATCTGAGACTGACAAGCACACACAAGGAAATAAAAGGAAGATATCTGAGGCTGACAAGGAAATTTTGGGAAAAGAATATTATGTAGATATGCTTTAGAATGCGTCTGTGCTTGTCTATTGAAAACACAAGCACATACAGAGAGATAGCATACTTTCTTGAATCGCCTACAAGGAGATCATAATTATGAACTAAAACCTGTTAAAAAATAAACAAGCCCATGAAATTATGGCAATGGAGAAGAAAGAAAGGAAGCACTCTGGCTTTATCTTAAAAAATATAGAATTAAATATTCAACTATTTAACTTCAAGCAGAGTCCTTTTCTATTTTAGATCAATCTATTTCTTTATAACTTACAGATTTGTAAGAAATCAATTGTTAGGCATCAAGTCAACATAAGAAATTAATATATGATAATCAACAATCAATTTACATAGAGATACGGTAAATCTCACTTGATATGAAATGTGGACGCGAGGCATAATGACATACCAAGTGTAGCCATGATTGCGGCGAAGATAACTATTCCGACAGGCTGTACTCTTAACTTTCCAATAGGATATTTATAAATGTTGATGTTTTTCATTGACAGATGAGTGAACCAAAGAATGCCGCCGGCCATTAGATCAAGCAAGGAATCCAGTGTTGATGCTGCAATAGCTATTGATCCAGTTTCTACAGTTGCATAAATCTGTGACATGCATAATTACGAATGTCATCCTGACAATAATAACTCTAACATTCAATAACTCGGAAAGCAAAATTATAATGCATTCTGCCTCCTTCCCTCCCTCTCTCTGGCTAAATGATTCCACAGTTTTCTAGTACAACTTGTTAGTACACTTCAAGAAACTACATCGCTTGTTAGTACACTTCAAGAAACTACATCATTGCAGTATTAGCTGAACAATAAGGCAATTACGGATGAACAATCCATTTCCCAAAGACAATTAAGGATGAACAATCAATTTCCCAAACACAAATAACTTCACTGCTTGATAACGATAGAAAGGAATCTCTCGTTTTAAATTAACCTATCTAAAGTTACTAATATACAACATCCAACACCATCTGAAGTTAATGTCGACCAAATTATGAGTTACCTTGAACAACAGAAGCAGAACATTTGTGTAATTTGAGATCCGCATGGCTCGTTCCTGTTGTTTCTGTTCTTCTAGATCTTCCTTCGCAATTTCATCAGATGCCACCACCAAATCAACTTCTTCGAATGCTTTCAATGTAGCAAATTGCTTTTCATAGTACTCCTTCTCCCCTTTAAATTAGCAAAATTTGAAGTTATGAGTGCGGATACACATGCTAGACAAAGAAAACCGTTTTATTCACACAGTTTTTCAGTTATAATGAAAAGAAAATGACAGGCTAGCCAACATTAACCAAAATTTTGAAAACTAAACTCTGACTCTGATTAACTCTATAACTTAAATTCAAATTAGGGTTAACCATCTATTCATCTCAATAAAAGTTATTAAAAAGATCAAATAAAATAAACCAAACCAAAATTTGATTATTACTCGGTCCCCAAATGACAGTCCCCAATAGGATACAATAACAACTTTTTGTTAGATAATTAAATTACAGTAGTTAATAAGGCCAGTTGAATTCCCTATTTGAAAAGATAAATGTTAAAATTAAAGTTAAAAAAAATACATATTACAGTCATTTTTACAACATGAAGCATCAATATTATTTATATACAAGCAATAAACAACACAATTCAGGAAGGGGGAATTGTGTGTGTTCCTGAATTGTGTGTGTGTGTGTGTTTGTGTGTGAGAGAGAATGAACCTTCAGTTAGGGCAGTAGTTTTAGAGAGAGAAGGGAGAGACAAAGATTCGAGATCAACAGTAGAACGCAGCTTCTCGGGAAGTCTGGTAACAAAGTCGTTTTTGAGCGAGCTAACCGAGTTCCGGCGATTGAATCGTCCTCGCCGCACACTGCCACCAAGACTCGACCTCCCTCCGTCGCCGGTCGCCGCCTCCAACAGCGGCGATTTGGCATCACCCGAGTCGTTATTCATCTCCAACAAACTGTTGGTATGAAAGTTTTTGAGTCGAAAGTCTTTAGTTAGTAAAAAGCAGTGGGAGAGGATATGTAATTATATATACCACAGTGAATTGTGGTCACCACACATTTCTCATTTTTTGTCCAAATTTTTTTTCTCTTTCTCCTTCTTGTATCCACAAAATATTTACCAACTTCGTAAAATTGATATCTCTCCCAACTTTTGCCTTCATTTATATACTCTTCTATTTTATTTTTTTTAATTTGTAAAAAGAAAAAATTGCACTCCAAAAATATGAGTGAAATCATATTTGTGAGGTAGCCGCAGTTCTACTTCAGGGGCACTCATATGCTTAGTGATATATTTGGTGGCATTTTCGAAACTCAAATTTCTTTATTTTTAAGATGAGTTAGTAGACAACTAATAATAATAGTTGATATTTATCAATAACAATATAATATTAGGTTGAACAATATTGTTTAAGAGAAGAATCGGTGATAAATTTTGAAATTTAAAATTAAGGACAATTTATTAAATTTTAATTGATATTGACTAGATTTTAATTAAATTTAGTTTTCTTTAACTTACTTTAGTTATATGATATGTTAACCAAAAAAAAAGAACGTTTAACTCTAAATTTTTTTTACATTTTGAACTTTTATGACTTACGTGAGTAATATTTAATGTGTTATCCTTTATCGAAATATTTTTTTTATTGCAATTTTACTTTTATGTTGTAAGTTGTTTTAAAAGTGAAGCGAATGAGAAATTATATAACTTTTTTCCCCAAAATTTTCTCTCAAAAGTGAAAAGATTTAGAGAGAATTTATTTTAAACTTTACAAAAAAAAATTAATGCAAAAGTTATTCTTCGTATTCTTCATAATGTCAAATTTATTTCATCTAAAACCTTTAAATTTTCTTTTTCATCCATAAACTTCCCAATAATAGATAGAAGAAAATAATTTTCTTTGTTTCTCACCTTCACTTTTCTTTTCTCTTCTTTTCTATACAATACAACTATACAAGTAACATGTATAGTTGAAAATTGTACAATACAACTATACAAGTAACATGTCTATTTATATTTGTAAAGAGATTTATTTTCAATTAAGCAGAGTCAATTTTCTCAAGAATTAAATTCGACCGTTTACTCTCGGCAATCCTTTTTCTATGTTTAGTAAATAGAATAAAGTTAATATAAAATTAGTAATAAATTCAATGTTAGAGAAATTAGTTAAAGCATGAGATATTACCAAAAAAAAGAAGAAGAAGAAGAAAAGTTGAAGCCCAAAAGACAAAAATGGTAGGATGTTTATGACAGAATTAGAAATAAAACAAGTTGTGCTTGCTGTATTTGAATTAAAAATGGTAGTAATTCTTTTGCTTGTTTTTGATTTTTGGTCATCTACCACCTCCAAGGTAATTTGATGGTTTAATGGGTGTGTGAGTATATGTGTGCGTTTTTAGACAATAACCCCCTGTGAATGTTGTAACAAAAAAAAAATAGTCAAGTCGAATATATACCAAACAACTATAAATAAGTCGAATGTATTCGAACTCTTGAATAAAACTTTAGTATTTATATATTCACTCACATATTTGTTTCCACTATTTTATAATAATGTTAATTTTACATATTTTATAAAATTTAAAATAAATGACAGATAATTCAATAATAAGTAATGATGATAGCCATTTTAAACGTATATCAAGCCAATAATAATAACTCGTGTCAGGCCACCTAAATTATTTTATCCCATCATGAATCAACTAAATAAACACAATTATATTATTATGTAATACTATTATAAAAATACAAAAAAATAGTTTTTTATTTTATTAACAAATTTTTTAATTAATTAAATAAAAATAAATAATAAATTAAAATTTCAATTTATTTCATGATTAAAAGAATTATTTTATTATATATTTTTAACTCCTGACATATCATATTATACAAATCAATACTCTAAAATAACTCAAATTTGCAAGGCATAACTATAGAATAAAATAATAATATGCATTTAGTGTGTGTGATTAGTGAGATGCTGTGGTTCCAAATTCACTGTTATAGCCATGATTCTAAGGCTGCCGTTTGTTTAGCTATCTGAATACATTTTCACAAATTAAAAATATGTGCGTCTTCATTCAAATATTATATTGTTCAGATCGTTTATGTGTTTTGTCTATCATTTATCATTTAATATACTTAATTTTATCTGAATCGAATAAGTCATAGAAAAATAAAATTGAATAGACTAAAGCCTAATAAAAACAATAAAATATATTAATTCAAATATTTAAGACAAAATATTAAATAAATAATTAAATTTATATTTAGATTCAAAAATAAATATTTAACTAATCCAATAAATTTAAATTTAATTAATTTATTTAGATTTAAATACTTAATGAAACAAACTGGTACAACCGGCGATTTTTTGTCATTTTCTGTTCGTTATTAGATCTGGAAAAAAAAAAAGACGGGGCTTTTGCGGTGACCGGTGCCATTGCTCCTGGGCGAGATTGTAGAGTAGTCACATGGGGGTGGTCACGTTGTTGTCTCGTATGGATTTTTCTAATTATTTTTATGACAATTTATAATACAGTACAAAATTCAGTGACTGGTCTCATCTTTTTGACGCCACTCCCTTTGTTGATATCTTTTCGATCTTCACATTGATTCACATGTTCATGTACTCCACAAGACATGTACGTGAAAGACAAACTGTGCGTGTATATATATCAATGTTCTCGGATATCGAAAAGGTAAAATTACTGGTTCATGATTTAATTGGTTGAAATCATGAACCAGTTCAATTGGACTATTATATTTTTAAAAAAAAATAATATAAATCATAAATATTCTTATAAATTCATCAAATATAAGTTTTAAATTTTTAATAATCAAAATAACTTCATCAAATATTCTAAAAATTCATTAAACCGATTCACAAAAAGATAAAAGACATAGTTTTAAGAAATAAAAGAAGAAAATTCACTTAGCAAAAAAAAAAAAAGAAAAAAAAAAGGAAAACATTTGGTTTTAACCGATTCACCGATTCGACCGATTTTTTTTCGGTTTTCTCTTGAACCGTTAATTTTAGTCGAACCGAACGGATCCATAGCCGGTTAACGGTTCAACCAATCTGTTAGGTCCCAAAGGGTAAAAATACTAGAAGGGGGGGTTGAATAGTGTTTTTCAAAAATTAAGTCTTACTTAGAAAACTTTACTGAATTAAAAATCTTCTTGCTTATAAAAAGGTTTCTTATAATTTTCAAAAAATTTAGCAGCGGAAATGTTTTAAGCAAGGAACCCCTTAGATTTTGT
>CM025780.1:637142-659284 GCA_014636745.2 Centella asiatica
GCTTATTTCCATTCTAAGCAAGACTATACTTGGAAATTCTTCGTCTTTAGAATCCTTCATAGCAGGCTTATCAGTAGACTTCAATGGTGATCAAAGGTCCTTGCTTAACTACAAATTATATCCACCTAACATGTTGAATATTTTTCTAAGTCCTTTTACATTGTCTAAGTAAGGACTATATTACATCATCAATTCTTATATATTAAACACAATGAAAGTTTAAGCAAAGAAATCATAAGCAGGGGTGCAACAACACAATCAAATCGGCCAATCTGATCCGATTTTAATAACAACGATGTATAGATTGTTTGTGTGTGTGTTTGTGTGTGAAAATAGTGTTTTTATATTGTCACACACATGTAAATAAATTATACATGAATTAGTCTAGTTCGAGTAAACTTTAATCAAATTTATATGTTAAGTTGTATTAGGTTGAATAGATTTTTCTTAACAAAGAGAATGTTTTTGTTATCATTTAAATAATTGAGTCAAACGAAATACTATAAATAAATCAAAATTAGTTGAAATTTTGAACATCAGTAAAACCCAAGAAAATTCTGTGTTTTTTTTTTTGTACACTATCGAAAAATCGAACATTTGCCATAGATTTCTCTTTTACCCACTATGTACATTTTTTGACATGATAGTTTTTGTCATTGTCAAATAAATGCTACTTGAGTCCTGACCTACCAAGATTCCCAAAAATAACAAAGTATTAAATTCTTAGGAAATATCTAGTTTTAAATTGAAGTATAACCAAAAATAATTGACAACCAAATCCTTGCGATCCTCTTAAATATTATCCAATATACTCACAGATGGTGATGGTTCTTGCCGCTTCATTTTTTTAGTTTTAACATTTACAAATCTATGACTTTCTCCGGCTACAAATATACCTACTTCTTATTTTATTAATTTTTGATTTTCATGTTACTATTCTATAAACTTTTATTATTCTTGTTCTTTTAGAACTGGTGATTTATTTGATTTGTTAGATACTCCCTCTGTTTCAAAAAGAGTTATATTTGAAGAAAAAAAATTATTTTAAAAAAAAGTTATATTTGATTTTTTTTATATTATAAATTAAAAAAATTTCAATTAGACACTTATAATTTTCATCATAAATTAAAAATTTATAAGAAATTTTATGATAAAAACTTATTATTTGTATATTTTATTTTTGATCAACTATAAAAAATTAATAGTTATTTAAAATTTAAATGTTACTATTTTTGTAAAACAGAGAGAGTAAATTTTAAGAAAAAGATAAAATATAAACAGCGAGTTAAAAAGGAGGAATCATCTGAAATGAACAATCCTAAAAGGAACTTTCCCTTCAAAGGGCACAGTACGTGCAATGATTAACATTTAATAAGGTATCTACTTTTGGTAACATATTGTCATCAACATCCTGCCAAAATTAAGAAGCTTATAACAATATATAAATATAAGAAGCTTCAGATGTAGATCGTCAAATTCAATGACATGTTTCTTTTTTAATAGCCATTTAATATTCGGTACAAAAAAAAGGTAATATTTTAAAAGGTTATTTAGTATTTGTGTGAAAGTCAATGAATAAAATTTGATTTAAACTTAATTGATTTTGATTGGATAATTATTAACATTAAAAAATACATTAAAAAAAATTTAAAAATAGACTTTTTATTATACTAAAATATTATTAAACTATTGTCACAATTTGAATTTTAAGATTTCACAATTCTGAACAAACAAATGCAATATTGTTCCTTTTTTTAGAATAGATGGAGTAGTAATTGTTCAAAGATTTAATTAGTTTTTAATATTTTATGATTTAATCAAACTTTAAATAGAGTTTGAGTTCGTTCATTCAAGTAAATAATTAAAATTTATCAATTAAAACAATTTAATTTCATTGACATATTACTTTTTTTTACCAAAAAAAATTGAACACAGATTTATCGGGCTCTCATCAAACAATCACAAATCACATTTTGAACCTTCTTATTCAATATACGACTTATATCAAATAACTCCATATAGTCCGGCTAATGTGGATAGTAAATGTGTTTAACTGGTATTAAAATTTTCATTTTAATCCGGATAATAAAGTATTACAACTTATTCTACTTGTTAAATGTTGGGGGTTTATCTAAAACACATGTTTAGTTTAACGTTGCAAAAACGTAAGAGATGGTTTAATGTTTAGGCGGAGGTTTAATTAAAATTAGTGAGGATTAATCGGATAAATAATAGAAGAGTGTCTTGCGCCTAGACGATGAAGTTAATATAATCATATTTATTTCGCCAAATTTCATTTTTAGGGGATATAATAGCAATTATTAATTTTATTTTAAAATGAATGAACAAAATAAATTGAAGATGTTAAACACTTCTTACACCTAGTAATTAGGAAACCTATATCTATTATTACCTTGTCCAACTCAGTTTTAGGTTTTCAAGTGAGTTAAATTGTAAGTTAAGGTTGTAATTAGGTCAAGTGATAAGAGCACACTCCATATAATTTTGAGGTCAGGAGATCAAAGTTTATCGGTGTAAAAATTGAGTTAGTTTTAGAAATAAATTCGCACCGATTAAATTTAAAAAAAAAAAGTTAAATTGTAAGAGGAGTCAAAAGGAGGAGCACTTGGTTATGTGGACATTTCTCCCAGGTGGTTGGGTTAAAGTAAATATAGATGGTGCTTCCAAGGGGGCTACTGCTCGAGAATGATGTGGAGCCGTTATAATTAGGGTTAGTAATGGGCAATGGTGTGAGGGATTTATGAAACACGTCCTATTTAAAATTTAACCTGATTGAAGAACCGTAACAAAATATAGAGATACATAAATTTATATATTTATTGCAAATGAGTTCGAAAAACATAAAAAAAATCTATATATTTGTATTGTTTTGACATGTTTTTCCAATCTCACGGTAAAATTTTTCTAGAATACGTTAAAAATTAAAGTAAACTAAAGTATAGCACATGTGAGTATCATTATAGCTTGTTTTCTTTTCCCCTATATGTGTGTAGAGAGAGAGATGACTAGATGTCTATACACATACACAGAGAGAGGAACGAAATAATCAGAGGCAAATGTCCAACTATTGAAAATGATGGCAGGTCTGCACCAGTAGAAATGATTACTTCAAAGATGGCTAATTACTGCAAACAAAACAAAAAAAAAAAAAAAACAGTAAAATAGTTAATCAAACATGTCTTGTTAATAAATCCATTACTAGTGTATTTCAAGAACACTAGTAATGTCAATCATAATAAATCCATTCAGCAACCGCAGCTTCAATGTCAATCACTAATTCTTTATCTAGCATTTCAGTAGCTACAATCCAAACTAAAATAAATAAATGTGTAACATTCTAAGTATCATGGAAACATAATATTTCACTTGTTTTTGTTCCGTTGAAATATTTCACTTGTTCTCGGACTTTATCAATAAGATGTTCAATCATTTTAAGACCACTTTGAACAATTAAATATTGGTTCTGGATTGCAGTGTATTCGTAACAAACAATAGAACAAGAGGAACAATTCGAACCACGTGATAACTACGTTGTCCTTAAAACAGTTTAGCTCTCTCACAAACCGTACTAGAGAAATTAGATATAACGGATACAGTGAGAACTACTTCGCACAACAATTTAGCTCTCTCACAAACTGTGCTAGAGAAATTAGCTCTCTCACAAACTGTGTTAGAGAAATTAGATACAACGGATACATGAGAAAAATAATGAACAACGGAAAGAAAAGAAACAATGAAATTTCAGAGAAGAGGTAAAGGACGGACAATTTTCGATGGGATACTAAAACCTGGAATATGAGATTGGCCGAGTTGAGTAAGTTGGGTTGATCACGCCCCCTAATTGCCTCCTGTGCGCACATGTGGAGGATGAAGCATAATATAGCCAATCAATTTTACTAGTTTGTCAATACTCCTTTCAAATTTCAATGTGAGACAAAATTCTCTTCACATGAAAAACTAAATTCTCATACATATTAGCTCATTTTCAACATCAAATTGAGGATATGTTCACTAGCGGACAGTGCACCACAATCCTTACACTTAGTTTTTAATTTTCCATCAATTTCAACTTTTTCAAATTTATCCCATGTCACAGATGTGCTTCTCTTAATACCTTTGGTACCTGTACTTGCTTGTCGACACACTTCCTTCTTCCATTACATTTATAGCCTGCAACAATAAAATTCATTATTTTCATTTTTTGAACAATTGTTTGAAACAGATTTAGCTACTGTAAACATATTTTCAAATCCCCTTGCATTTGCTAATATCTGGATATATGCATATAGAGTTAGAAGAATCACAAATCACTAACCAAATATACCCCACAAAATAATGTTGGTTGGTTTGCAGCATGTGGTAGAACCTCATTGTGTTGCTTTATAAGATTCAGTCTTTCAAACTTATATATGATTATTAAATTGACTGTAGAGTAGCATAAAACTCCCAACAAGTTATCTGTATCTTTTATCATTCACTCAACTCAAGTTACACTATTGATATTTAAATTTTTGAAATTTTTTTTACCACAAAAGAAATTTTTAGGTCGTAACGGTGTAAATTATATTACCAAAATCAACAATAAAATTTTCAAAAAAAAAAAAGAGTAACATTTGATAATAAAATTTATTCCCAAGAAAAAAAACATTTACAAAACTGTTTTCATTATAATGCCATATTTTTACATTAAATTCATATCACATTTTACTACTTTCTTTGGATCTTAGATTTGATATGGAACTGCCTCTCAACAACTTTAAAAAAAAAAATTATCCTTGAAGATTTAATGATTTAATCAATAAAATACATATGTTAAATATTTATGGGGTATTTGAATAATTTATTAATTAGATAATCTATTATGAGTATTTATATTTTCAATAATTAAATTAGTAAATAAACTGTCATCTAAATAAGCACTATATAGCAATAATAATCATAAAATAGAACTTAAAATAAATAACCGATCAAACTCTCTTTTGCTCTTGAATCGAAGTTTTCCCAAATTTATGGTCTCTTTTCTCTCAGTCGAGTGTCACACAATATGATTTTTTTATTTTATTTTTGTCGATAGTTTCTATACGAGTTTTTCTTTGCATTTGTAGAGTTTGATATAAATAACGAGTTTGAGAATTTTTTAGTTCCATTCGAAAAGAAAGAAATCAATTGCTTATCATTACTTTAGATTTTAAATATCAATGTTAATGTAACATTCTGGTTTCCAAATCTGATATTACTCCGTATTATTTATTTTGTAATAAGATATAGAATTGTTAATATTCATGATTTCACTCATGCATCAACAAATAATCACCTGTACTGAGCCCAAACATTCAACAGAAAAGTAGTTTTTATATCACGATATTAAAAACATGAAAACAAAAGTATATAAGAAAAAGACAAGCTGGCGAAACTAGACAATCCAGAATTGGTTACAAAAACTGTTTACTAATTATAATTACTGGTTTTGTGATAAACAATATACAAGATCAGTGTGTTAAGCAATTAAAAAGTACTTCAATTAACAAAAAATTATAATTAAAAGTGCTTGGTACAAAAAACAAAAAAATGGTTTTTGCTTTTCATTATGGGAAATTACTAAAAACGGTTATAAAGAATTGCAAGTTGTAAGTTACTAACAATTAACTAAGATAATTAGTAGGGGTTATAATGCTTTTGACTCATCGAGGATATTATAGGAAAAGACCCTTAATAATTCTCTAAGAGAGAGAGAGAGAGATAACATACGAATTCCCATTTGTTTCAATTTAAAATTATGATATTTTAGATTGTGACAGTGTAAATTGCACTACTAAAATCTAAAATTTCATAATTTTAAGCTAAAACAAATAAGTACGATGAAAACAACATACCACTAAGGGAGTATGGTATTAGTAACACAGTAGTCAGCAACTCCTTATCATCAAATTTGGTTTTGAGTTTTAACTACTCTTAACTCTAAAAAGCAGTTTAAAACAAGTGAGGAATTTATAACTAAAATATTTACAGGAGTGTATGAATTTCCATATTAAAAAACAAAGACATTAATGATAATAAAAACAAATATTGAAGTTAATAACAAAATACAGAGGGAAATGTCTTTGTTTAGGCTTTTCCAAATTACAACTGTTCTTTCCATATACGACCAGCCACTTTTAGTTTCAGCTCCTGTCTATCACCGCCTGAAAAAAAGAGCGCCATACTTCTCTGGATAATCAATCCATCCAGACTATCACGGACCGTCTTGTGACTGTCCCGGATGCTCCTCGGAACTCCTTGCCATGTTAACTTCCTGCCATGTCCTCCAACTTCAAGACTATAACTAAATTTTTTAGCATCGTGATCGTCACCCATGAAGCGAAGGAATGCCATGTAAACAGGGGCCATTCCTACATGGAAAGCCTCAAAATGCAAGCAAAATTGGTGGTTGAAACAGTTAAAAACCTGCACCAGATAAGACGATCGAATTTGTGGTATCAAGTAAGATACCATAAATGCACAAAACTTTGTACATAAAACCCTCCTAATTTTTAGAAAGAAAAATATTTTCTATAAGATTTTTACTAGTAAATTACTCAGAGGACTAAACTTGATACATTTTTTAATAGCATAAAATATGGAAGCTTTCTTACTATTGAAGTACCAACGACACTTCCCCTTGTAAACTACGCACTATTGTTCATCTGGCAAGGCTCATGGTTAGACTTAGGATACTTTATATAAAATTTACACTACATACGGATGCAAATGACAGGAGCTTCATCCCATGAACATGTTAATATGGAGTGACAATTACACTGTATCTACTTGTAGTACAGGTCTGTCATTTTCTCCTTTCCACTGTTTCGGCATCATACTTTTTGTAATAAATTGTAACAGCTAGTTACTAATGCATTGGTGATTATCTGATGGAACCAGCCACATGACCCACATCACCTGACACGGATATGACATGGATCCTTTAGCATAATATGAATTTCTAATGCTCGATGTAGTGTTCCTCAAAATGTGGGTGTCACATGTCAAATCAAAGACGAATGAAGTGTCGCACAGTCACCGCATCAAAATGAAGACATATCATGACAATTAATTCGTGAATATATAAAACTTCCTTTTTATCTCTTACTTTAAAATTTACTGTTGGTAGTTTTCTAATATCATTCGATTACTATATAGTCCCTCGCTTTCCTTTTTCTCTTATTTCAAAGATTCCCTTAGTAGTCTTCTAACATCATTTTATACCTCCCCAATGAATCGTGCCATATGTTGAAGAATACAGGAATCTAAGAATCAATTTGGGGATTCACTAGACTAAGAATAATAATAGTGATTCACATGGCATCATCTGATGACACGTGTCCTGGATAAGAATCCACAATGCACTAGAACGCCCTTGTTTGACGTTCCTTATTCTTGATCTGATTCAAGATCATTGAGAGGTAATCCATTCATTGAATTAATCTACAGGCAAGAGATTTATCATCCTCCCTACTTCATAATTTGTATCTATTGGCAATAGGCAGCAGAGTTTGCAATAGTATAGATGTTTAAATTTTATATGTGATGCTACAAGATCCTAAGAAAATTGTTCCTGTCGAGATAAACTGATCTTAAAAGCTTCCATCATGATGATAAAAGGTACGTGGGTGTATTACAAGGTGTCTAGAACAGTTGAGTTTAACATGCTTTGCCCTCTAAAAGAGATTAATACAAGACAGGATGATGAAAAGCTTACATACAGAAGGGAATTATGGAGCAGGAGTGCTTCTCTTTAGTTGTATGGAGAATCAGGTTTGGGGGGTGGGGGTGGGGGTTGTACATAGTGCGACATTGGGGGTATCCCCAAGTTTCCTCGTGAGGGTATTAGTGGGTGCTTTGTGCAGGGGGCACTTCCTACCACAAAAAAAGTGTTATTTAAAATGGCTAAAAGAATGTGCTTTTGCAGTGATTCTTGAGTGTGCTTTGCATGTTATTCTTTTGTAACGCTTATGTTTAGACTTGAAATGAAAAAAGTTAAATACTATGTACTACTATACTATCGAAACTAATATTACATGAAGCATTTAGTTTTGTATTCTTGTTATGCTACTTAAAACCATTAAATGTTTCTAGTATTTAATTAGGGTATATCTAACATAATCAAACAATCACCTGATTATTATGATTTAAGTTATAGAATGATTACACATAACACAATCAATCAATGATTAAAACTAACAAAATTAAGCAATTACAATTAAATTCACTATAATCAAATTTATCTTAATTACATTAGTGATCATAAATTTACCCTTTCATTTCGCGCTAGTATATATGCATATGACAATTCCCAGATCCCAACTGCACCTGAATTCCCGATTTCTAGAATTCAGGAACTCATGTATCCCCATATTGTGCACCCGTCACACTCTAATCCTTTCTTCATAGGGAAGAATCGGTAGAATCAAGAGCACAAACTTCAAGTAAGCTCTAGTATTCCTTGCATAATTGCTTAGTTTATCAAGATGAGTTGCCTGAATTACTTAGGAAGCCTCTTGTATTTGTAGGGATTGCAATCAATCAATATTAGCGAATTTGTGTTAGTCCTGGCTGCTAGTATTTAGTTAGTGGGCAGGTTTGGACTATTTGTTCGGTCTTTCTGCTATGTTCTTTTAGTAGCCTACAAATATGATTTGTCTTGTAATTTTGTAGGGTGAAACATTTTAGTAAAAGCTAAGAATTACCACAGTTGAGGATCAAATCCCTCTGATTCTGTCTCTCACTCAACTATAATTCTTTTATTTCTCATCTACATTATTGCTAATTCTTCTATTCTGCATATAATTTCTGTTATGATCTCGTCAAAGCTCTGTAACTACTCAATCAAACCTAAGGACTTATAGCTTGAATACTGACACATTATTTCTTCCCTTGTACAACGTTAAAATCTTTGATCTCTTTACATAAGACTAGAACACTTTAACTACCTATAGCATTACGAGTTTACGAGAACTAGTTATGTTTCAAAAGCAACGATTACTAGTAAAGATACCAATAAACAACTTGAGTTTTAAAGGCAAAGTTACCGGACAAGATACAAAGCGAACTACTCGCGTAAAACCAGCAGTTAACAGGAAAGATACCAATATAACAATTTACTAGTCTACCATGCATGCTATCACAAAACTAGTCTTTAAATGACTGCTACTCTTAACATATATTTGCACCGATATTTACTTAATCCTCAAAAGGGCAAACTTAGCATGTTGAAGTGTGCTTTAATTTAAATTTGTATCATTGACAAAATTGGCTCTAGTTAATACAGAGTTTTAGCCTCATTGTCTAGTAGTAAAGGGCCATTTCGACAAAGAAAAATGAAATGGACACAAGCAAAAGAAAAAGAAAAAAAATACGCAATGGTATAATGTCCAAAACAAAGAAGAGTAATTGCGTATATTGCTACTGAGATTAAACTTGACGGACTAAATCCCTACAAATGCAAAGGGCTTACATACCATATTTCCTCGTATTCTAGAGTTATGAACATATTGCATATTCCAGGGGTGAATGAGAAAATAAAGAAAATTAATTCCAATCCATGGGCTTTAGTATTTTAGTTTTACTTGATATAGCATTTTTCTTATGTGTAGGAATGAGAGGAGAGGGAGTTATAGAAACATTACTTACAGTCAACATCCATGTAGCATTTTCAACTTCTTGGGGATTGGCTTTGACATATCGATGGTTGAAGGTGCTTCCATCATGCATGTCAACACTATGATCATCCTTGAGATGCTTAACAAGAAACATAATATCACCAGTAACAGCGCATTCAGCACCAGCATAAGGGCAATTATAAGGACGATGCCTGAAATAATCATTTGTTGAGATGTCAACAACAAAAGAAATTGTCATCAATCATAATAGTCAAACTAAGGGCATTAAGTGGGAAGTACCTGCAACTTTGTTCATGCCTCAGCCTACTGGGGTAGGAGAATATATCTTCACAGCCAAATAACTGGTACTTGCATGGAAGTTCTAATGACTCCGCGACTTTCTCCAAAGCCAAGCACCTAATATTTCCAAGCTCTTGGCGGCATATTGGACATACATTGTGTACTTTAGATTTACAGTTCTGACATAGAGTGTGGCCATTGGGACACTGGACAGAAGAATATGAAATTAATATCATTCAATTGTGTTAAAAGTTGGTTAGTAATGTGATAAACATTGTATTTTGATCAATTTGTGATGCAATTATATTTGGAAGACTATGAAATACGACCCTATAATAGGTATCTGGATGGCAAAAAAAGAAAAAAAAATAATATATATATATCAAATATAATGCACAACATAAAGTGAGCAAGTTTTATAAATGTAACTTATCCTGCTACAATGAGAATGGTTTCCTTCCCCATAATGTAGTTTAGAAATAAATTCATTGCACAATCCACAAAGCAACCCATAATTCGAAGTCAAATTCCAAAATCCTAATATTCAAATGTTCTGCAAAATTTTAGAGGTTTTCTTCAAACCAAATTTTAGTACATAATAATGCTTTTATGTACATTATACCATTGACATTTTTCAAAATCATAACTCACATCAAAATAGAGTTGTAGGATTTAGCAAACAAGAAAAAAATTGAAATGATTTGTGGAGCAGAGGGATTATAATTTCTCAGTAGTCCATAAAAGGTATGTCTGTTAACAAATAAATCCAAAGAAACAAAGTCTTGGCAAACTAAAGAGTTCACCACCAAAAACAAGTATATCCCTTCTCTGTATAGAATACAAGCATACACAAACACATGCACACGCACAAAGTAGATATAAGTCTCTCTAAATAAATTTATAGAGTTGTAAGCTTCTCAAGTTCAATCATTAAGATATACCTGATTAATGGGAGGATACATTGAATTCATGCAGACAGGACAATCAAGTAAGTCATGCACGGCACTGTTTGATGCCATTCCTCCTTTACCAACGAGAGTGGATGATTTACGCTGAGGTGAACTTCTGAATTCCATATTTGTTGGTGCTATATCATAGTCAAATAATGCAACACGAGACTCGGTAATATCTTGGTAGATGCTGCCTCCAGGTGCCATCGTTAAAATGTTATATTACTTGCTTCAAATGAAACTAAGGCTCCTGTCAAACCATAATCGACGACAACAGTTTATACAGTATTTCAGCAAAACGTCTATCATATAACAGCAATTTCAATGCAAGTTGGCAGATTCTATCTGAGACTTTTTCATTTGGCACTTAAATTCATTAAAATATCTTTTATGAAGACAGATTTAGTTGGGAAGGATAGTGTGACAGATATAATCAAATCACTCACACAGAGATTAAATGCTGAAATTTTTCTAAAGGCTACCAAAGTTTTGGCTTAGTAATAATCAATAATGTAGTACAAGAATATTAGATGGTAGAAATTAATATTGCAATCGTGACATGAATAATATAGGATTCACACTTGCTGACTTCAATATCAGGCTACAATTAATCAACTAAGTCTTCAATTCTGTAGGAACTGTTAATATCTAATGTGCATTACAACCCCAAAAAAAGATGCAAGCTCATCCAATGCTTTCCTAATGAATGTAACTTATATACTTATTGAAATTTATTGTCATATATTGAACAAAAGGAAGAGTTTATCAGACCTATAGAGAGATCAGAAACTAGCCTCCCAAGAAGTCCAATAAGAAAGAAACACAGAAAAGAGAAGTTGAATATGGCCACAAATTCTCAAGGGAGAGCAGGGGTCTAATTGTCCAGGTAAATACAGTAAAATTAACACATGAAATGCTCACAGAAGCCCTGCACAAAAATAAATCAATCTCAAGCATGTGCACAGACAGAATAGAATGAATATTTTAGAAAATACTGCATCCGAACAACAAACAAAACTGTAAACAATGATCCTTAACGTCCTCGTCCTTTTATGACCAAAGACCCAAAATCTACATTAAAAGAGACTTCTTGGACAAGTTGGACAAACCAACTCTCCCCTAACATTAAAATGAAATATTATTGTTGGGGCCTTTTAAGGTTTTTCGCCAGTGAAAACAATGATAATAAATAAGTAACAGAGGCAGAGTATTACCTTTTGCTTATTATGAAAGAGTAAGGAGTTCAGAAACAAGAACACCTGGCCTAGCTATTATTCATGAATAATTGTACTAAACATATTTTGCATTTATGGCAATTATAAACTACTTGTGATCAATCTAGTAGAGACAACTAATGAAGAACAGTTCAGAAACCTAGATAAACTACTACCATGTAGTTCATAGAAGTGCCCTATATACACGCAAATACAAAACACAAATACACAGAAACAGACATATAAATCCATGGAAATAGTATTAAGAATACCACATGACCCAAAATTCACCTTATATGCTTCACTACATAGCTACTCCTACCAATATTAGAGGAAAAAGCAGAATGGGTAAAATCCACGAACTCTCCAGAAATTCAAAAAAAAAAAAAAAGAAAGAAAGAAAGAAAGAAAAAAACTAATACTCTGTAACTAATCATTGAAATTGATCACAAGTAACAAATTTCAGTAGAAAAAACAATACCCAGAAAAGGAAATAACTTGAATTAACACGGAGCAAAATCTAAGAAACAGTTAAGCACTTCCAATCAAAGAATATAACAGTAGAATAGAACTAACCAAGAATCTGAAAAACCCAGATGAGAATAGAAAGGAAATTAATGAGAAGCCGTTGTCAATAATTGATGATTTGGGTTGGGTGGGTACAAAGAAGACAAAACAGCGGAGAGAGAAGAGTGGCGAGGTGGAGCTTGGAGCGTGGAAGCCGGTCTCCTAAAATTGTGTGTATTAGCCTAGCAAGCCGGCCTCTTGAGTATAGATATCCAAGATGATGTATCAATGATGTATTATAGTCAAACATCGTGATAGTCAAACATTTGAGTCATCAAGTTTTGTTTGTTAATAAAATTTTAATTTATAAACTTGCAAACCTAAAGTATTTACTTACTAGTTTTACCCCCAAAAAAATAAAAAATAAATAAAAAGGTCTTATATTTATATATTAAAAAAATCTACTCCCTCAGTTAAGTTAACACATTAACTGGTATCATTTGATTTTTTTGGATGATTAATTATTTTTATTTAAATTTTCTAATTATTTTATAACTATATAGGCGATAAAATTATGATAATAAAATTTATACAATTTATAATAAAAAGAACTATATTATTTCTATCATTTAAATCATCTTCACAGGATAATGGATCATCCACATATTGATTACCAAACACTACAAAACATAAACGTATTTTTGACGAAATTAATTTCGTCGAAAATAGCTATTTCAGGCTGAACAAATCAGTCGAAAATATCTTATTTCCCATTGAAATCAGTTGTAAATGGTAATTAATTAGGTGTGAAATTTTGTCGCTCGTTCCAAAGCTATTTTCAATTGAAACAATTTATTTCTGATAAACACTTTCGTCAATAATACATTATTTTTAGCTTATTTATTTTTGACTAAAATTTAGTCAAAAATATTAAATAAATTAGTAAAATTTCTAACACTGAAAATAAATATCAATTATATAGTATTTCCGACCGAATTACGTTGGAAATAGTTGGTCGAAAATAATTAGCCCTAGTTTCACCAATGCCATTTTTCTTCTTTACTATTTACACTCATTGTTAAATTAATTTATAAAATAATTTATTATTTGTATATATAATCTTCAATTAAACAAGCAACCTTAACATATGTTAAATATACAAATATAACTATTTCTAAAATGGAGGTAATAAAAAAACATGAAAGTTCAATGTTAATAAAAGTAGCATAATAAAAAAAACTATACAATTGTATTTTTTTTGTGAAATAAATTTTATCGTCAAGCGTAAGTCTGTTTGGGAAATAATGGAATATTTATTTCAAATTGCACTTAGTCTCCGTTTGATGCAAGGAAAATATTTTCTGGAAAACGTTTTATGAAAAATGCAAGGAAAATATGAGTATTTATTTATAAATTTTGAATAGTTTTTGAATATATATTGTTAGGTCCCAAAGAAAAAAAATACTAGAAGAAGAGGTTGAATAGTGTTTTTCCAAATATAAGTCTTGCTTATAAACTTTACAGTTTTAAGTTACTTTTTCTTTGAAAAAAAAAACTTTCTTATATTTTGAAAAGAGTTAACAGTAAAATTTATAACAAAGAACCCCTTAGTTTTTAAACCAATGGCTTAAAGAAGCAATGTCAGTAAATTTTTGCTAAATAAGTTTAGCAGAGACTAAGCAAAGCAGGGATAAAAGAAATAAGCTATGTAAAAAATAATACCAAAGAAAAGTAGGTAGGAGAATTTTTATAGTGGTTGGGTGAAATCCATTGTAATTAACTCTCACTTCCATACGGGAATTTTTAATGGTTGAAGTAATCCGCTTGGTTTCTGATGCTTCACTTTTACCCATTGACATGTCAAGCATTTACTTACCCATTCAGCGATTTCTCTCTTCATGTTAGGCTACCAAAAATGTTGCTTCAGATTTTGATACATTTTGGTGCCTCCGGGTGGATGAAAATTTTGGAATTGTGAGTTTCATGTAGAAGTTCTTGCTTTAACTTTGTACTCCTTGGAATATTGTGGTTACATGCTTCGTATTTGGTCAACAATCACGACTGCAACTTCCCTTGCAGTGTGTGTTTCCCCAGACTTCCATTTCCTTTTTGTTTACACTTGATTAAAATAATCATTTAAAGATTGGAATTAATATATTTACCAACTAATTATAATTGATTTTGGACATCACATTAACATAAAAACTCATGCATTAATATTCATATAACATAGGAATTAATCCTATTTACATTTTATTCCTATTTAAAATTCTAGGTTCTCACATCCTTTTCTCCTTAAAATAAGTTTCGTCCTCGAAACTTAACTATTGAAAAAGATAAGGGTACTTTTACATTATCATCTCTTCCGATTCTCATGTTGCTTATTAGTCCAAGCTCCAAGAATCTCTAGGCAAAATGGTCTCGAAGCACTCTTCTGGGGAAATGCAAATTCTAGACTTCAAAAATTCACTCATGTTGTTGGTGTTGGAGGATAATCCAAAACCTGCGACCCCTAGCCCTAAAACACCTCAAATATGTATTGGGAAATGGAAAGCCTTTCTTTTTATGGCAAGAATTTGGCCCCACTATGCCACAACCCATCTGATCTACTAGTCCGAGAAATACGCATAGATTTCAACTCCCATGTTAGCTCTATTATCTTTAATGATCAATGGCTTCTGCCAGAAAACTACCATGCAGTGGTCTTCAATTTTAAACAAAGACTTGCTACATTTCCTATTAGCCCTAATCACCCTGACAACATCATCTGGAATGGACTTGACATCAACGAGATCAAGGTTAGCCAAATTTGGGACTTTATTTGAAATAGAGGCCCCCTTAATCCTATCTGGGAGATTGAATCAGAATGAATCTTTTCATTGATATGTTTGGTATGTTATTTCAAAAATATTTTAGAATGAAATGATATTGTAAAATTTTATTAAAATGTCCTTAGAACTAATACATATATGTGTGTCTAGTATAATAATAACAATATAAATAATAATAAAAATAATGATACAATAATAATAATAAGAGTGATAATAATAATATAATAGTAATATAAATAATATGATAATAATATACTAAAAACAACAACAATAATAATAGTGATAATATTAATAATAATAATATAATAATAATAATAATAATAATAATAATATAATAATAATACAGATAATATACTAAAATAACAATCCTAAGTTAATAATAATAATAATAATAATAATAATAATAATAAGGGTATAAATGTTTTTATGTATTTTATTAATTCCAATATCCATTGTATTGCTTAATTAAGGTGTCTTCATAATGTTTATTTTCAATACATAAAATACTCTTATTCTATTGAAATCGATTTTAATCCTTATAAATTAACCATACAAAAAAGGAATGAATGGAAATCCATTACCATTCATTTTCCCCCAACCAAATGCCCCTTAATTAACATGATCGTCAGCAGAATTGCGTATCCACATTTTATAAAACAATTTATTACTGAACCAACACCCACACTATATATATATATGTGTGTGTGTGGGTGTAACCAGGTAAAAGAAAGATTTAAATTTCTTTCTCTGTACAATCTTTTGCCATTGGAACTTTATTGTTATCATAACAAAAGAAATATGTGGTAGATCCTAATTTGAATTGAAATTAGGGTTTCTCTAGATTCAAATATTTATGACTTTTTGGTACATGTCAACGCAAAAAAAGAAAAAAGAAAAGGAAATATTATCCATTAATACACGTATCCGATGAGTGTCTTGCACTTACAAAAATACTGAATACTTTAATACTCAAACCATTTCTGTAAAACTTGGGGATAAATAATTATGCAAGGAAGGATGACATTATTATATTTATGTTAAAGGATGACATTTTAAATTATATATGTGTGTATCTATTTGTTTTACACGGAAGATAAATGTTGTATAGTAATTACTTTTAGTATATCTTGTTACTTTTGGGATCTCTTAACATAATTATACAAAATTATATACTTCTCATTCTAATCAAGTAGATTCCACATGGAAAAATATGACTAAGCATATTATGAATGTATTAAATTTTATTTCAAGAATTACCTCATAAATAAACAAATTCAAATAAACAGATCATTTGAACATAAATGTCTAATATATACATTATAAACGTATGTATCTACTTGTTTTGATTTAAAATTATAAAATCTTAAAATTTTAAGTCGAATCAAATAGAGATACATGTTTCAATTTAAAATTATAGAATTTTAAAATTTTAAGTTAAAATAAAGGGAAAAAGGGACTGTTTGGGAGGGATGAAAATTTTAGAATAGGAAAAGAAAGCTAACAGCAATATTATGCGTTAATTGTGTGGGGACTTGCGCAATCCCTGCAAAACGGCGTCGTGTCCTAAATACAATTCAAGATCAAGAGTCTATTGCAGTATTGCTTCACTTCCCAGTTCCATGGCGATGGCTGTGTTTATACGGAGTAATAGCCTGGAGACCCGACCTGAGTTTCGAGACACCAGGTTTATGGCGTGAACTCTACAAATTTCCTTCAATCTCTCTCTCTCTCTCTCTTGGTTTTTGTGGGACACAATTTCTTCATAATTTTCTTGAATTTCTAAGAGTCCGTACGGATTTACTATTGCCTCTGCTTCTGGCGAGTATGTTTGTTTAATTTGCACCTACTTCTTAATTGGATCTCTGCTTCTGGCGAGTATGTTTGTTTAATTTGCACCTACTTCTTAATTGGATCAATATCATTTTATGATAATTCTACAATTAATCTGCATTTCGTTTAATCTGATTGTGTACAGCTTTGATTTAAATTTGACCAAATTTTAATGTATAACATGCCATTTAATTGAGATACCATCAAAGTAAGTAGATATTATGATTTTTTTGTGTTAGTTTGCGTTAATTTGTGTTTTCTCAACTGGAATACATTGGAATTTGCCCCAAACAGATAAAAATTCTTGTATCGTTTAGCGTTTAGACCGAGCATGTACAACAATGTGGAAGAAGAAGAATAACATTCTTGGTCAATACAAGCTTTTTACAAAGAGATGCTACTCCAGAATATCTCCACCTCCGCGGGCTTGTGATGATTCAATCATCAGAGTATCATCTAGCAATATAGCTCATTTGGGTCCTCCTAAAGATGGCCCCAAGCCGCGGCAGCTCCTGTCTCTGCCTCCATTCCCTGCTCATCCTCTGCCTGGGAAGGAAACTACTCGTGTCACTGCAATTAGCTGGATGAAGTATTACTTTGATGACATCCCTGGCTCAGTAATACAATCCCACTTTTATACGGGTCTTGTGAGTATAACTACTTTAGCTTTTCCGTGTAATATATTTCTTTTCATCTGAATTTATTGGTTCTTTCGATTAGGCTTTGCTAATTAGGGAGTTTTCTCTGGCATGAGTTGCGATTCTTCTTTCTTTTTTACGTTTGTTTTATATTTTTTGAAGTAATTGGTATGCTGTAAACAAATCAGGTAGTGGCATCTATTTTAACATCCGTAAGTTTGAAAGCACTATTTATTGTTAATGAATGTTTGTGGAAGCAAATTTCAAAGTCCAGTTCTAGTCATAAGATTGTATGCCAAGGATTTTAGAGTCTAGAGGCTTTTTTGCAGTGCCCCCATCGAAGGGTGTTAGTGACTATGTTTTGTGATAACTGATAAGTAGAGACACATTAACGTTAAAATCAAGTATTCCTTTATCCCAAACTAGTTGAGGTTGGCGGTCTGTGAACCTATGTGAAAAAAGTAAAAGATTAAATAAGAAGCATTTCTATCTGTGTGAAGGTATCTTCAAGTTTTTTCAATATCAGTGAGTTGATTGCAGGTTTGTAATTAGAAACTACAAAATCTAAGTCTCTTGTAGTGCTTTACTTTTCTCCTACTCTTTTTCTGTTGACATTTCATCTCAATACAAACATATTAATTTCTTGTTCTTCAATAAAGTTTCTCTTGTTTTGTTTTCAAATTGAAAATGAGATTTCATATTGTAAAATTTATAGCCCCAGAGTGATCTTAACCAGTAACTGAGTAATTTATCTTTTAAAGAAAGTAATACAAGGTTATGCATTTTCTTGTATTTTTATTACAGGTCCATATGGATGATGTTGATTCACATGCCTTGTTCTCAAAGAATAAAGGATTAACCAAACCTATGAGACAGGTAATTGCTCGTTTTAGTTTCATTTGTTGCTATAATCTCACTATGTAAGATCCTTGCTTCTTTAAGTAAAAATTTGAAGTATTTTACTCAATACCTTCGTTGGCATTCTTCTGAGTTATTATTTATTTGTGACACCGTGTTTTCTGGGTTTAATTATTCTACAATGCTACAGTAACATGCAGATTAAACATAATGAGGTCATGAAGCTGGGGGCAAGAGTTTATGTACCTGTATCTGTAGCTGAAACGAAAATTTCCAAGAGATTTAACTCTATACCAAGTGGGACTTTACATCCTAATGCTGACGAGATAGAGTACCTGCAAAGGCTTGTCAAATACAAGGCATAACCTTACACTATGAACTGAGTATTCTTTTTCTGTTTATGATTTAAGTGTTGAACTGCATTTGTTAAAACCAAATGCATTTATAAGTTACTTTCACTGCTTGCCAGCCTAGTATAAGAACATCAATGGGAATGCTTCCCCGTTTCCGCGCAATCCCTCTTCTTCCTTTTTTGCCTTCTTTCATGGTTATTTAGAAATTACGAAAAAAATGAAATATGATTCTTGTTTTATACTCCCCCTGGCATAAAGCCGCACTTTCATATAATAGATACAAACTATCTTTTCTTTGAATTTTAAAATATAACTGGGAAGAAGATGTGTTTTATGGGTCTTATGTAAATGAGTAAATCTGTTGAAAAAGAATTGGGGTACTCATATTGATGGATGAAAGTATCACTTGTTTTATGTCACTTGGTACTTGTAAGATGATTTAGTATTTCTTTCATTATGTAGTCACCATGCTAATAATGTGCTATATATTTTTGGTTGTTAAAAATTAGGACTCTGCTATACTTGTGCTAAATAAACCTCCCAAATTGCCAGTGAAGGTAAGGATCTCCAGTATCCCATTTTGCTCTGTTTGACTGTTAAGTAATATTATCCATGCTGATCAATATATATATATATATTTATATTAGGGGAGCATGCCTGTTCATAATAGCATGGATGCATTGGCTGCTGCAGCACTATCTTACGACTATGATGAAGGTCCCAAGTTGGTATGATTTTGTACTCATAAGAGAATATTTATTACTATAAATTTTTACGATCCTGTATTTTAATAGGATTTCCTTATGTGCTTCTAGTAGCTTCTGCTTCTTGCATCGATATTATGGGCAACTTGATGTGGGTTGGTATGGTCTTGAACTCCCTCTCTAATATCTAGCTTATGTGGATGAGTTCCTGTAGATCATAACTAGTTGAAATACAAGTAACTTTATGGAGGCTACTGTTGATAGGATGTATAACCCCACAATGTTGAAAAGGCTATTTTGAGGTTAAGTTAAAATAACAATTTTTGATATATGGAAGGCCATTGTTAGTGATGTTGGTTTGGAAGTGTGTTGCCATTTTGATTCGTTAGTAACTTTTGGGGTTTAGTCCCACATTTTGTTTATAATGTTATGAAATTTTGGCCGCTCTTGAACAAGATAATATTTTGGACAAGTTCTTTTGTGTTTATTTTTGCATTGTAATGTGCATACTATGATTTATGTAGTGCAAGTACATATATTTTAGTCATGTTGGCATGTTTACATACTGACGAAGAAGCTATCACATGCTTTCTGCAAATTTCACACTGACCTTTATTGGAAATATCTTCACCCCAGCCTTGTCTCAATCATTAATCTTATGTTTTGCTGCTTGGGCTCACGGCTAAAAATCATTATTGCTAAATAATAAATCCCAGAGGAAGGTGATGTTAAAGATTATGAATATGGTGATCTGACAGTGAACCAAGAGCATGCATAAATTTGCTGTGATCAATCGCCTTCACTTTCTTGTGTTTCTTTTTTTTTCCTCCTCTTACATTTATTCATCAACATAAACAACACCCTTAACTCAACCTTTTCTTACATTTATTATTGCTTTTTATATTATTTTCTCCTCAATCTCTTTTTTCTTTTTTCATGTAGATTTATATACCGCCAACTTTGACGAATTTTGGATAAAGATGTGCATTAGTATAATTTAGAAGAACAAGATATTAATACCTTAGGTTACATTGGAAATCATGAGAACACACAAATCAAAGGAAGATAAAGAAGAGCGGAAAACCAAATGAGAAAATTGCGGGGGAAGAAAAAGATTTATTGATCGAAAATGTTACTAAATGGCCAACAAAACTGTCTCTCCACACCTTCAGATAGTATATCATACTAAAATCTTATATAGAATAGCACACACTTGGCTTCACTAATGGATGTAATTGGAAAATGAAGACAGGTCCATTGCACTCACCCACGGTATTTCGCTTCCCTGCCACTTAACCTCACAATTTTTCCTCTCTTGGGTTGCCACAAGACGTAAACTTGGTTTTTTGCATGTCCATCCTCCCAACAATTTGTCACGTAACAACTTATATCTGTGATGTTAAGCACAACTACATAATTATAATTTCTATTTGGTTCCTTTACCTAAGATAGAAGTTAATAAAATGGCTATCTTGTAGGTCCATCGTCTTGACAGAGAGAGCAGTGGAATTCTTTTGATGGGCAGAACAAAAGAAAGTATTGCTCATCTTCATTCATTGTTCAGTGATATAACTAAGGCAAACTCCTCATGCAAGGTACAATAGATCTAGGTCTTTTCTGCTCCTGTAATTTGTGGGGCTGGTGGTGGTTTTACTCCTACATCCTTTGGATTTTTATTTGTTATATTTTTAACATATCTGATGTTGGACTTATAGGCCTGGAATAATGCTTGCAGAGCAACATACCAGAGGTACTGGGTATTGGTCATAGGTTCTCCCAAGGAGAAGGAAGGCGTGATTTGTGCTCCCCTTTCAAAGGCTCTCTCTCTCTCTCTCTCACACACACACACACACGTTACGTGTGTATATTGAGAAATTCCTTTCACAACTTGCATCAGTCTTCTTGTGCATTTTTTGTTATCAGTAAACTGAATGATATCGTGCAGGATTGTAGCAATAAATTAACAATTGGAATGTCTTTCACTGGCTACAGGTACTTCTTAATGATGGAAAAAGTGAAAGAGTTATTTTGGCTCATGCTGCTGGTTTAGAAGCTTCCCAAGATGCTGTGACTGAATATCGGGTGCTTGGTCCAATGATTAATGGTTGCTCTTGGTTGGAATTGAGGCCACTTACAAGCAGAAAGCATCAGGTATGATGAAGTCTCACTTTCTCTCTCTCTCACAACCACACACAGACATAGTTAACATTGGTTGGACTCACAATTGACATTTGTCTATATATGGTCTCATATAGAAATTGGGCCACTCAAAGATAACTACTTGAATCTAACTCCCTAAAA
>CM025780.1:659294-737910 GCA_014636745.2 Centella asiatica
ATTGGGCCACTCAAAGATAACTACTTGAATCTAACTCCCTAAAATTTTTTGAACATTTGGCTTGGGCTCTGCTGTTAATAGATTTTTCCAATAACTTCAGGGGTGCCCAAATTTGACTTGTAAGTCAGTCAAACATGCTTAGGGTAGTTTTTTACGGTTACACTGTCCGTGTTTGACCACATATTACAATCTATAAGTCCACATATAAAAGTAAAGAGTTTCTTCTCAAAAAGTGACTTGTAAATCATTCTAAATAAGTCTGACCAATTCAATAAAAAGGAATTTGCTATTGGTAAATGATCAATGCTCGTAGTTGTTACTGGTAGTACTACTGTTACGCTCATTTGTGAAACTCTGTTGGAAGACGAGAACTAGTTGACTTTCTCTGTAAATTGATATCTTCAGATTCGCGTGCATTGTGCTGAAGCTCTTGGAACACCAATTGTTGGTGACTACAAGTATGGATGGTTTGTGCATAGCAAGTGGAAAAAAATGCCTAGAGTTGATTTTGAGCCAACAAGCGGTAAACCCTACAAGTTGCGGAGGCCTGATGGCTTGGATGTCCAAAAGGGAAGCGTATTATCTAAGGTACCATTGCTACACATGCATTGCAGGGAGCTTGTCCTTCCCAACATTGCAAAATTTATTGAGCTACACAATCATAAATCAGAAAGCCATCACAAGAATCTCAAGTATGATTCAAAGCCGGATCTGCTTCGGTTTGTGGCAGCAATGCCGTCACATATGAAAATTAGTTGGAACCTTATGTCATCTTACTTGGTGTAGGAATGATCTTTGTGGGCTTGAATTTTGCCCCTGCTCAACCTTTGTACGTGCTTAATCTAGTAGCGATATACGTTCTTAATCTAATAGCGACTTCGGAGGCCTCTTGGAGAACCTAGTAGGTCATGTTATTTGTAGGATTGTATATAGTGAAAAGGAGTATTTACTAAATATTTTTGATATTTATTTGTCTAATGAACTTCTACAAACCTAGTTCTGTTTGAATAGTTGAGGCTGCGTTGGGATCCGGGGAATGGAATGAGTTGGATAATTAATTTGATTTAAGTGACTATTAAAATAGATCAAAAAGTTTTATAATTCCTATGAGAGATAGTGGTAAAATTAAATATTTCTACTTTATGTAATTTTATTTCACGAGTGAGCTGAGAAATGATCGATTCTTTTTTTTTTTCACGGTGATTCTTCTTTCTATTTCTCATCATCTCTTTTTTCACCACTATTTTCACTATATTCGTTTTTTTAATTTTGATCCATTTCCGTTCTTATTCGTTTACCCTAATCCAAATGTCAAATGTAGTATGAGAGTTTTAAATGGTCGTAATATTGGGCTTCGTTGCGTAGTCCTGTTTTACTTTTCTTTATAATGACATTTTCTTTATTTCTTTGATAATTCTCCTAAGGTAAATTATTTCTCTGTAGTTTATTTGTTTTAAGTCTTTCTGTTCAGGTAACTTAAAGGCAGGAAAACGTTCCATTCATTTCAAAATGGGAGTTGCTTGTCTAATCTCTACTTGTAGGTAGGCCTGTAAACAAATATATATTGAGTCAGATGCATCAATACTTAAATATGTAAAGTGTAAAGACGACACCGTTTAAAAGTACCTGCCAAACGGGACACCGGACAAGTAATGCGATTTAACTTAAAAAAGAAAGGCAAATAGAAGAAACAAATGTAAACATAAACAAACTTATAGATGAGCTTAAACTTATACTTCCTAACAAATACTATTAAATTCCGTTCGATCACAAAAAATATTTTGGAACATCATAAGTCAAAACCATATTCATAGGCCAACACTATATTTGAATTTCGAAAACCACAACTCCAAAAAGAAAAGCACAAGGAAAAAAACCCGAGCCAAAAATTTTTGAAAATCAAACATATTTCACAATTAAAAAAAATATGTTCGGACTAAAAAATCAGTTAAAGAGTATTAGATGTAAAAAAAAAATAATTAAAAAATAGTTTGTTGATATAACTAACAAAAATGTACTTTCATTATTGACTATTATAAAATAAAAAATAAAATATATAATTCCTATTATAAACATAATATCTGATGTTAGTACATATCATGTATAAGACCAACTGGGGCATTGGTCATGGTCTAAAAGATATTTTAGAAGCTCATAAAGGTCCATATACAGGTCAGGGCCTAAGATCAGGCGTAGTCGATGGACAACAGGTTAATATTCCTGTACTACCCCTTGTTGGTCCCGAGGGACGCCGAAAGATGGTTATCGGTTCAAGGACACGAACCGCTACTCCTCACTCCTCATGAATAGAATCTTCTACTGACCACAGCAATCGATGAACTGAGCCTAAGCCCACCTGCCACCTCGGATGAAATAGTACGGCCCTCGAAGCTACTCAACATTAAAGGAGAGGTTCGATGTAATTGAACTCGACCAACTCCTCTGTTCCGTCCTGGCCTTGACTTTATCCGTCCACTAAATAATCCCGATGGATAGAGTAGTTATTCTCCTTGAAGTGAGAAGATTCTCACTTTTCCGGTTACAGAGCGCGATAAGGTCTTATATTGAATACTTACGAACGAAGCTATTCCGACCAAAGAAGAACTAGAGTTCAATACAACTAGAGCTCCCGCCTAAGTAGGAATCGAGCAGAAGGGCTAAGCCGGGTAAGCCTATTTCCCTTCCACCGAGTACTACCCCATAGCCCAATCTCCGCGCCACCTCTGCTTTTGATCTATCTATACATTTATGCCTCCCAGACTATGTTCTTTATGCCTCTACCAAGGAAGGGGCTGCTGAGCTGCCACCACTAGCTTTAGCTCGGTTAGGGCTCAATGTTCACACTTTCTTTATGATAAGACGTCTTTTTGGGGGGACTTTCTTTGAACCTTGTCAATGATCGAACTTAACTTAAAGATATGAACTGAGTGCCATTTGATGAGTAACTGAGAACAAAGGAGAAGGATATGGAAAGAATGAAGTAATGAAAGAGGAAGTCATTGCTAGTAGTAACGACTTGTCACGATCCATTGGTTCATATAGAATCCATGTCAGCTAACCAAGAATCTCTAACCACCCACAGTCTTTGATCCAAAGGAAGGTGGGGATAGGGAGCAAACAGATTGAGCCTCAGCTTCAGGTCGAATTTTTGCCTGCTCTGACCGAGATCTTTGGAATTCATTTTTGGGGGTTCCTAGTGACGGTCCCATTCAGAGGATCGTTGAAGGTTTGGCTTGACTCTGTTCGCTGAGCTCCTCACCTTGCCTTTGTCGGATGGGGATTGGTTACATGTCATGTTAATTCTGCTTTAGCGTGCTATAGTGAGTCCACTACTGAGTGAGCAGCCAATTTGTGATACTTACACAGGTGTGGGCTTACAGGGCTAGGGCTCATAAACAGCTGGCCTATAATAGAATAGAAAGATACAAAGATTCGCTGTCGGCTGTTCTTCTTTGTCAACGCTACTAAGGACCTTTAGGTTCACCTACTTGACTTATGAAAAGAAATGACTAGAATAGAAGCATAAAAGCACGGTTCAACAGGTCTAAGGGTCTGGTATATCTATTAGCAAGTTTAGCTATATAAGAAAAGCAACTCTTGTTTTCTAGCTTTTGTTCTGCTTCGCAAATGTAGCTATGAGATTGCCATGATGCCGGCCGCTCGGGGCGTTTAATCAAACAAAGCCGTTGACTAACTTAGTTGGCCAAATATGACTCTTTTAGCTTCGTCGGCTACCGACAGGTGACCTTTAGTTTTTTTGTTTGAGGTTATGCGGTTCAGTTTTGGACCAGCCTTCACATCTAGTGGAACCAGCAAATGTGGAGGGTTCTTCTGCCCTATAGCTAATAAATTGTGAAATTTACATATTATATATATATATATATATATATATATATATATATATGTATGTATGTATATATGTGTGTGTATTTGAAGTTTATGATATACATGTGTTTAATATATTGTTAATTAAAAATTATAATAATTAAAATAAAATATGTCTGTTTGGTGCACGAGCTACATAACTGGTTACTATCTGTTGGACTCGGTCTCTTTCACTACGGGCCGTCTCCCACTCCAACGGAAAGAGCTTTGCCTTCTTCTGGAGGTCCTCAACATCGGGTCTTCTCTCCGGAAGGTGGGACCTCAAAGCAGCAACCTGAAACAAAAATTTACTTTCTTTGTCAAAAACAATCAGAGACAGTGAAGAATTCAGTGAAACACAAGGATTTAGGCAAAAGCTTACTTTCAAAAGATGGTAGTCAAAAGCCACCTCTAGCTCAGCCGGGGATTTATCCTTTGTCAAGGGATCATCTGTGGGCAGGCGTAGCCCCATCAGGTCTATGGGGAATATACCAGTATCATCGCCAAAGATGGAGACATCCACCCCCACCCTCCATTCGGGTGCTTAGGTTGGGCCGTCCCCGGCGCAATCAGTTAAATGACCCACAACTGTTTAGCCCATTTCGGGTAGACGCTTTCAGCGCCATGTGCCTTTCTTTTCTTCCCGACCTCGAGGTCAACAATGGGCAGCTCGTCCCTTTGTTCCGGCGCCCGTTCTCGGGTCTTCTCTGGAGGAGGATTTGGGGCACTCCCAGCTGACCTGGACGGAGGTCTCGTCGCCAGGGGGACTTTGACACCCCAGAAGACGAAGGGCCCTGCCCCAGTGGCACCTTGGCCGCAACAGCAGCATCTGCTTTCCTTTTGATAGCAGCTTTGAGGTTGATTTGCAGAAGGGCTCGCCTTTGTTGTTTAGTCATTTGCACTGCAAACAAGAAATACACGGATACGCGATTAGTTCGGGACAGACAACAAAACATGCACAGATGAAAAACAATTAACAGTTAGAGACAAGTCAACAATAGTGGAAATGAAAGAAGAGGACTCACGCAGCATCCCATACAACCAATTAGTATTGGACAACTTTTGGTGAGCCCACTTCGACTTTCCTTCCTCAAATCGGGGCTCGTGAACTCCTCAAACGCAGTCATGTCCTCTTCAGAGACCCGCTATTTGCTTTTCTTCTTGCATTCCTTAGGAGAATGTAATAACCAAAGTGAAGTTCCTCGAGCCCAGACCCTTTCACGTAGAACCATTCGGAGGTCCACCCGTGGTGATTGGAAGGGGTTGTTAGTCAAATTGGGTTCAAATTAGTATTCGAGACGGCTAAGCAAAATTGAAAAAATCCGAGGCATGTGTGAACACGCTTTCCTTAAAACAGTTTAGTCCCTTCACTAAGTGTTTCAGAAGATCGTTGGACTACTGTTTCCTAAGATACAACGGATTACAGAGACCAGACTTAGCTTTCCTTAAAACAGTTTAGTCCTCTCACTAGGTGCTTCAGAGGATCGTTGGACTACTGTTTCCCAAGATATAATGGATTACAGAGACCGGACTTAGCACAAAGTCGTTGGACTACTGTTTTCCAAGATACAATGGATTACAGAGACCAGACTTAGCACAAAGTTTGTCTACTGGCGAACAGAAATAAGAAACTGTGATGAACACAAATTGGTGTATCGAAGATAGATAGGCAACGACCGCTAATTTTGCTCTACTAATTTTGACTTTTGTTGAACTCAGGCAACGACCGCTAATTTTGTTTGACTAATTTTGACTTTTGTTGAACTCTTTTGCTTGACTAATTTTGACCTTTGTTGAACTCAGGCAACGACCGCTAATTTTGCTTGACTAATTTTGACTTTTGTTGAACTCTCTAAATGCATTACTTGTAGTTTCTGATGCTCACCTGTAGTTTTTGATAGTAGTTTCTCATAGTTTCTGAGTTTCTCATAGTTTTGACTAATCGTTACAGTGCCACACCTGTACATGAGTCTAGTCAAATTGGATTTCGGAAATCCTTGGATTCGCACCCCCTGCGTGGGCGTGATAGATGGAACATAGTGTAACCAATTACTTTGACTAGTCTACTTGCCTTCCCATATAAATGGTGAGCACTACTCCTTCCAATGTGGGACTAAAGTTCCCTTTATATAACTCATCTCTACATCTTTTATTCTAAGTGAAAAGCTTCCCAAATTAATGAGATAGCAATTCTCATTCAAATTCTCATCAACTTCCAACAGGGGTGCCCATCCAACAAGGCACTAACATGTAGATCCACCTTTTCCTAAGCTTGGTAAAGTTGAAAGTCTCAAGAAAGAAATCAATGCAAAACTTGATCTTGGCCACTTACATTACCCAAAAAGTCAAAGATCTATGCATAGCTACCGGGGACGAACTGTCCAATCCAAACCCCCCCCCCCCCCCCCCCCCCCCCCCCCCCCCCCCCCCCCCCCCCCCCCCCCCCCCCCCCCCCCCCCCAACACGTCTTCAATGAATTCATGCACAGGAAAACAAAGCCCCAACTTTAGATGCCATCGACCGACCCTTACCCAACCACCCCCGGATCGTATGTAGATCTTCTCCCTATGCTTTGGCCTTCACAACTTATACACGACATTATTGATAGTGTACTTCCCATACAACTCTTCTACATCGTCCTCAGTTAGAGTGAAATCGTTGTTTATATGGGGATCCTCCCTAGCGTTGGTGCAGGGCGCAAACAAAGGATTTGTCCTGAGCTTGAAAACCTCCACCAGCTCCAATCTCACTGCTACTTTTCTCCTTTTCCTCACCTTCCTTGTCCTCGCCCTCTACCTCGGGCTCAAGATCCTCTCGACCCTTACTGCTCCCACCTCTCTCCATTCGCAGTTCTGAAAATCCAGGAGTAGGAACAATAGGCAAAACCACTCTAACAGGACTCACATCCAAAGGCTCACCGTATACGACATAGTTAAACCTTTGATAAAGCGGTCTTACGTTCTCCTCCTAGGCAGACCATGAGGAACTCAGACTCACCTTCTTGTCATTGTACACCTCCTCACAATCATTTTGGGAATTCAAACTCATTGATCAAGTACTATCACCTCATTCCAATATATCATCACCTAAGCCTAATCCTACTACGTCGTACCTATAGAGTGTTTATACCCAAATGCTCCTTTGCATGCCTATAGCACTAATAGTTACCAACTTTACCACTTCAGAGGTCTAGGGGGCACCTAAGCGTTTGGAGGTTCACATACCTAATGGAATTACTAGAACTTGGCACGAGTTGATCCACACTCTCACCGTTGTTTGCTTTTCTCACAACAAACATGAAAATAGGGATAATCCATCTAAAAACCCACCAGGAAAAATGAGGGAAGAAAGATAACAACAGAAGCAAACCAAAGCTGGATTGAACATGAACATAAACATAATTTCACTCCATGTCAATATCTTTCTTAATTTCTTAACTAAAATAACAAACAAATATTATGTAAGAGCAAATTTAGAAATGTCAAGCCCCTGTGGCAAGATTATGTATAACTCATTTTATGAACTTAAGATTAATTAACAATTTGGCATCCTTTTTCATGAATATGTAGTATTTAATAACAATGCCTCTTTTTGTTTCATCTAATTCAGATTTTATATGGAAATTTGATACTCAGTAAGTAAGGATCAACTTGTCTGTACTAATACATGATTCATTCTGTGAGAAATCAAAAATTCAAATAAAATGTACGAATAGTAAATTCATTATTTATTAAGTTCTCGTTCATTTTTAACAACCGATAAATTTTACAATTAAGTATACACACAAATCACACTAATCGATGCGCGTCCACTAGCGAAAAATTGTAACGAACATGATATTTTAATATTTACAAGACGTAAATCATGACAAGAACATCTTAAACACATTTCTATCTCACCTATGCGGTTAAACTTTTCGGTTTATGCATTAAATCAATGCATAACCATTTAAAAATTATAATTAGTGAATAAATAATTTCAGTTAAACACTAATTAATTCAAATTTCAGTATTTTGTCAAAGTGGCAAAACAAGGAGATGTTTTCCAATCCAAGGAAATTTTTTTCCAATCCAATTAAAGTTTTCAAAAATTAATTCAATGGCTAAGAATGATTTACAACTTATATAAATACATCCTTTTGACTAACCCTAGCCCCCATTTCAGTCAAATCTCTTCAGCATTTCACTAAACAAAAAATTAAATTCAGACTTGAGCATTTATTGAAGTTTTGGGCATTAATTCATTTAAAGCTTTAAAGAGGTATACACACTGCTCTTTCATTTTTTGTATTTATTGTTACTTCTGTTTGTTTCATTGTGTAGATAATATTTTTCAGTATCATTTTCATATATAACACATGTCTATAGCATTTATGGTTTGTGAGTTATTAATTTTTAAAGTTTGAACAAAAACAATAAATCAAAATTCAACAAATAATTCAAACCCGTATGAACCCTAGCTTGTTCCGACGGATTTTCTGGCTAGATTCTTAGGTATTTGTTCAAATTGATTATACAAATTTGTTTCTGCACTTATAAGGACCATTTTCCCTCAAACAATTTTTAGAAATGGTCACGTTCCGGGTATGTTCTTGTTCGGCCGAAATATTAAAATACCCGAATGATTCTTTTTAGATTTTCTTGCGTTTTAGTTGTTGAAAATTGAAATTGGTTGTTTGGATGGGTTTCTAGAAGCCTCTAGCTTCATTTCCATACCTGAATCGACAGAAATGACGTTAGGAAGGCCATGAACAGTAAGAACCGAAGCTCTCGCCGACGTCAATGGCATCCCCATCACCGACGACCACAATCTACTGCTCTGGTGACTTTTCGATCGCGACACGGTGGCTAAGGGTATGTTAGACTATGTAGGTTGTCACGGTGGCCTCACTACCAAAAGTCGTGCGTGTGTGTGTGTTCGGTAGCCAAGTGGTCGTGGCAACCAAACGACGTTGACGGCGCTAGGGTCTTTCTATTCTGCAAAGGAGGAAGCAGAAGACGGGTTGGGTCGAACCGACCCAGTTTCGACCCGTCCGTGCCCCGTGACCCAACACTGTTTGACCTGGTCCATGACTCGGCTTGACCCGGTCCGACCCACTGTTGACCCGGATCCGGCCCAATTCAAATTTAAAAATAAAATACCCTTACATTTTAAATTATTCAATAAATGACTTTTGAATAATTATTTTGCCCTGTAAATAAACTTTTACATGATTAAAATTTTATGATTTAAAAATAAAATAAATTTATGATGGTAGAGTCTCTTAATTACGAGTTGTAAATTTAATTACCACAATTAAGTGACGAGTCATTAATTCCCAAATAATTATTATTTAATTAAAAAAATTAAATAATAATTAAGAAATAAACTCTAATATTTTATTAAATGGCTAAATAAATCATTTAAGCCAAAATTAATCGAGGAATAATTCTCGATTAATTAAATTAAGGAATCAAGACCAATTATTATTTAATTAAAAAAATTAATGAATAAATTTCACATGATTATTAAATGATCAATAAATCATTTAATTCAAGAGTAATTAAGAAATAAATTATTTAATTGATCAATAATTATTATTTAATTAAAGAAATTAAATAATAATTTAAGAACAAATGTTTAATAATTGATAAAATATCTATAAATCTTTTATGATTAAGTTTTAATTAAGAAATGATTATTGTTTAATTAAAATGATTAACCTATAATTAAGAAACAAATTTTAATAAATGTTAAATGATTAATAAAATCTTTTAAAAAAATAAAAATTGATTAATTAATATTAATCAATTAATCTAAGGCCTCCAATAATTAAAATTAAATTATCGAGAGCCTACAAATGAAGTATTATCAAGTCTACAAATCTTTCGGACTCTGATTCGGTTCCAACCGAATCCCAATTCAATGAATGACGACTCAATTAGTCAATCCTAGACTTGTGAATTTCACGAACACTCTGCATGTGCATCCTCATATGTAATTAAATTGAGATTTCTCATGTTATTACATGTACATGCTTTGCAGATTTATTGTCTGCGCAAGTTAGAAATTCTAAATTTCACTAAGGACTCAAGGCGAGTTATTAATTCTAAATTCTGCTAAGGACTCAAGGCAAGTATATACTCACTCTGTTTTCTTTCAATTAATACGTATGATCATTCTTTCGGTATACGTAATGCATTCAAGATATTATTATGTCAATATTCATGATCTAAATCCTTCAAAGTTAAGTAACGTACGATCCCTTGATTCGATGTACGTGAAAAATGTTTTACTTGAATCAAATGCTCTTTGGACGGTTGTTAGTTATTTAAATTCCGTTAACACGCCAAAGAAAAAATCCTATACGGATGTAGAAAACTTATTCTTCACCCCATACTTGTAAAGTACATTCTTGTGGGTAACCAAAGGCTAGTGGGATGCATCTGTCTGACATCCCGGGCCTAGGATTTATAGGGGACAGGAATCGAGGCATCGATAACCGGACCCTCGCAGATAAAAGGTTTCTTCATCGACTACGTATGTCATTATAATGAAATCAGATGGTGGTCAGACTAGCCAACTGATAAATTGTTTGATATGTGTTCCTAAGGGCATGTGCGCCAAACGGACATGATTATAAGGTGCATGTGAAGGTATTCTTTATTCTTTTAAGTAAAGGGTCAAACACCTCGTTATCACTCGAGAACCCTAGAATCCATTTTTCCAAGATATTAAGAGGTTTTGACATTGCTTTCGTCGAACCTCATAAACACTTACGCTCAATAAATTATCCCTCTTTAAAAGATTACCCAATACTTGTTTATATACTTGCGAGCGTAAATCGCTCACGTTGCTACTACCAAATGTTTTTACAAGTTATGGCGAGAAGGTCGAGTCGTCTAATAAAGGCAAAGAAAGAATAGCATGATGAACGCTTCCTGATCGCCCTCTTATGGATGACATTCAGGGGTAGAGTGAAGCGTGAGACGATTATAGAAATGTTTAGATTGTAAGGCCTGTGTGGGCCCCTCACAGACTTCCGCTGCTAGACATTTATTTATTTTGGATAATGTAATAGAGATTCTAATTATTTCTCTTAATTCAATGTTATGTATGCTTTGATGTTATTACTTTTTTTTTGTCAATTATTGACGGTGCCCGAAGTCCAGTATGGGATTTTTGGCGCCGTCACACATCTCATGTTACATATAATAAAAATCTCATGTTACATTTTGGGATTTTTGGGCCCGAAGTGTCTATTTTTTAATTTTTTTTATAAGATAAAATTAAAATCCTATTTAAAAGGTAAGAACCCTTAATGAGTTGGAGCAAACAATGAAACACCGATTGCTACTGAGAAACGGATGCCCTGTATATAAGGTTATTCGTTTTCAATATCTTATTTGCTTTTGGAAACGTGAGCTTCATCCGGTCAAATTTCGTAAACTTACTGTGTTTCGTAAAATCTCAATAGTGTTTGGACATTTATACCCTCTTGGATTTACCCATTAAGGCACTGAGTTTATAATTTTTTTAAACTTACAATTCCTACATTCATAATTTCTATACTAGTAAAGATTTTGATATAAAAATTTATTCCTTCAATTTTAGAATTATTTTTTTTTATTACACAAAATATAATCTTAATTTGACAAAAAAAGTGACTATCTAAACTTCTTTTATTTTCTTAATTAAAGGATTACTATATATAAGTCTATAAATTATGAAATATTATCTATCCAAAATAGTTTTTGGACAGATAATATATGGATATAGGTAGCTACTTCAGTATGATCATATTCGATTCGATCTCTATGCAATAATAAGTCAGTTGGATAGCTCCTTGGTGCGACTAATGTTAAAGCCTTTGAATATTTTGTATTTTCAAAAAAAAAATCTCCATTCTCTTGTCATTTAAAACCTTTTAAACCTGCTGCAAAACGTCTCTATCAGAGTATGTTACAACAAGGTTGCCATGCGCAATTTAGAGTGATCAGAAATTTGAATTCTATTGAGGATCATGGTGCGCAGATGATGTCAAAACCTTTTTCCCACATCCTTCATATAGTCAAACTTTGACCACGTCCTTTTGTACTCCATAAGACCTACAGCAAAATCTTCCAGGAATGGGGTTGCAATCCTTGGAAGACCATCAGATGTAAAATCCTTGGAAGACCTTTTGGTATAAAAGTTAGAATTTGTATGAGAAGTAAAAGTTATAGTATTAGTAAAATTGCCTATCTAATAATGGATTCAGGAGGTCTATTTATAATAGTTGAATAACATAAGTAGAGTTGGAATAGGATTTGAACTCTTCGATCCTATCTCGAATTGATCTTAATTCCTAACTGAAACACATCACTTAGTGTGTACATATCTGGATTATAAGTCACGCTCTGGTGTTGACACGTGCCGCACTCTAGTGAGCTCATAAGTCGTATGTTTTTTTTAGGTCATACCATGGCTTTGATGTTGATACGTGTTGCGCTCTTGTGAGATCTTTTCGAATTGCGCCCTCTTCGTTCATTGGGTCAAGCCTTCCTAGGCTGCCACGTGTCGACTCCTGAACGAGAGATAAATCGTATGTTTTTGTTGAAACATATTCACCCCATATTTCGCCACGTGACATCTCCACACGCATTACCGTTACATGCGTTCTCAGATTTCCACGTGTTACACTCACATCAATTCTTAGGTTGTAACTTACCATCACGCCACATGTCAACCTATGGTTGAGACTTAGGTCATATGTTTTTTTAAGCCATACAATAGCTCTTGTTTTGACACGTGTTGCCCTTTGGTGGATCGTTAGATTGTATGCCTTTCCTGTTGCCATATGTCACTTCGTGGTTCAATTATGGTGTTCTATGTGCTTATGAAGACGCGTGTCATCTCCATGAGCCCTCTCGCTTCATGAGCTTCCATGCCCTAATATGTCGCAGTCTTACGAACCCTGAGGACATATGTTCTTGCGATATAAATTGGTTTCTCCTTACGTCGCGTGTCACTCTCTTATTTATCTGGGGATCATACTTCCTCGCGTTGCCACATGGCATTCCCATAGTGAAAGTTGGGAAGTATCCTTTTTTAAAGTTACCTTCACTATTACATTGCCCTTGACTGGAGAAGTAAGCACATTATGGACCATTAGCAACTTGATCACATAAGAGTTTCAACTCAATTAGTACTTCATACAACTTGTCATCCACCATATATATTTTCGTGGAGTTTTAGCACGAATGTACCATGGATACATCAAGTATCTCTAAGTACTCAACTTAGTCATAGCCTCACGCCTTTCACATCTTGTGTCAAACTTGGCTTTAGATTAAGGATCTCATGTTTTGACTTTATCTAGTATTTTTATCATGACTTTACTTGGTCTTACCTTCGCCTTAATCTGACCTTTCATGATCTTACACTCATTTAAGCAAGCAAGTTTACAATATAACAAATTAGAAAAATATTTTTTTTTTTAACAATAGCATCTTAGACTTTATGGGTCTATATAAATTAACCTACCCTACATTTGGTATAATGCATAATTTAAATACTTCATATCGTACGACATTCTATTATAGATAAGACCTTACTTGGCTAATATAAGCATAGTCATGGGCTATACATACGATAACTCCCTCTGGACTTTCACGGTCTTTGAGATGTATGTTCCCTTTACTCCCTTCTTGGCGGTGCCCCCACTTCAAACACTTCTTTTGTAAATTTTTCTCAAGTATTTATTGATGCCCTCGAGACCTGGTCCTTCAGAGATCATGTTGATAACTCCACTTCTTGGCTAATTTTGTCTTGCAAAATTTGCTAGGTATCCTTTCCTTACAAGTAACTCAATCTCATCTTTCAAATGCTTGCAGTCATTGTCATTGTGTTCATGATCCTTATAAAATTGACAATATTGAGTATCATCCTTTTTTGTTGTATTTGTCTTTAGATGTTTAGGCCATCTCATATAACCCTCTAAGGTTATCTCCATAAGAATTTGACTCCTTTGTTGATTTAATTGAGTGTACTCATTGAATTTCTAGCTAATGGACTTCTTTTTAGATAACTCATCCCCTTTAACCTTCTTCCCCAAGTTTGACCCAATCCACTTTATGTATTTTTGGCTCAATCCAAATTTAAAAATAAAATAAAATACCTATACATTTTAAATTGTTCAATAAATGACTTTTGAATAATTATTTTGACATGTAAATAAACTTTTACATGATTAAAATTTTCATGATTTAAAAATAAAATTAATATATGATGTTAGAATCTCTTAATTACCACAATTAAGTGACAAATCATTAATTCATAAATAATTTTTATATAATTAAAATAATTAAATAATAATTAAGGAATAAACTCTAAAATTATATTTAAATGATTAAATAAATCATTTAAGCTAAGATTTATTAAGGAGAAATTCTTGATTAATTAAATTATTAAATCAAGACCAATTATTATTTAATTAAAATAATTAATGAATAAATTCTAAATGACTATTAAATGATCAATAAATCATTTAATTCAAAAGTAATTAAGAAATAAATTACTTAATTGATCAATAATTATTATTTAATTAAAGAAATTAAATAATAATTTATGAACAAATGTTTAATAGATGATAAAATATCTGTAAATCTTTTATAACTAAGATCTAATTAAGAATTGATTATTGTTTAATTAAAATAATTAAATAATAATTAAGGAACAAATTTTAATAAATTTTAAATGATTAATAAAATCATTTAAACAAAAAAAATTGATTAATTAATATTAATTAATTAATATAAGGCCTCCAACAATTAAATTTAAATTATCGAGAGCCTGCGAACAACGTATTATCAAGTTCACAATTCTCTCGGACTCCGATTCGGTTCCAACTAAATCCCAATTTAACAAATGATGACTCAACTAGTCAATCACAAACTTGAGAATTTCACAAACACTTCGCATGTGCATCCTCATATGTAACTAAGTTGAGATTTCTCATGTTATTGCATGTACATGTTTTACAGAATTAATTCTTATGTAAGTGTTAAATCTAAGATTTCACCAAGGACTCAAGGCAAGTATATACTCACTCTGTGTTCTTTCAATTAATACGTATGATCATTCTTTCGATATATGTAATGTGTTCAAGATATTATTGTGTCAATATTCATGATTTAATTTCTTGAAAGTTAAGTAACGTATGATCCCTTGATCCGATATACATGAAAATTGTTGTACTAGAATCAAGTATTCTTAGGCGACTGTTAGTTATTCAAATTCGCTAACACGCTAAAGTAAATCCTATACAAATGTAGAAAGACTTATTTTTCACACCATACTTGTAAAGCATATCCGTATGGGTAACTAAAGGCTAGTAAGATGCATCTTTCGAACATCCCGGGCCTAGGATTTATAGGGGACGAAAATCGAAACATCAGTAACCGAACTTTTATAGATAAAAGATCTCTGCATTGACTACATATGTCATTATGATGAAATTAGACGGTGGTCAGGCTGACCAGCTGATATACTGTTTGATATAAAGTTTTTAAGGGCACGTGTGCCAAACGGACATGGCTATAAAGCGCATGTGAAATTATTCTTTATTCTTTTAAGTAAAGGGTCAAATCTCTTGCTTTTACTCAGGGACCCTAGAACCTATTTTCCTCTGAGTTATTAAGAGGTGATGACATTATTTCCGTCTAACCTCATAAACACTTAAACCCAATAAATTATTCTATCTTTCAAAACTCACTCAATACTTGATTATATATTTGCGAGCGTAAATAGCTCATGTTACTATTATCAAATGTTTTACAGGATATGGCAAGAAGGTTGAGCCGTCTGATAAAGGCAAGGCGAGAATGACATAATGAATGTTTCCTGATTGCCCTTTTACGGATGACATTCAGGAGGAGAATGAAGTTTGAGGCAATTATTAAAATGCTTAGATTGTAAGGCTTATGTGGCCCACTTCCGCTGTTAGAATATTAATTTTAGGTTATTTGTAATAAAGATTACTATTTATTTCTCTTATTTAATGATATGTATGCTTGGATGTTATTATTTTTCTTTTGTCAATTATTGACGGTACCCAAAGTCCAATATGAAATTTTGGGGTCGTCACAATAATTCTTAAAATAAAATTTTATATATTCATAATATGCTTAGTCATATTTTTCCATGTGGAATATACTTGATTAGAATGAGAAGTATATAATTTTGTACAATTATGTTAAGAGGTCGCAAAAGTAACAAGATATACTAAAAGTAATTACTATACAACATTTATGTTCCGTGTAAAACAAATAGATACACATATATAATTTAAAATTATGATATGATCAAAAAAAGATTATGGTATTCCTCTCTATGAGTAAAACTATAAGTAGCACTTTTCTAAGCCACTAAAATCTAAAATGCTAATAAATATTTCAAAACTATTTCAGTATTTTTAGGCACAAGCGATTGATTCCTATATGTGTAACTTAAATAACAACTAGTTTATATACTCGTTCATGCATGACACATGTTTTTTTTGTTTTTTTAGATAATATTAAGACAATTGTAGCTTTTTAGATAGTTTTATTTGCAACATTTTTATATATTTAATGATAAAATTATTTGTACTAAACATAAATGTAGAACCTCATTTAAAGTCAAAATTAATATAAATGCAGAAACTCATTTAAAATCAAAATTAATCAGTATTTGCATGAGTTAATTTAAAACTAGTGTCCAAACTCATGCATAGCATGGGTCGTTTTGTTGTTTTTATTATTTTCTTTTGAATAATATTAAGAAATTACTATATTTGTATTAAATACATATAGATATATAACTTTTATTGTTTTCATTTTTTTAGTTCTCTTTTGTTTGATGGTATTTTGTTTTCTTAAGTAATATTAAGATAATTTCTAATTTATTAGATTTTTATTTCATACTTTTATATATGTAATTATATGTATAAGGTTTTTTTTTTAAACTATTAATTCATTCAAAATTAAAGCTAAATAGTATTTGTTCTTAACACAAGAACAGAAACCTATTCAAAGTTAAATTTGGATCAATTAAATTTATTTTTAATAAAAATAAGAAACAATAATCAACTTAATCAAGTCGATAATTGACTTAATAGAGTCGACTCTTTCCTGAAATATGATTTGTTAATTAATATATAATAGCAGATAGATTATTTTTCGCAATTTTAGAATAAAAAATTTTAATTGACCGAGTCAATATTCAGCAAAGTTAACTATGTTCCTAAATCATGATTTGTCAATTAATATATAATAATAAATTGATAGATAATAATAATAATTCTGTTCTAAATTTGGAATATATGTAATTTTAAACTTTAAGTAGGAACATCTTTCCCCATTTTTGCAATTCAAGGTCGTCAATCCCTATATATTCTATTCTAAAGAAAAGGATATAGAATCCACCTATGAAAGGATGAACAGAAAATTTCAGAAGATTAATCAACACTTGATGATTGGCCCCCAAAAAGCAGACAGAATTCACTTAATCTTTCCAGGCATAGTTTTGAAATAACATATCCTATAGCAATAGCCTCCCAAATGGGAAGAGACCTAGAGCATTCATTTGTGGATTTTTACAAAAATGGTCAACATAATCTTAGCTTTAGGCTCCAAAAAAGGCAGACTCCTGACTGCATTCGGTTGTAGATTTTTACAAACATAATTCCAAAAAGAAATATCTAAGCATTCCTAGTGCTGCTAGAAAAGATGAACAGCAGCTAAGACTGAGTACCACTATTTAGCCGTGAAGAACATCGGGCCGTCATCTTCTCAGATTTGGCCTTGGACTTCTGAGAGGATCCGGATCCACCAGCATTAACATCCTCAGTTCTGCTGCTGCTGCTTCTCAGCCGCTTTCTCATGTTGTGTTCTGGGGGTGGCTGGTTCTGTGAGGAATCATTTGGAATGTCTTCTTCTACTTCTCTTTCTTCTACTAGTTCCCTTTTGGGCACAGTATACTCCCACTGTGTGCCACAACCAGGACAGATTCTCTCTGCCTGCAAAAAATGGAGTTGGCATAATGATAAAGATCTTAGGTTCTAGAAATTGTTACAGAGATGAAGCAAAAGATACAAAATTAATTTAAAGAAAATCAGCTACATACCCTTCTTTGGGAGAATTTCCTTGTAAGACAGTAATTATGAATTCGTACCGTACAACTATCATTTTTACACAGGTCTGCCTGAAAATATTAAGCCACATGAGATAAATCAGACTCATTCAAGGCAATAAGATATCTTCCATAACTTGGGAAAGAAGAAACAGTTAAATTATCAAATACAAAAGCAATCACTTGAGCAAGAGCTGTTTAAGATTTCCGTATCAAGTGATCTTCTAGAACTTTTACACTTCCCAAAGCCATCAAGTGAGTAAAACATGGCTGTTAACATAAATATAATAATGTTTCCAAGCCGAGAAAGTAATATATCAAAACAAAGTCGCAAGCATTTAGCAGATGGTAAGTTGGAAAATATCATACAAATAGAAATTTTTAATCCTACATAGATGTAAAGAATCTATTCTTCTAGTAAATAACTGTTATGTAGATTGAAATTCAATACAGAAACTTCTAGTAGCCCTTTGCCAAGTTTTGAGCATTCATAATGCTTAATGAAAAAGAAAAAAGTAACAAACAAGAGCATGCACTATACAAAGCCAATGTAGTCAATGGCGTGTGGCACAACCGGGGTGCAACTATGAAAAAGAGCCGCGGAAAGTGGTATGTGGCGCGGCAAGAGGTACAACCATAAAAAAATCATAAAATTATGTAAAAATTTAGTCTATTCTATTTTCAAAACTTAAAACAATAATTTTTCCTTAAATAAGTAACCATTACTTGGAATACCAATATAACAAGTCAAATTGTGTGTGTGTGTGTGTGTGTGTGTATATATATATATAAGTAAAGAAAGAAGTAATATATATTAAATTATTAATACAATAAGGGCATAATTAGTATATAATTAATTAATTAGATATTAAAGAACAGAATATATTTTATGTATATAACTCTCTCTATATATAATATATTAATATAAGTTATTGACTAATTAAGTAATTACTAGTTACTAATTAAATATACTACTACAAGAATAAGTCCAAGCCGCAGATTATATCAAATCAAAATAAGTCCAAGTCGACAAATCAAAACAAAGTAGATACAAAACAGATCCTGATGCCCGGCAGTCCAAGTCGACTTTTGAGAGTCCCAAATGAAAATAAAAGTCTATCAAGATAAAAGAGATAAAAAGGAGAAGGACCTGCCGATGCTGATGGAAGTGGAAGTCTGAAATTACTATATCTAATATTAGGGGGGTTTTTTTACTTGGTCAACGCTGTTGACTGCGCCTTTGACTTGCACCTCTGCGCCATGGTGTTGCCACACTCGTCTTTGTTTAGAGTCCCTAAAACGAAGATGGTGAGGAGACACCTTGATTTAGAGCCGTGCCATTCGCCACGGCTCGTGCCTTGACTACACTGTACAAATCCTATCCAGTTTTGCTTAAAGTAATACTGACTGAATCAATCTGAAAAAAATATTGGCAAAGGAACAACCTTCACCCCAGCCTCGTTACAGACATCACAAGCAGGAACATCATTAGTACGAAACCAGCTTCGCAGGTCAAGAAAGGATCTGACACCAAGTCCAACCTTACCATCTTGAGTTGAGCATAACCATTTATCCTGTACAAGTTCTTCTAGCGTTTTTTCCTTTTGCGACATTGAAAAGTTCCTGAATGCAGCAGGAAGCTGAGATGAAACACCCTGTGTCTGTGATTCGCCTCCATTAGAAACCTGGATACTCCAAAAGCAGTGTTATTAAAAACTATTGCCACATTCAACATTTATAAACTGTATAGACAAATAAATAGACTTGAACTGTCTAGCATAAATTTACTTCAGTTGATGTGGATAAGACTTTCAGATTGAGAGCTGTCAAATTGGATTGCTCGTAAATTTTGACATGATTTTATGGACTGGCATGGCCATATATATTCTGGATGAAATATTATTACATGCGTAGAAAATGTATACAATATAAGATTTTAAAGAGGTCCATTATCTCAAGATAGATTGCAAGCTCAGCTTTCAATTGGAAAATGTTCATGATGTGTAGATACCCCTTTAGTTGGTATTGAGGGAGGTTAATGGCTTTAGATCTGCAATACAAGTTACTCCAGGGTCATATATCTTAAAATTAAATTGGGCTAAAACCATCCAATGTATAGTTCCAATTAATTAACTTCATCGCTTAAATAAGGTTCAACCAGGAGCAACATTGTTATTTCCTGTAGTAAGGTTGGATAAATTCAATTTCGCATATAAGTTGGAAAGATGAGACATAATATGGAAGATTAGTTCTGGAAAACTGTTTCAATATGTTTTCACATTGTCTCTGATTTGCAGCGAATCTCCACAGAAAGGGGGGAAAATTAGACAAAGAAAGAAAGAAGGCAACAACAGCACTGGATCTACAGAGATGCATAGATATTAAAAACTGACATATCAGTAATATAAAGATTTAGTACAAAAATTCCTCAAGAGAAATAAGTGGATAAGCAAGAGCGTTCATACCTGGCTTTCCAATCGTGTATTAAGAGCATCTATATTGGAAATGCAACCCCGAGCGGTTTCATCTTGGATAATGGCTTCAATCTGGTATTTGAGACAAAAAGGTTATGCAAGATCATGAAGTTTTGGGGAACTACTCTAATAATTATGGAATGAGCACATCAGTGTAGAAGTTCCAAAATCATTAACAGGATTAAATAGGTCCATAGTCTCATTCCAAGCATTTGAATTAGACAAGTATACTCAAAATATGATGTCTTAATACAAAATAATAATGTACAAGACCTACACCTACGATAATAATGTGTTAGCAAAAATACCATTGCAAACAAGGATATATCTGCTTCAATGGTGATATTGATATTTATTGCCTCCTTCCAGAAATATGGGAGGAAAAGGCATAGAGAAAACCTCAGAGGTCTGCAGGTAGATAACCAACTATTCATGTACTAAGTTACTGATAGAGTATAACTATAGACAGATATCTAGAGTTTGATGCCTCAATCTTGTGTGGGTATCTTGCAATTTTGGAAGTAACAGATCTAGGTGCATCAACATATATTTCCACTTCTTTCTTCCTTTTTTTCTTTTTTTACCGACCCCAAATTTTCCCACTCTGTAAATTTTTCTGTGACAATAGAAACTTTATAAGTTCCTCCACTTAAAAAAGTGTGGATAATTAACAATATTAATAAAGGATAAGTGAATAGTTAACATTAATTATACCACCAGCACATCAGCTTTCCCATTTCAATTTATTTTGTTTTTGAAGGAAGGTTTATTTGTAGAATGTGCTAGTAAAAACAAAGCCTACAAAATTGGTCAAACACGATACATCTTGGCTCGATTCCTCTGACTTACAATGTTTTACCAGAACTGATTTGTTAATTAAACCTAACTAGGAAAAGACACCAAGATAGGGAAAAAAGTTGCTGACTTGCTTTGGAAATTGAAAACATGATCTGGAAATTGAAAACAGTTGATAGCAGCATCATTAATACCAGAGCCCAAGCAATTAACATATGTGGTAGTAAGGAGATAGTGTTTCTTAGGCAAAGGTCATGGGTCCAGCACCACAAAGGTGCAATGATCTATTGAAGTTACACAAAGATGGCTTACCAAGTGATTACCAGGTAGATAGTGGGTGGGGTATGGGGTGCACAACTAAGGCAAGTGGCTGTGGATTTTATACACACGCATAAATATGTATATGACTAAGTTAACTGGTGTCAAATGACCTCTCCTTAGCATTGTCTTCTTCTTGCTCGTGTTCTTCCACATCAGTTACTGAATTCCAACTTCTTATATAGAACTTCACAGTGCAGAATGACCTTGAAAATGACTCCTTAGACCTGTCAGTTCCTTTTATAATAAGATCAATTATCCCATTAAACAAGAATTGAACCCCAGAAATTTTAGAAAGTCCAGGATACCAGAGTATTTTTCAACTTCAAAGATCTCATAATATTCTCCACATCCTAGTTTTATGTGCAAATACTCACAGATGGATCACTGTGCTTCATAAGTGTCCCCTTCTATGATCTATGGTGGAACCATTTGAAGGGGAAACACACAGGATGTTCCAGACTTCCAGTTAAAGGATATTTCTGGGGCATGCCCATATAAAAAGGTGGCCATCGACCACAAAAAATAGGATATTTCCTATCATCTATAAAGTTATTGGTGCTAACAGAGCCTAACTCACGTTTAGTACTGTACTAGTAGAGCATATGGTCTTCTGGTAGACTTTCTGTTGCTCGTAGAAAAGGTTATAGATGTGTAGTTAGAATCAAATAAAAAACATAAATTTCACGTCCTGTCCTCAATACTCAGCAATCAAGAATTAATATAATTTGAAGTGTAACAGAATTAGTATCAAGTGGCAACACTTCAACAGATTGCTAGTACAACCTTTTGGTTAATACCCCTTATATAAGGAGACTTATGATCTGTTTGGATGGTCTACAACGAAAAGATTCAAAACAAAAGGTCTGAATCGAAAACATCTGGAACAAAGCTCTGAGATGAAAAGATTTGGAACAAAGGTCTGAGGTGAAAAGATTCAGATGTTTCAGAACAAATCAACTATTTGACATTCATGGTAGGATATGGAGTTGTTCACTGGAAGTGGCACTGAGCACAATAGAATATTGCAAAAACTTCTTTTTCATTTTCTTATTCTGCAGAGTAATAGTAAGCCTTCCAAATCAATCAGTTTTAGGTAATGGAAACGTCACTATATAAGAGAGAGGACTAAAAATCTTATCCTCATGTTGAATAGTGGGTACAAGGGCAGTAGCATCAACACTTACAATGGCCTTGTAGAAAGCAATTTGAGGAACCGTGTATTTTGTTCCAAGCTTGGATTGTTCATCAGCAACATTGTTGACAACACCATAATATACAGTGCCATCATATTGGTTTCTAAATGCCCGCAGCTCAAATTGAACATAAGCAAGACTTGCATTTATCTTTCTAAGAAAATCATGGAACAATTGATTATCACCTGGAAAATATAACAAAATCAACAATTTTTTTAATGAATAGAATTGAGTCGTATATGGAATTACTTGTATCAATCAGGTAACAACCAAAGTCAATTGTAAATTACCCATAGATTCTGTTCAATCATTCACAAAAATAAGGTACCCAACAGTTCCATCAAAATAAATAATAATAATAATGATAATAATTAGAGAAAAGTGGGCCTACAGTGGTCCATATATAAGATATGAACACAGGGGAAAAAAGAAAACATTGCCTGATTCTCGTCAACCCTCCCTCCTACCTTGTGTTGTCGCACCTCCCTCTCCCTCTATGCCCACTACTACTCCCCTCCCAACATCGCCTCTGGCCCTTCTCCACTCTTCCTTCTCCCTCCGTTGCAGCTATTCCTTTCCCTCCCTGCATTTGCATGTGTTTCGCCTCTCCCACTCACAGTTGTCCCTCCCTCCATCACCGCCTCCCTCCCCTTCCCTCCATAACTACCACATCATCTCAATCTCTATCATTATTAAAACAACCCAACTCAGATTATTTTGATTAGTCTCCGATTCAGATGGGCTCATCATGTTAGAGAGTTAATAAAATTGACTGATTTATTTACATGTGTAAGCATTTACACGATTCTTCTGTTGAAAGCTTATAAAGTATCTAAGCAAATGGATATTCATTAATGGGTCAAACCAGTTTGGCAAAGGAAACTACAGGAAAAATAATTAATCGAAACTACCAACTAATCAATCTCTTTTAAATCATCAAATATCACCATAAAAAGAATGAGACAAAGATTAAACTGTTGGGAGCTACTTTTCCACACTTTTACTTGTTGAAACACTACAGTTGAAGAAGTAAAAAGAGGATTGAACCTGATCTTTTGCCAGTAATCTTAGCAAAAATGGCACGGACTTCAGATTCCTTGAGCGGACCCCGGGATAAGAGTGATTGAATGAGGGTATGGTGTCTCCAGCTTAACTGCGACATCGTTAATCTGAAACCCTAAAAATTGAAACCTTGAACACTGCAAAAACAACAGGATTATTTGGGGATTCCGAGAAATCTTCTTTCTGTAATTTAGAAGATGATGTCGTCGGAGTGAAAGTTAAGAAAGATTTGGGATTTTGTTTCCATGGAGATTTTTGGGGAAGTTTTTAGAAAAGCTGCAATTATGGCGGGAAAGGAGATGCTTCTTCCAGCAGAAACCAAGCTTATTATGAGCTAATTTTGGCGCTTCATATTTTTCCAACTTCCTAGGTACGCGTAAATTTATAAATTTATACGGAGTAATTGTTTATAATTAAATTCCAGTATGATGTTTGAATTAACGAAAATTTAATTCAAAGTTGTTTGATTACAATTAATTAATGGTACTGATTTGTTTATTATTTTAAAATACTCCCTCTTGTTCACAATAATAATATTTTAAATAAAGTTTCAATATTAAAAAGGACATTAAATAGCTAAACTAATAATTAAATGTAACTCTAAATCATAATATTACTCTTATAGTAATAAAATTGTCACCTATTTCTCAATTAATTTTCATGTTCTCTTAAATAATAAATAAAAGTAATACGATAAACTTTTACATTTGTTGTCTAAATTATCATAATGTATTCATTAAAATAAAATAAAACATCTGGATGACTTAGTTAAAATAAAGCATATGTAGGTGACAATGTGTTAATTAATATGTAAACTTAGTTATTTCAAATAAATATTAGAATAAATAAAACAAATATAGATGAAAACAAAATTTGAATAACTAAATAAAAGTGGTTGTATTTCACCAAACTTTGAATGACTATGAAAGTACTAATTAATAATTTTTCACAATTTAGTATTTATAGTTGTTCTTATATTTTTTACCCTTTAGAATGGTAATGTCACTAATTAAAAAAAATAAATTTAAAAAAAACTGCAGATAACTTGTCATTTCATTTCAATATCATTATCTTTTATTTTCATACTGCAACGTGAACAAATACTTAACGAAAACTATTAAAATTTAATGGAATGGTCTATTTCAAAACTTAAATTTAAGTTGAATAGGTTATTATAGTTTTTTAAAAGTTTAGTTGCCTAAAAGAAAAAATATGATAATGTGAGTGACTTAAAACATATTTTTGCCAATTATTATTAAATAAAAAAGCTTTAATTACCTTTTAAATTTTTAAATTTTTTTTAACAATAATATAAATTAACATAGTCTTTCTCTCGCAATAAATTAACAATATAAATTTCAACTAACTTAATAGTAGTACAATTTTAACAATAGTCTCAAATATAAATTAACAATTATCTTTTCCTTAAAAATAAACTTTAATTATAAGAAAAAAAATATATTGAACTTTATTTTACAATTTATATTAGAAATATCTAAGCTACCCTTTAAATAAATTATTTGAATAATATTATAAAAACAAATATTTCTTCCATCCCATAAAAATTGTGACATTTTATAGATTGTGTGACACAAATTTTAAGATACAAAATGCTTATTTAGATATTTATCTTTTTTAAAAATTAAAATACAATTGAATATATAACATTTGAATTCGTAAAATATTTAAAAACTACACAAAAATGAGGGGACTAGAAGATGGAAATAGTTAAAAACTATACAAAAATGAGGTGACTGGAAAAATGACGTGTAAGGACAAGTTGGAATGAGCAATAATTTTATTTATCTTTTTCATAAATCAATTACAACTGTGACGTACTTGCGGCTCTTGAAACATAGTTATGAAGAAGCCGTTATTCATAAGGAAGAAGCCTATTCCAACTTGTCCTTCCATGTCATATTTTTTTGTGCGCTACGTTAGAAAACTTAACACTCTCTCTCTCTCTCTAGCAGTGTTGTGCTTCCCCATTCCAGAATTTCATATACTTTGGATTTAGCCACCAATCAAATCCCATGGGACTCCTGTATTGTGAAGTACAATCACCTCTAATAAATCTCACATTATAAGCCTACCACTATGAAAAGAATGAATGTAGGCACAACTCACAGGAATTTCTAACAAGCTATTTAACAAGCCATAAAAGGAGTGGAGGAAAGACCCGTAGAAGAACATTAATATTCGCGAACAAACCGAATATAAGAACAAATGAATACTCTCAAGGCCACAAAGGTGGTTATTTCATATACATCAAAGCCGATATTCAATTAACTGGACGGGGCTAATTCAAAAATTTACCAATAATGTAGACTTCGAGAGAAGTGCAAGAGTCCTGATAAGAATCCAAGTTAAGGCTGTCACGAAACAAAGCCATCTAACAAAAATTTTACACTGATGGATAACAAAAAAAGCAATTTCAAAGCCATCTAACATCGAAGATAAGACGACTAAGCTTCACTATATCTGGAAATTCTTTTGTGTAGCCAAAATTCCAAGAAAATGCAAGAAGCTGTAACCTCCATGGAAATCTTGGAGGAACTCTCCATTTTCTTGTACAAAGAAGTAAGGAGAAAGAAACAAATTCTCTACATTTAACACATCATTCGATGTCAATGAGGTCTCAAACTGGTATTTGCTTTGTGCACGTGCATGTAATTAATCACTTTATACATCTCTTCTTTTCAGGAAAAATAAATTTAAAAGTACATCTGCATGGAATACTTCTCTACTTCTACAAAATTAAGTACCCACAGAGAATTCCTTTTAGATGAAGCAAGGACATACACCTAATACAGCCTCTAATGTCCAGTGTTATCCTGCTAATCCTTCGGTTAGGTTTTGATCACTTTGTGTAATAGTCTATTCCTAAATCCTAAAACAGGATTTATGCCTCTTAACTTTAGGAACCTTTAGAGCACTCGGACAGGTACTATCTTATAGTCATATAGTTGACAACAAAGACATGAATAAAGAGCACACTAACTAGGAATTCTATGTGAAAAAAGAGAACGGTATTAGGAATCTGAGAGAAAGAGAGAGAGAATGACTCCTACAACTCATTTGGATTCTTCATTCATCAACTTGTGAATAAGTCTAGATATACAGACCCAAAAAATTTCGGGAATTTTATGTCCCAGATGTAAGAATAAGGATGAAGTAATGTCAAAAATAAACTTATGGACCTCGGGTTTCAATGTCATACGAATCAGCATAGCTGTCCATACATCTGGGGCTAACTTCACTGCCTGTAGCAGATATCTGAATGCATTGACCAATCTCTTGAGCACTGCCTTCCCCTGTAGAGAAAATAGGAGAAACACAAAATACAAAGAGGTCATAAACACAGATCAGCTAGAAATAGAGGACAAACAGTAAGGATCAAATAATAGTAGTAATGATCAAGTACCAGTCAGATTCATTAATGGCGAACTTCTGGGGTTGATCAAATGGTTAAATTCCTAGTGATTGTTTAATTAAGCTTAATCCTTCTATATAATTAGAGGTCATGGAATGTGCAACAGATGATGCAATACCATAAATAACCACATCCAGCAAAATAATAAACAATATCAAATCTGACAGTGCAACCTTTTATTACTAATTGTTCTACTAAATCAAAATAAAAGGAAATAATGTAGAGCACCAATGTTGGGCATCAATCAGAATAAAAAAAATATGCTAAGATCTTTAACACATCACTTTATAATCAAAATGATAGCACCAATGTAGCCAACTAGATGAATAATTGAGAAGGTATAAATACGTGTTTACATATAGCAAAAGATAAAAGAACAACTATGACACTTCACGCTCTAAAACTTGCAGGATTGATTTCAAGAAAGAACAAGTTCAAATTACTCCAAACTGCACTTCCTATTTCAAGAAAGAACAAGTCCACATCAGGGTGAGGATTGAGTGAGAATAGTAAGGTGAGAATCAGGGTGAGAATTGAGCGAGAATAGTAAGGTGAGAATTGGGTTAGTTCTAGGAGTAATTTCCCCTATCAAAAAAAAATCATGGAATCATTGACACGTCATGAGACCTTTATTTGGTTTATACCCAGTTTTCAGCAATTTGCGCATATTTAAAAGCAAGCTATGTTCAGATTAGGTAAATATGTTATTCAAGAGCTTAACAAGAACTATTAAATAAATAAAAATACAAGAACTATTATATAGGTTATGACTAACAGATTGTCTTCAAAACGTAACAATTCATTGTCATTATAGCTATATAATGAAGTACTAAGCAAATAATAAATCTAAACCAACCTCAGATTCTGATGATTCCCTTTCTTGAAAGTTTTCTGCAAACATTGATGCAAAACCTTCATCTTGAAGAAAAGTATCAGCTATCTTGATCATGTCTCTTACAAGAAAAACACGTACTCTTAGCCCCTTGTCACTCAGGATAAAGTGGAAGAGATCTTCGGTGGCAGAGACAACTGCATGCATGTTAAATGACTTCCATCCCAAAGGATCAGATTGTGCTTGAGGGTTAATAGAGTCATCAACAGTCTCAGCCTGTTGAGATATTGCTGCTACCTGCCAATCGAAATGACATTCAAAGTCCAAATATTACTCAATGTGAGTTTACTTTTGATGAACAAAGATGACAGAATTAAACAATCATAAGAATCTGCATACCATGACATAATTGTTTAGCTTTCTAGCATATCACCATTATGAAAATTATATTAACATGTACGGCATTTACAGGAGACGAAATTTGTGCAATACATGTTATAAGTCTAGGTGTGGCCGCTAAATTTCCTAATAACTCTTAATCTATATTATAAGCCCTACAGAATTAAGTTGTGATCGATATGAATGGTGACATTAATCTGACAAAAGAAAAGATTCAGGAATGAGATGCCATTAGTAAAATACAATGCTTCATTAATACTAAAAGCATATATGCAGAAACATATACTCACATGGATAATACCATTATCCAAAATCATAAACATATGGAAGCATATATAACATAGCATCATCAGCGTACCAATCTTTCTAGCCGATTCCATCTGATAGAGCCATCATTACGTATAAGTAGTTCTCTCAGTATTTTTCTCATATCAGGATGTGGGTCAGCCAAAAGTCTACCAATGACGAATGGATATGAACTCTCAACGACTTTGAAATCAGGATCCAATGTCTTTGCAGTCCCTTCAAGTGAACCCAGTGCTCTGATCACCAGGGCATAATCTGGAGGAAGTGAGAAGTTGAACTCATACATAACATCATACAGTTGGTTCATTATGCTCTGCAAGTAACAAAATTGTCATAATTTCATACATTTATTTCTCAAAATACATGTAAGCAAGATTCTCCCAGGCATCATAAGAAACACCATTAGCTTGATGGTGTCAGGAAATAAGTGAACGAATTTGGCTATGGATCATTGGCAGTAGCAGCCATGTAGTGCAATATTAAAAAGTATTTATCTGTTAACGACTAAAAATAATGCAGCGTCTATTGATAATAGATTAGTAGATGAAAGAGAAACAGAAAAACAGAAAATGCTTGCACAAAAGAGAGAGTAGAATGAAAAGAAGTCTAACTTTTAATTATAAGGAGCTCCATTATTAGTAATGACTCTAACACAGTTCCTTCAGAAATATTAGCAAGCGCTTCTTTTTACCATGGTTATCCCAATTTGCAGGAAAATTATCCTTAGATATTTTCGTATGTTTCAAACAAGCAAATAATGACACTACATATGCGAAGAAAACAATTAGACTACTAAGAGTAAGCAACATGATACTCGACAAAAATGCTATTGTCATAACCAACCACCCCCCTCTCGCTCTCCCCCCACCACCCAAAAAAATGTGAAGGGTTAGTAAAAGGACAATAAGAATACTTTTCTAAGGTTAATCATAAAATAAAATTAAAAAAGCTAAAATTGCAAACCTGGAAATCTTGAGATTGTCGAGTTCCGTCACCAAAGGATGATTGCAAGGCATCCGAGACTGATTGTATGTCAACCCCTTCATGAAGAAATCCCAGAGAAAGAAAATCATTTGCCAAACCCAGAGAATCACGATTAACAAAGTGCACAAGCTGTAGAGATAAGATTATGTCAACAATCAAAACTTTATGGATAAAGATCGCAACAAGCCAGCATAACCTTAATGTAGACTAAAGCATCAACATGACATGATGTGTGTGTGTGGGCATGCTCACAGATGCTAGAAAAGTTCAAGAATACCCACCGAATATTCTTCCTCCACCTCCCACACAACCCCCACAAAAATTTTAAAAAAAATGAAAAATCCACCCACTCCCTCACCCACGCGACAAAAGTAAAAATTAGAGGTGCACATTTGTGAGGCAAAATAGAGAGAGGCTATAGTTAACGCACTATGAATGGATAAACAGCAGTACATTATGCATACATCCCAATTTTTCTAGAATGAAACCAACTGAAACATAAGATTTTAATGGAACAGATGAGGATCAATATTACTTTTAAAAATAAATTTGGAGTACTTTCTCCAAGAATGACCTTTGAAAATTACTTACCACTTGTATAAGTCCAACACGATAGTGGCGAGGAATTTCTCCCATCATTCCAAAGTCAAAATAAGCAATGGATCCATTCTCAATAGCAACAAGATTTCCTGGATGAGGGTCAGCATGGAAAAATCCCACCTCGAGCAATTGCCTCAAAGAGCAGTATAATCCCTGATAAGCCAAAGAAATCATAAGAAATTCTAATTAACTTGCTCAACTGAAAACTGGATTAACCAAGTCACAGTGATTATACTAATGCTGCATAAAATAGAGAAACAAAAATTCAGTTTTTACTTTATTGTCTTTTATCTTAAAAAGAAAAGATGATGGCCTGAAAAAAATTGATTGAATATAGCCGAATACCTGATCAATCAGTTCCTTTCGATTTAAATTAGCCTTTCTTAGCGCAGCTTCATCTGTAAGCTTTATACCGTTGATCCATTCCATTGTAAGCACCTCCTTACGGGTAAGGTTCCAGTATATCTTTGGAACTTTCACAATTTTTTCTTTCTGGTGATTCATAGTATCACCAGATGTTTTATTTGAACTCTTTTGATCATTGTCTATCAATAAAAACAGAACCATCAGTCTGTAGAGAGATCAAAGAAGAAATTACGCAAACAGGAGTAGATATTCACCCTCAGACTCCAGTGCAGAAACACATTGAGAATTCTATAATCAGTACCTATGGGAGCAGAAAAAAGCTTACTTACATAATTACAAGCACAACCTTTTAGCATTTATTTAATGAGATGCAGGGTAAATGAAACCATAAAGACTCGATTTGCGGGCATTACAACCTCAGTGACTCAGCTCATTGATATGTACGACGAGCTCAAGCCTACAACTGATACCAAAGATACATGAGTTCATTTATTTATTTTTAAGGTAGATAAGGAATACCCTCAGTTCAGCATAGTTCACAATGCACAGCCCTTTTCCCTTCCAGTCGTTTGCCCAAAATTATTTACCTTGATCATGGATATGATGGTGCTAAAATATAGGGCTTCCAATTACAAATTTCTGGCTGGTAAGGGACACGGTTACTAGTTACTATGCCAGGTATAATATAATACATGATTATGATATAATACATGGTTTTGTTATATGTTCACTAATCAAATACAATCCCAGAGTCTAATGGTGATTATAAATTTATAACTAGTCCCTGTCCAAGTCGGTGGATTTTCACTTTGGTCTCCACATCATGCCCTGGCATCTTTACCTAAAGACCCTATCTACAAGACTTACATGCACAAATGAGAAAATAAAAACTTTCATGTATTAGGAATCACCTTCATATGATAACAGATCCGAGTCATATCTCCAACAATTCAATTTACAAATCTCTTCTATGAAAGAAAATCCAACTCCAACAATTCAAGTCATATAATAACAGATTTGGCGTCAACACAAAATAAAAGGCTGGAATGAATTTTTAAAAAAACTGTATAACATCCAGAATCATCCTTATGGACGAGGAACCCCGGCAGAACCACCATCAACTTGTCAAAAATAACTGAAGTATGCTCATAATTATCATATAAGTTTCTCCAAAGTGATCTGCAGATAACCTATTACAGGGAACACCTAGCACTCCTAGTCCCCTACTAACCATCATGGAGGAGAAAAATTCAGTTGGACTTCATAATGATGGAAGGAAGACAACCTTGCATAAGAAACCTGAAACTTGTATATACTCAATCGAGAATCATATGGTTCTCATAGATGATGATTTAGGAGATTAGTAATCTATTAGATGAATAACTTTATATGCATAAACATTACTAATATTCATGAAGGACAAACTAATCCCATCTCTATATTGAACTAGAAAGTATAAATTAAAAACTGAAAAATAAGATGTAGTAGTGATACATGAAGAATACTTACAAGACCTGTAACTATAAAGAGAAGCAAATTGCTCAGCGTTTTGTCCCTCAAGAACGTAATCAATCTCTTCAAACATGTGCCTCACCTATTAAGTCAAGACAGTGGTACAGCTAAGGCCAGGAAAAACAATCTAGCTAACAGCTTTGACTTTAGAGGTTTAACCTAAAGCAGCTGTTTATATATACATTTAGTTTCAGAACCATGAGTTTCTAAAAATCAACTTCATAAACCACTAAAAATTTGAGAGAGGGAGAGAGGGAGAGGGAGAGAGAGAGAGAGAGAGAGAGAGAGAGAGAGTAAACAAAATAAACCAATCACTCACATTTACATTTATAAACATGAATAACACCGGCATAGATCGAGTGAGTTTACTTAGGCATATCGAAAGATCCAGAAGTGTTAATTTAACATTTGTTTAAATGTCAGCACTAGAAAGGCAAGGCTAGCAGTACCTGCATGGCTGGATCTATACGATATATGAAACCACAAATGGGATGAATTAACTGGGTCTTTAGAACTCAGTTAACTCTGTCCATAATCCAAAAAATAACCATTCAAAAAACAAAAAAACTCTCCACAATTTTCAAAATTCTAGAATTCAAAATCCTTAATGGATTCAAATAAAACCTCTACAATTCTTATTTTTAAAGATCTCGCCCACTCTATAATTTAAATTTTTGAAAAGTCTTCAATCTTAATTCTTCAAGACTTCTTTTTAGAATTACTGTAAAATATATATAATTATAATATAAAATCTGTTGTTTTTTATACTTTGTTTTACAATATCTAGATTATTCAGATTTGCAGTATTCTATAAAAAATAATTATAATATTGATAATTGTATTACCTCTAGTAAGTTTAACTAATCCTAGGAAAATATATCTTTATTGTTGAAATATACAAATATTAATAGGGATAAATATATAAAAATACCCAGAACTATGTACTAGTTTTCCCTTTAGGGACTATTCTTTTGATTTTTGCAATTAAGTGATTCAACTATGATTACTTTCCACTTTAGTGACCGTTCTTTTAATTTTTACATTCAAGGGATTCAACAAGTTAGTTTTTACTTTAGGAACCGTTCTTTTAATTTTTACAATTAAGTGATTGACCGATTATGTTTTTTTAATATGGTCTAAAATTAGCTGAATCAACAACACTTTTTAATAATAACTATTAATTTTATTATTATAAAATGAAAAATATCATTAAAATTGAGTAATTAAAAGAAAATAATAAAAAAATGACTCAATTTCAAGAAAATTGAGTCATTTTTTATTATTCTCTTTAAATTAAGTTATCTTTTCATTATTATCTTTAAATTGAATCATTTTTTTATTATTTACTTTCAATTACTTGATTTTAATGATATTTTTCACTAAAGAATGACTTTAATTGACATGTCAACAAAACACATTAACGATTAATAAAATATGTGGATTTGTCTATTGAAAACTGAGTAACGAAAAGAAAATAATAAATAGTTATGTTTTTCAATAAAAATGCCTTTAATACATCAAGTTTTACTTCATATTTAAAAAACAAAATAGGTAAATCACTTAATTGCAAAAATTAAAAAAATGATCCCTAAAGTGAAAACTAACTTATAGTTGAATCCCTTAATTATAAAATTAAAAGAACGGTCACTAAAGTAGAAACTAACCATAGTTGAATCTCTTAATTGCAAAAATTGAAATAATGTTCCCTAAAGTGGAAACTAGAACGTAGTTGAGGGTATTTTTTTTTATAATTATCCCATATTAATATAATAAGTTAATTAATATGCAAGAATAAATAGACAAAGAAAAAATGTGTCTAAATTTTTGTAACTAAATTGTAGTAAATTTTATGCCTATCTCGATATTTAATTTACATAAATACTTGTAGGAGACCAAGATTACGTTCACATAAAGCAACAAACATAATTTTCACATAACCAAATACGTTCAAATAATTTTCATACACCTTTGGAGTAGTTTGATGCATGTTCCCAACTGACAAATGTATTCTTGGTTTCACAATTTCTAGATTTAACAAACCCTTCGGTTACATATGTTAGGTATATAATTTTGTTTTTCTTATGTCATCTTTGGTATTATTTTGGTTGTTAATTAATAACCTGATGATTTAAAGAGCATCATTAATTCATATTACTCTTTCAGTTCCACATTATATGATCAAATGAAATTTTGATTTGTTTTAAACCAAACAAGTAAAATAAGTAAAATAAATCAATATAAATAAAAATTTTACTAATAAAAATTATGTATTTATTTAAAAGTGGCACGTGCAGTGCATGGGCTACAATACTAGTGAATAAACATAACAAAGACCACATGCACATTATCAACGTAAAATTATCACCATAATTAAAAGGCTCACCATTTCATTAACTGCTACTAAAAGATCTTTCCTCGCTTTTGCAAATCTCTTTAGTTGACCGCCTATCATGTTGAATAACAAGGCATCAAGGGTCAAAGAATGTGACATCCCAGGCCTTTGCACTTTTACAGCTACTTGTTCGCCAGAATGCAGGTGAGCTGTGAAACTTGAACCATTAAGAGAACCGTTGAGATCTAGTACAGCATGACAACTGAATATATGTAGTAAACCATACATCGAAGTTTGAATGCACAAGTAATATATTAAAACTAAATAACCAAATGGACAGATAGGGGAAAGGTGGTAAACATTTAACAAAAATATCCCAACTTCCTCAAGTTGGCAACAAAGACTAATTACCTAACCTTTATACACCTGTCCAAGAGATGCTGCAGCAATGGGATTTGGGCTGATATCAGCAAATATTTGTGAAATAGGAACACCCAGTTGAGATTCAATAGATTGAATGGCAATATTATTTGGGAACGGGGGTATCTGATCCTGGAACGGAACAAACTTCAGTCGTGAAGACCTAAAGCATACAATTTCTTCCCCCATTTATACAAGTGAAATTTCTATTCACCTAATAGGGAGACAGCATACCTGTAGCTTAGCTAGTTCTTGGCAATACACTGGGGGCAGTATATCAGGCCTCGTGCTCAGAGCTTGTCCAAGCTGCAAATTCAGAGAAATGTAAGGATAATCTAAGAAATTTCCTCCCTTCACAACAGAATATGTGCATAACATAGTTAAAAGACCTAGGGCACGTCTAATTAAAATGAAAATTAAGATTAGAATATTTTAAGAGTGAAATATAAGAGCTGAAGACCTTAAGTAATTGAATTTTATTATTTTAAGCACCAATCTGTTTGTCGACTACATCAATACATCAACTTAAAACTGAATCATCAAGTAAATATTTTGTTAATATATTAGGTTTGTAGATATTTTGTTTTACAAAAAGATCAATATAAAATTTATTAATATATTAGGTTGGTAGATATTTTGTTTTACAAAAGCCAATGATCTTATATTTTGACCTGATGGAGTATAACTATACCTTCGTTATTCTCCTAAGGTATGATTATACTCCTTATGTCCATAAAGACTAATTTTGATTAAAGCTTCAGGTGAAATTGGCCATGAGCTAATAAAATAAATTTACTACCAACCTAATATTTCAAATCTCAAGTCAATATGATATTAGCAACTTCAAAAATGGTCAACCCCAAAAATCAAACTAACTCGCTCTTTAAAGCATAAAAGGAACAAAACAAACACGCCTAACTGTGTAAGTTTTAAAAACTCAGCCTAAAGTTTTTAACTGAAAACTCTATTTTTCTAGTCCAGAATTTGAGATTCTGAAAGGAACTCAATCTATCAAATGATATGCTTTAAACTTACAAAACAAACTAAATTACTCAGTCCGTTTCATATTGAGCCAGTTATCAGGCAAGCCCTTAACCAATCATATATCCTCAATTTGCAGACAGTTATTAATGATATCCAGTATTGGAAAATTTTGATTGTTGCAGTAACCGTGTTATGGGCGGTAACATGGATTCTAGTGATGGCTGCACTAGATTAGGGTTCAAAAAGTACTTTCAAGCAACCACGATGAATTATTTCATTCAATATCATATGTCTGTGGATTTCAACTCACTAACAAATTCAACTAGTAAGGAATTTATGATTACCCACTATGAGCTTAAAATAAATCACAATTATTGGATTAAGACTTTTGATATAGATCCAAAGAAACTCTAAAACCTGTAAATATTTAAAGTGCTACTAATAATATAAAACTAACTTAAAAAGGAAACAAACCCTTAACTATTATGGGATATAATTTATTCCTTCGAAATGATCTACCTAATTCAAGGTATCGTGGTCCCTTCTCCCTCAGTACACCTCTCAGTTTTGGCATATGCCTCCACTGAACATCCAAAAGATAAAATATGACTAATTATTATTGGTTCTTTATAGAATAGGTAAATAATTCACTGAACATCCACAAAATATAATTTTAGTAAATATTCTTGGGCTCTTTGGTATGGAATAGGTAGACAGTAGGTGCCAGTAGAGAGTTATGATAGCAAACATACAGAATATCTAATAATGGTAAAACATCAGCTGGGTGTAAGAACAATCACTTGCCTTGATATAGAATGGCCCCAAGCGGATCAGAGTTTCACGGAACTGCAACATGATTCAGATTTTATTTAATTTCAATGTTTTGTTTCTGTAACAAGAACACTGATAATACAAAATACAAATACAATGAAACTCCACCAACATATCTAGCTATTTTGATCTTAGATCACATAAGGACAACGATTGATGTGTGGTTTTAAGAACCATATCAGAGATAAAAAGATCACATGACTTGGTCCAAGGAAGTTAATGATGCTCATGTGATGTATATGACATCTGACAGTGATTACAAACAAACACAAGGATAAACAAATATTCCCTCCGTCCCATTTTATTTGAGAAACTTTGACTTTTATGGTAAAATTAACCAAATTTTGACAAAGAAAGTACTCTTAATCTTATACGATATAATTACAAAATAATATCATAAGAAACTACATCTAATATACTATCAAGAACAACTTGTTTGAAATTAAAATCTATAATATGCTTGTTTATAAATTAATTTCAAATTTGGTCAATTTGACCAAGAAAGTCAAAGTTTATCCAATAATATGGGACGGAGGGAGTAATGTTTATCTATACAACTTCTGAAACAGAATTTCAGCTTAGATGCAGTAGTGAAACCCAAAACCAACATTTGATGACATTTAGAAGTTGAACTGAAGATGCAATACTGCAGGCAACTTCATTTTCTACAGTTCTGGTGGAATATGAGAAGCTCAAGTACTATTGGAAGGATCTTTTCTCATGGTTCATTATTCTTAATAAGTTCAAAACTCGTGGATGAGTTCAAAACTCGGGGAAACTGGTGCGGAACAAGATCAAAGACTTAGTTCGTAGTAATTTTTATATAGTTATTTAGAAATAGATCATTTCAATAAAGTGTATAGCAGTCCTCTATTAGTATATTCTAGAAAGTAGTTTATTGCTATTGTTATGTTCCTAAACAAAAAATTCCTTATGATACTACTTAGCCTCCAAGTATTAGGGTGCTCTTGTTCTTATATAAGAAGATGTGATCTCTTAGGTTAGTGGGGTATCAAATCTTGAATTATTGTTGATTAAAACCTGTGTATTACGGGTTTATCCTCATTATTCTTCTCTTTATCTCTTTATTCCTTATTTTCTTATTCTGTTGTACATCATCCTGCATCCTGATGAGTATCAAAATCTTCAGTCCTTGTTTCGACTTAAGAGAACGTGGCACGCAGTTTAGGTCAAAAGACATCACAACATATCTATCACTAAGGCTTTCAATCATAGCATGACAAGTTAGCATATTTCCTGAAGCATGCAATCAAAAGGCACAGAAGGAATTTTAAGTAACCATACATCACAATTATACTATCACCTTAAGTTGTTGATCATAATTTCACACCATAATATCTTCACCATTCAACTCTATGATTGTCGTAGCTACAATATGTGGATCATTGGGTCACTAGATAGTCAATCTCGTCATTTCATATCGTCCTCAACTATCTCCTTAAACAACACCAAGAAGCCTCAAAACTTTCCATGGCTAATCTTTTTTAAGGCTCAACTGTACTTGAGAACTGATCACAATTTTAAATTTTCTAAATGCTCACTGCTTATAAGGAAGAAGTACCAAACACATTTGAAGATTGAAAAAACCGACTCAATTAGATTAGTAAATATATGTAATAATCCTTACTAAGCTTAGTGCTTCAGGGGTCTTAGCATCACTAGACACTCTTCAGAACCAAGGAATAGATTTCTACAGTTAAGATGGTAAAGAAAAATGAAATGAGACCTCCGAATTTAATTATTTATTCTATGTTAATTGTATTACTCTTTTAAGAGAAGTGGATGACCTAGAAAGAATAGCGCATCAAGTAAATGAAAATATGAGAACTGGTATGCCCCATGTCCATGTACTATCACAAAATACATATCAGCAATCATGTTTGCACACCAAATTGCACTTTCAGTAAGACCCTCGCATAAGATAACTTATGGCATTTTTTATGCCTTCAGCAATACCTATAGTATAAAGTGGCTTTCAGCTAAAGAAAAGTTCCTTTTTCATGTCTCTCAAAGCTATATACTAAAATCTTGCATACAACAGCTATCAAGAACCTTGAAACTCATTGCTGCCTTAAGCATCAGGTCATACAGATAGTACAAACTAAAAGATAATGAAAGACACACACATAAAAATAGAAAGATTACCTTAATGGAGCGCTTTTTAGTGTCATGAACAAAAACTTGCCAAATGGTTAGCTTCAGCACATTAAAAGAAATAATTGCAGCTCTATACAAAGCCAAGAATGGCCCAAAATGGTAAAATATGGACAACCGTTTCGAGCTATAGTTAAGTGCATGTCCAAATTCACTTTCTAATGATTGCTTCCTCAGCTTTGCGTACTCAGCCGATGGTCGTTCTCCATGCACACTGGAAAACCCAGTTGAAAAGCTGCAACAAAATGCCAAAGTTAGAGACAATAACTGGAGAGGCATAAAGCAGAATAAGCATTCTAAATAAGCATGGATACTCATTACGTGATGAATAGAAATGGTGTGTTCAGTTGGTTAGAAGAAAAATCCAGCGACTAACATCACAGTAACCATTTTCAAGTAAATTATTCATTATATATCGAGTTAACTGTGAGTACAACAAAACGGATCCTTACAGTCTCCCAAGTACAACATTTCGGAGGCCACCTCCTGACACAGTTTGCTGTAAGTTCTGGACAATAATTTCATTTTGTATAACTGCAAATCACAAAATAAATAAAATTCTCAGAATCATGATTGCATCATTCAATAATAACAACTAACCAAACAAAACACTAGACGTTATCTACAGTAAGTGTCACAAATTGATAGAATTCAACTTATCCATGAGAAGAATACACAAGTTTTACACCCAAAGAGAAACTATATCATCATATACAAAGAATTTAAAAATAACAACAACAACCAAACAATAATATAATATAATATAATAAATTATTGAAATGTCAACACTTGACACCGCAAGGTATTGGTCTCTACAGATACTGATATCCTAAACCATGTGTGAGTCATTTGGCTGTTGTCGTATACGGCTAAATAGGTGCGGCAAGGTCTTTGGTGCGAACCTATTAAGTAGGTCTTTCAGGCTTCTCCTGATATCCTTACTGATTGAGCAGGCACTTATGCGGATGCCAGAACTTCACTGGGTCGGAATCAGGTTCAGTGGGCATGGTTTAGCCGTTATTTTCTGGATTAAGAGTTGAAGCTAGTTTGATGGGACCAAATCTGATCTAAAATTAAGGAACATACTGTGGAAAAATTGAGAGGATAAATTAAAAAAATTGCTTTCAGAAGATCTGTTAGCTATGATTCCGATATGAACTAAAACCATATGAAACCAGATCCTATTACCATTTAAAATTAATAATAAGTAAACCAACTTAAGACAAGAAGTATAGAGGCCTGACCCAAGTCAGATGACATCAAGATGGATGTGTGGTCATACAAACATGGCCAAGATAAAAAATGAAGATATTCGATGTAAAGTTTAAGTTGTTCCAGTGGAAGAAAAGATGAGAGAACATAGATTGAGATGGTTTAGGCGTACACTTCAGAGAATTCTACGCTCTGGTAAGAAAAGGAGTGTATTTCCGAGACATGACATAGCTAGAAGAAGAGGTAGGCCGAAGCTTACTTGGGATAAGATAGTTAAACAAGATTTGAAGGAACAGGAGAGTGGCTGGCGCATAGCCAGCAGGTGTTTGAGAACAGTGGAAGAAAACTATTAGCAAATTCGATAAGGAGGTTTGTTGTTAGCTTCTTGCTCCTCTCCTTTTTCTTCTTTCTCTTTACTTTGCTCTACCACTCTTTTTAACTTCCTTTATTTTGTTTTTTTCAATTTCTCTTAGATTCTATTTATTATGTATTATAATTATAAAATTTGTAATTCTTTTTGTCTTTCACTTCATGTTATTTTCTCTCATTTAGTATTAACTACTTGATTTGTTTGTCTTTTGTATGCATCCTGATGTAGAACAGTATTTAGAGTAGAAAGAACAAGGGAATTAGAGAGGGACAATTGCGGGCAACATCCCACAAAACTCAATAGATATATCAATTCATCAATTCAAGTCATGATGAAAATAAGAGAAGTTACAATTTAAAAAGACTCCTACAACTAAACGGCAAAGTAAATAACAAGTTACCTAGACCAACTAAAACTCTAAAAGATAACTACAAATAAATCCTAAAATCTCTCTTAAAATCCTAATATATTTCTACTACTAATAAATAAATAACAATACATTCTAGAATATTCCTAATAATTATATAATAACTACTAATTTATTACATCAATAATTTCTTATAACACGAAATAATTTAAAACTAGTAATTTAATATCTTGTTCTGTATCACATCCTTAGTTATCTTTCTTAGTATTATTTTTTCTATTTTTTATGGGTTCGTCAACCGCCGATCCAACTAGTTGGGTTAAAAGCATCGTTGATGTTAATGTTATAATCAATTTAAGACCCTAATATGGTAATTACTAAAATAATTAAAAAATTTACACAATTCTACAATAATCTATTTGTTACATTAGCTGGCACGGACTTTTGACGTAATAAACTTTCGAAGCCTTTAGTACTGATCTGACCATGTTGAATGGGATTGTCCTGTCATAGATCACAAAGGACTCCTTTTTAGACATGCTTTATGGAGTGTGATTGCAACAACAGCAGGGGGAATCAATGAACTGGGACGTATGTAATATGCAAATAGTGAAATGGTTGTGCATAGAGTGTAATCAAAATCTAGTTTTAATCATTGTCCGTTGAACAGATAATAATAATAATGGAGTATGCATATATGAGCAGTGCAGCTTAGGACTGCTATTCTCACTACTGATAACCTCCAAAAAATAGATGGGCAGATATTCATAGGGTGAGGTGACATTTGAACATTGGTGACTCTACATGTAAGATAGGGGGACTACAGAGCATCATAACTTAGCTCAAATAAAGTGGATGTATATATTCCTTGGCTCAATCATGCACTATTGCATAATAAATTGAACAATTTTTCATTGTAAAAACTTTCATTTCAAAGTTTAAACCCTCTCAACTACATTATTTTCTAATTCATAGACAATCTCCTTGATGTAGTACTAACAAATATGTCTTTTTTTCTCTTTTCCTTTTTCTTTTTGCGCAAAAAACATAGAAATTCTCATAAACTTCTACACCTTGTCTAAAATGTATTCAACTTCTTCTTGCACTTATGTATATTCATAACTATTTTAGTATATTTACTTTGTGCTAGTACTATCTTATGATTATCACAACCAAAATTATAAGATGTCGTAACATCAATAAAGAAATTTCTAACTCTTTTCAATGAACAGAGGAATACCAAAAAGTTGTTGATTTATTCGCTTCTACCAACCTCATTTTTCTGGTTATAAGTATAATATCTTTGCCGCCTTCATGAAATTTTCTACCATCGCCACTGCAATTGAAAGGAGGTGGGCTAAGTATTTATCTTTTGATTATCCACACTATTCTACAATTTGTAACAGGATGTTAGTCTCTTCTTGGAGATTCATGGTTTAAGCTGCATATATCGCTGAAGTGTTGAGTGGTGGATGGGAACTAAGAGCTGGGAGGCATTTCAAGAGGTCAGGATGGTTCTCAGTGAGTGGAAAATAGGGGTTGGGAGATGGTTCCTGTCAATATCATGGTGCCTATGTGAATGAAGAGAAATCAGAGAGGAAAGATCCAATTCGTACACTTAGAAGTTAGATCCTTGATGGAATGTTTTCTTTTCTTTTCAAACTTTGTTTAAAATGGATAGGAATTTTCAAAACAGTAAGCATTGATAGGATTTCCTTTCAAGGAATTGATAACAATCCTGAGTTGTTTAAGTGTTTGTAAACAGACTCTTAACAAACCTATAAAGTGACATTTGAATTTGCTCATGACCTAGAAGTTAGTAAAGAAAGAGCCTTCATTGGATATTGTGAAATGGATAATCCATCTTCCAAACTGGGGCAAGGACAACTATCTATGATATATAAACAAGGTCTGAGATTAGTACTATGCGAGGGGTAGAGGGGTAGTAGAACAGTGAATTACACGGTCAACCCACTTGTTTCCAAAGCTTATTGAAAAATATCCATTACTTTTCAGAAAAATGAACCATCTCAAATATTCAACCCCTTTAATCACCTTTTGAGGTGTATTCCCTAAATGCGTACATAAGCACCGTCCCAGACACATTTATCCTGATATTTAAGAATGAGGCGGACATGTAACCGGTCCGTTAAATTCCTCTTATCTCCAACTCATCTCATTCAACTCTAATTAAACTTCGGGGTGTTTGCGAACTCCTTATAAGGAGCTTTTAATCCAAAAGCTGTTTTTATTGCCAAACACCCTCAACTTTTATATTATACTCTAAAAATACAAAACAAGTCTTTTTAAGTTAAACACTGGTTATAATCCAAAAGTTAGAAGTATTTCCCGAACAGCCCCTTTGTCTAGGCGCTATGTGTGCCTTTTTACGCCAAATAAGTCCATAGGCCATTGGAGACTAAAATTTCTTCTTACCATTTCCAGATTCACCAAAAGTTTTCCTAAATTATCCATTAATGTCTGCAGAAAATATTCACTAATATCATTTTCCTTATGTAGAATTAGTGGTCTAAGAACTGCAAAAGAGAATCATGATTGCATCCATTACAGTTTCAAATTGCTGAACTTACAACCTAAACATCAACAAACTCACCTAAATTCCAATTAAGACAACAGGAATACAATATTTTCACATATATAACTTAGAACATGATAGTCAAAAAGCATGGAATCATCGTATTTAAGATAATTGACAACGGGCAAAAATCATATGACGACGAGAAAATATAGTCATTACCTGCTGAGACGACTACAGAGCTGCGCTGCTTTTTCAGGCATTGAAGCACATTCCTCATGGGCAGAGACTTGAGTACACGAATTGATTCGGACGTCAATGACCCATAACTATAAATCGCAATGGGGACGGTAAGAAGCTCGGCAAAGCGATCAAATCGAGTGCCCAGAAGGTGTTCGATGAAATCCCCCAAAGAATCGTATACGACAGTGAAACTACGGGGGTGTTTGCTTGAGAGTACGGGAATGAAAGAGCGAGGAGGAAGAAGAAGAAGAAGAAAAGGAGGAAAGCAAGGAGGATTGAGAGAGTGACACGTTCGTGAACACTTCCACTTGGCTGCTACTGGTGACAATACCAAGTCACTCGCACTCTTTCATTTCTCTCAATTTATATTTAAACTCTAGCAATTAAATTGTTTCTTTTGTATAATTTTAATACTTAATTAGTTAGAAGAAATTTTAACTTGATTAAACTATTAAAGTATGGAAGATTATATTACAGTATCAAAAGAAAATATTGGGATTAATTAAAAGGGGTTTTGATTTTTATTAGAAGTGAACTTTAAATTATATTTTGAATTACTTTATCCATTCTAAAAAATAGTTCAATTTGCATTTTCTCCAAATAAAATGTAAATTGATTTTTACTTAATTCTGAGACACAAATGATAGCTTAATCTATTTGATAGAGGGAAAATGAATTTCTTGGAATTGTTTTCTTCATTTTAAATGTTTGGTTGTTTATGAAAATTGAATCAAAGGAAAATGATTTGTAGTCAAAGGAAAAACTTATATAAAAAATGGGGAAAATGATTTTTCATTTTGAAAGGAGGAAATATTTTATAAAGAAGAACAAAAAGAAAGAATATGAATGAATAGTGAAATGTGGAGATAAAATTTTAGTGAACTCTATCACTTCATAAGTTTTGTTTTTTCTTATTTCCCAAATAAACTTACACTTGAAGATAAATTTTATTTCACAAAAAATTACAATTGTATAGTTTTTTATTATTATTGTGCAATGATTTCCTAAAAAAATTTCTCGTAATCTTTTTATATTGTCATGTTTTAAAACAATTTTCATTTGACAAACTTATTATACTTAATATAATTATAATACATTTTTAACGCGATAAAAGTATGAAGGATTGGGATTAATGAAGAAAATGCTACTTTTAGTAACATCGATCTTTCATGTTTTTTATTACCTCCATTTTAGAAATAGTTATACTTTTATATTTAACATATGTTAAGATTGCTTGTTTAATTGAACATTATATATACAAAAGATAAATTATTTTATAAATTAATTTAACAATGAGTGTAACTTCACAAAATTTAAAAATACAAACAAATTAAGTATCTCGGAATTTAAAAATACAAAAAAATTAAGTATCTCTTATTTTTTAATAAGAATGAGAATTCTTTTCGTGTATAAATAAGAACATGAGAAATACAAATAAAAGTTTAGAATACTAAATTTTTGTTACCGACGTTTGTTGATATGTTATACGGTATATTCTAAGAGAAGTTAGTTAATAACAAGCTTGTATTTGTCAAACAAATATCGGTTTAGTCGTAAAATTTAGTAAGTGTTTTTATTAAATTAAGAATTCGAATAGTATTGTCCGTATTTTTTAATGAATAATATTTAAATATATAAGTACTATAAACTCTTAGAGGCCGGTGGCAAACTTTCACCCAAAAAAAATCCTACTTTTTCACTCTCTTCGTTTCATAATAAGTTATATTTTAAAATCTAATTTTTTTTCCTATAATAATTGACATTTTATATAATTTTAAAAAGTTATCGTTTACACTTCCTAACAACATTTACAATAGTGATATAAATAAATGATAATATGTATAATATGAAATAACTTTTAAGAATTGAGTGATTTTAGCCTTACACTAATTTCCCTAAAATAAGGAGGAAAGATATTTTAACAATTTATGTTGAAGTATATGCTCTAGTGGTTAATTATGCAATGACTGTGACACTATATTTATGTTATGTTTTGGTTAAATGATAATTTCTTTTATTATATTTTATTTACTGCATTATATAAATGTTAACATAATAAATGTCCTTAGAAGAATGATATTAATTATATGGATTCAAGTATGTGACTTAAATATGAGATCATATAAGTATGTTGTATATATCATTATTCTTAAATGTCCTTAGTCGAGTATTATTGTTAGTGGGACAACAATAATACATTGAGACTAGTATGTGAATTGACTGATGACCACATCTCATTAGTCATAAATATATACGAAATATATTAAGTTGATGCATATGTACCATGTTAGAGAACAATGTAGTGGACAGACCCACCATAAGAATTCTACATGGAGTATTATGCTATGTGTCATAAGTAATTCTCATAGTGACAATGATGTAATGGTCCTTCGACCTGAAGTCATGACATTTCTACATAAGGAATTATGTGTTTTGACGTTGCCAAAAGTCATCTTTAACCGGGTGGACGATAAAGGTGATTGTTGGATGCACCATGAGTTATGTGAGAAATAAGAATGATGTAGATGAAATTTAACCCTCCTATAAATTAGGGGTGATATCTATAGGCTTCTTGATTGAGTGAGACTATGAAATGCATGGTCATGCTCAAATAGGGATTTGTTTCATATAGTCTATTCATTGATCAAGAAAACTGAGATTAGATTGTGAAGAGGATGACACATCCATACCTTGAATTTAATCTTAGATATCAAGGTTAAAAGCATTAAATTACATTGAAACATTGGTCACGAAAATGTTGCGTCGAATCAACGACTTTATTATTACTTGGGTAACATTGATGTATTACTAGATGTCACTCACTGTTTATAATTTTATAATATGATTTAAAATTATTGTCAACGTAATAATAACCTACAGGGTCGCACATTAAGAACATTCATTAAGGAGATATAATTTAAATGTCAGTGATTTTAATATATCAATGAGATTGATTTTATTTAAATCATGACTTTAAATTAAGTGTATTTAATATGTATATATATTAAAGTTCCTTGGAAAAAAATACAAATATATATTTATTTGACTTATATATTAATTAAATAAGACTTGATTAAAATATATAATAAATATAAAATTCAAATTTTATTCTCCTAATTAGATTAGGGTTTGGAATTACTCTATACACAGCTATATATAGGATATATCAGTTGTTCTCTTAGAAATATACGTTTTCAAAACCCTAGCCGCTCATCAGAGAGAGACTAGTGTTAAGAGAGAGAGAGAGAGAGAGAGAGAGAGAAACAGATTCAGCAGCTAGTACTGCAATCCTCCTTACTTTGGATCGTGAGACAATTTGTGGGGTGTCCGTGTGGATACCATAGAGACACTGTCCAGTTGGATTGTGTTAAAGATTCAAAGATGTTCAACACCCTCATCAAAGTTTCGGACTCTGCAGGTTTAATCGGTAAAATCTTAAACCATTTATATTAAATTGTTTCGCATGGATCCTTGGTTGTTTTAAATCGTTTTTTTTTATTCCGTTGAGTTTTATCTGTCGAAACCCTACAATTTATTCTTAGGAACTATTATCCATCTTACATTTCTTAAAATAACATTAAACAATTCATTTAATTAACTTTTATTCAATTCTTAATTATAATTTTAATATACGAAATACATATATTGTTAGAACAAAATAGGTTCAAGTGTTTGTAGAAGGGGAGATAAATGCAAACACTCAAATCTTTTCTATCTTTAAGTATTTTGTTAAGCACAGATGGAAATAGTTATACTATCAGAAAAACTATATTGACTTTAAAATGAACACACAAGCATTCAAGTTAAAATAATTGTATTAAAACTTGAGGTTTTCTGGAAATCTGGTTAATCACAAATGTGATTAATCAGCTACAAATTATGTAACAAGTTACAGCTTTTCTTTCACACTCACTAGCTACAATACTTCTTTGAATATTTTCTCTAAAAAATATTTGAAAACTTCTCTAGTGTTTGTGTGCTTTTAAGTGTTGGTTGATCCGTTGGATTGATACTTGTGTAATGAGAACTATTTTGCATATATAGAAGATCAGTAGTTGAATCCACGTGCTTAGATGTGCTGCTCTTTTCAACTTAACCGCATATATGTCACATCGATGTTTTTTTGGAATGAGGTGTTAGACTGCTGCTACTTTTGTTACTTCTTTTTTTCTCCTGATCTGCGTGCATTTAATGATCGAGAGTTGTCATTGGACCACCAAATTTCAAGAAATATCTTTCTAGTTTATATCTCTTGCTTCTGTAACAAGTTTCATTGATTTGCGTATAAGACCTGATGACGAGTGTATACAATCATAACTGTCCACTGATGGCAAGCCCTGATGTGAACATGATCAGTGCTTCTGGATCCCCTAATGACAAGTCCTGTCTAAGTCTCGATAAGTGCTTCAAACTTCACTTGTGTTATTTAAGTGTTTCTTGATCCCATGACGTTAAGACTCAAAACATCCACTTATGGCTTCCACTGATGTAGTGTTGAGCATTCTCTCTGACGGGTTAGCTTGACACTGTCATACCCTGATGTATTCCCTTCACAGGTTGACATGTCACTGTCATGCCTTGACGCGTTCCCCTGATGAGTTTGGCTTGCCACTACTATACCCTGACGCGTTCCCATGATAGGTTGACCTATCTTTGTCATCCCCTGATGGTTTTAATCACTCAAGTTTTGTTGATTTTGTTTGGAATGTCGGATGTGCGGAATACTTAATTATTTTTGAGTAACAACAGACATCCCTCTTCACTATCAAGTCCTTTAGTAGTTTCAGCTGGTGACTTGCCTAGTCAGTTATATTTCATCCCCTGATGACTAAGTTTATCATCAGTGGATGCAAAACGTGTGCAAATACTTAGGTTTATAGAACACCCTGAGTATGTACAAATGTACAATCAAAACTAAAATCATCATCATCATTTATACTTAACATATATTATACACACACATATATGTGTATGTATATAATATTATTATAAATATAATATAACATAATATAATATAAATAATAATATTATATATTAACATATGATATATATAATTATATAATTGTTATTATTATCATATAACGTGTTATTATTATTATATTATAATGATATATATATATTTAGTACTATGTATATATAATATATAATTATATATTATATTTTAGAATAATTTATAATATAATATACAATAATTATATTATAGTTACCGTGTGCTATATATCATATAAGGAATATTATATTAAAATATTGATATAATATTACAATAATATATATAAATATTACATACAATATATAATATGTATTTATAACATATAATACATTATTATAAATTACATTATTTTAATATTTTTTAATATAAACATAAAATAATTTTTATGTAATTATATATATTGAATATATAACATATATTATATGTTAATGCACCCCTACTTATATTAGTTTTACTTAAATAACTTTGACTTTACGTTTATAAAAATTGATTATGTAATCGATGTAAAAAGATTTAAAAAAATATACTTGTTAGGTGAATATATTTAGTTTTAGCCAAATAAGGATTTTGATTACAAGTGAAAACTCTGTTCATCAAATAAAAAGGATGTTGAACCTGCGAAAAAACTTTCAAGAACAGACTTATTTAGAATATAAATAAGAAGGTCCGATACAACAAGATCAATAAAGATCAAAGCAAAAGGACCTTACCTTTTAGCCTACTTAATCAACTTCTAGAAGATTTTTTAAAAAACACTAGAAGACAAAAATAACAACTATCTTTTTTACTAAACAAGGAACAACCGCAAATATACAAGTCACTATCAAAATAATATAACTCTAATAGATTTATTTCAAATTACCAACGGATAGATTTTTGGAGTAGTATAAATAAGAGTCATAAATTTCATTTATAACAACTTAACCACCAAGAAATTACTTTGACAATCTGACATCTTAAGCGTTCAACAAGACACGAATTTACAAGTTTAATCAAGTGCTATCTAATATACTCAGCAAAGAGGTTACTGCTTAGAGATAACACACAAATATCTTTTAATTTGTGTGACTTTAGTAGGTCATAGTGACATGTTGTATTTTGAACTAAATGTTCTGCTGTATTTTGTTACGTGTGAACAATTTTCTTAGTGAGTGTAAAACAGGAGAAGAGTGGAGTAGGTAAAATCGAACCACTATAAAAATCTTTTTGCTCTATTTTCTTTACCGCTCTTTATTTATTTTGCTTATTAATTATCTTTAGCAAATACTTTATCATTGTCATTCTGTTTATACTAAGGGGTATTTTGCCAAAATTCCGCTATTAGTTATTTTCAAAACTTAAACAAAATTTTTATAAGTAAGAAGTTTATAATTAACTGACTTATAAGTAAACTTTTAAATTTTGAAAAATATTATTCAACCCCCTTCTACTATTTTTTTCTTTTAAGACCTAATATTATATTTTTTATTACATATATATAATATACGAATTATAATATATAGATATAGTACATACTATATTAGATAATATTATAATACATATATCGTATACGATATTATATATATTTATAAAATATTGTAAGTATTATTCCATCATACTCTGCAAAATATATTTAGATGTTATTTTAATAATAAATTAAAACGTATTAATGACAACTAGTATAAATATATATTGATATTTTTAATATTGTAATTTGTATAATAAGAAATTAGGTGGAAGTTAGTAAAAAAATGTTAAGAAAATATTTATAAAGTGTACTGTTAATTATAAAATAAAGAATTATTAAGGAAAACTAATGCAAATTTCTAATTACCCTTAGTAAAATTATTGGAATAATTAAAATAATTACTCTTTCTCTTTCAGTTTATCTGTGTTATACTCTTACCCTTTATACAAATTTCTCTCTTTGTATTTTAATGAAGAATAAAAATGCAAGTTACCAAAATTTAGTTGAAAATTTTAATTTTTTTAATATATGTATAAATAATTAAAATGCTAATTATTATAAAATTGAGTGAGTAATCTCTTGCTTCAACTAACTCTTCGAAAATACATAACTACTCGCATCAAATTTAGTTGGTTAACATATGAAGAAACTATTTTAACAAACTAATCTTTGATTTTTTGCGTTCAATGGATTTACTTTTAGATAGCAAAATGTACCAAAATAAAAAATGCGGAGTAACGATTAATTGTTTAAAATAGAATTGACTAGAAGTTGTTGATTATTATTTGTGGTTAACCTCTCAACTTTTGTGAAATTCTATTCCCCAAATTTCGTATAACTGCATCTCATGTTAGGAGGAAATGTTAATACTTTAATTAAGCTCCTTAAAAATGTCATTAAACCCTATAATTTGAAAAAAGATTAATAAGTTCATATGAGTTAATTTTAGAGTTTCATAAACATTGTACAGATAAATTTAAATTTAATTTTTTCTTATTGAAGAAAAGGAATAAATTACATTTCTTTTGGGGGGTAAGTATAAAGTTACACCCATGAAAGATATACTTTTGGGTAAGTATAAAGTTACACCCATGAAAGATATACTTTGTTATAAAATTAATAATATATTTAAGAAATAATGTATTTTGAATCATAAACATATATTTAGTACCAATGACATGATGTTTTTTTTTTACAGCGAGTAGTGATAATGGTGATCATATTTTAAGAATTTTACGGAGTATATCATTTTATTTGATAACAATATAACATAAAAATATATCTTTAAACTTACATCAAACAAAAAATATAAAATGCATTCCCTTTAATACATACATATGCATAGTATAATTTGAAAACAGAGCAAGAGATTAATGATAACAATAAAGTATCTCCATATCCATCTCAAAATAAAGATAATTCTTTTTAAATTTTGTAACGAATTCTAAAACTAACAAAAATGTTGTTAGAATATGAAATGCATCTCCCATTTCACTTTAAATTTTGACTTATACTAAAATTGTATAATCTTAGTCTGTTTTAATCTACATACTATTCCGTTTAGATTTACTTATCATATTTTGATTTTTTTAAATTGTTCAAATTTAAAATTAAAATATCTCTTTATTATATTTATTAACTAAAAACATAAAACTATTATCGTAAAAAAATATATTAGATATATTATCAAAATTAATTTTTATAATATATATATATAAAATATTTATCAAATTATGAATTTTAAAATTAAATTATTGGATTCAACATTTTAAAAATAAATTTGACGAAAGTGACATTTTCCAAAACTAACAAATATGTTGTTGATTTGTTACCAGTTGACAGCCAAAAATAGGAACCCCCTTGTTCCTCGATAGCAATACCAATAGAGGTGGCAGGTTTCCATCTTCTGTCCCAACTGACTATTCGCCATGCTAGACTCTCCATCAACAAGAACAAAACTCTTCTCTCCCGGAAGAAATCACAACAACAACATTGATATTTTGTCCCCGGATCATCATAATAGAGTTAAATCAATCTTGTCCTTCTTCTCTTTTCTTCCCATTTTCAAAACTAGACGATCCATGACTTCAGCTTTTGCCTTCACCATCACCCTTTTCTTCATCATTTCCACCTCCTTCTTCGTCTTCAACACCCTCTCCCACACCCATTCTCCTATCTGGGTCAAAAATATCATCCGAAACAGGTCTCATTTCTCCACCATCTTCTCCCATTTCTTCCCTAACTCCACTAATCTCCCCCAATTTTCTCGAAAAGCAAATGGGTTTTCCAGAAAGAGTTATTTTAATCAGTCATTAACCTTCCCTGATCCTCCGATTAGTGAACCATCATCACCGCCGCCGCCTCCTCCACCATCACCGCCACCCCTTTTAATTGATCGAGATTCGTTGAACAATTTGGTTGATTCTTCGGCACAAGAACTGGAACTGCTGAGTAGATGTAATGTTTTTGATGGGTATTGGGTGAAGGATGATGGGCTTCCAATGTATGAACCGGGTTCTTGTCCTTTTATAGATGAGTCCTTCAATTGTTTTCTTAATGGAAGGCCTGATAATGGATATGAAAGATATAGATGGCAACCTAAAAATTGCAATATCCCCAGGTACTTTAACTAGTAACACTCATTTTATTAATGTCATTAAGTTTGTATATATGCGACTGACTGCTGTGTTTTATTACACAATTAGTAATTAATCAGTACTTTTCTTTTGTTAAAATGTTAACTACTGTTTAATTTTGTGTTTAAAAAAATTGGAGCTACACTATCAGCAAACCCAACCCCCAAAAATCCTCAGGCAATATTGACTAGCATCCCCTTGTATTTTGAGGCATGTGATTTATTTTGTTTTATTAACTTTTTTCCCCTTAAAACTCTTGGTGATAATTTTCTATACATGTAATTGCAGTAATATTGTTTGTGTATATGAAATTGTGGGCATTATTGGTTGTTATGTAAGAGCTTTTTGTTTAATATCTTTCCACTCTGTAGTGCAGGTGGAATGGTAAGCATATGCTGGAATTGTCGAGAGGAAAACGGATAGTGTATGTGGGTGATTCATTGAATAGGAACATGTGGGAATCAATGGTTTGTATGCTTCGAAATGCAGTAGAAAATAAAAGCAATGTTTATGAAGCCTCTGGTAGAGTTGAATTTCGAACTAGTGGTTCATATTCTTTTCTTTTCACAGTAAGTTCATCATATTCCATATTGGTAGTCTTTGACACCACCACTGTTTAAGTACTTGTTCTTTGTAAAGTTCTATCCATATTTCGGGTAAAAAAAAGGTTGAAATATTACTCATCAGGTCATGAACTTTTCTTTATAATTAGTTTTAATAATTCTTTGACACATTTTGTTGATATGTTGCTAGAATTATAATTTCTCGGTAGAGTTCTTTCGTTCTACATTTCTGGTTCAAGAGTGGGAGATGCCGGTAGGTAATGGATCAATGAAAGAAACGCTTCGACTTGATCTTGTTGAAAATTCATCCGAAAGATACGAAAAGGCAGATGTCCTTGTCTTCAATACTGGACATTGGTGGACCCATGAGAAAACATCAGCTGGGTATTTCTCTCCCATTTGATAATTTGAGACTATTTAGCTCAGGAAATTAAATAGGAACTAATGTTAACTATTTCCAAAATTTGCAGGAAGGGCTATTATCAAGAAGGCAGCCATGTGTATGATGAGCTGAATGTTTTTGAGGCATATCGGAGAGCACTAACAACATGGGGAAGATGGGTTGATACAAAAGTGAATCTCACAAAGAGCCTTGTATTCTTTAGAGGCTACTCACCCTCCCACTTTAGGTGAATATCTAAATATGAATTTTCCTATTAATTTAAAGTTTTGGCTAGTATTGAAGCTTCAAGTTAATTATACTGATCATCAAATTCTCTACATTATTCGTCTGCTCATAGTGGCGGACAGTGGAATTCTGGTGGGCAATGTGATAACGAGACTGAGCCAATCAAAGATGAGAAATACATTGAAATTCAAGATTACATACCCTTGCTGGAAATGGTAGAGAAAGTTCTAAAAGGGATGAACACACCAGTCTTCTATTTGAACGTAACACGAATGTCTGATTTTCGAAAGGATGCACATCCATCCGTTTACAGGAAGCAGAACTTAACCGAGGAGGAAAAACAGCAGAGGTATCAAGATTGCAGTCACTGGTGTCTTCCTGGTGTCCCAGATACTTGGAATGAGATCATATATGCTCAACTTTTGAAAAAGTATTATCTAGAGAATCGTAGACAGCTGCAACAACAAAGTACAGCAGAGCGGCCTAAAAGATGATAGGTAGCTTTTGAAGAAAAGGAATAGAGCACATTCTTTGACCAGAATTAGATGAATAGTGAAAATATAGTGCTAGTATATTTCTTGTCAACAGATTGACAAAATCTGGATTTCCAGGAAATTTGTATGTAGTATCATCCATATAGATACAGATTGAGAAGGCTGATCGAGGCGTGGCACTTGACATCATGTTTATACTAGTGTCTCAGAATCTCCCGGCGGGGTGGGGTGGGGGTTTGGATATGAAAATTCAGTTTGTATTTCAAATTTGTTGATTAGGATTTTCTGTAGCCCCGTTGCTAACTTTGTAGATGTCAAATGTAAAGTACACAGAATTATATCACAAAATAATGTAGTAATGTGAACCTTGTAATGACATAAAAGATGAATAGCTTTGTTTCCTTTCCTTTGGTTTAGTCATTATTTCCATTGGCTGGCTGATTGATTAACTTCTACATTGCTTCTTCATGTACTGCACAACTTTGAATGAGATTCATTATGTTGGTTTAAGTATATACAAATGATAAAAGTAATCAAAGATGTGAAGATGATATTTAATATTGCTGTTTATATCTTTCTCTGCTGCTCAGCTTTGTATAAGTTGCAACTAATTTGAGTGCTAAAGTTCCATTAATTCTATTTTTCTTTCATTTCTAGTCTCTGCATCAATTCATTTGTTTTCTAGATTTCTACATAAAAGGATCTAGATGTTCAAAAGGGAAGGGGAAAAAACACATGCATACAGTTCAATCTCAACATGCCTTATTTGTTTCGATTTAAATCTTAATTAAAAAAAATTTGTATAGAAAAAAAAGATATTTTTCTTTGAAGATAATTTCAATATTTTGTATATCCCAGCAATTCTTTTACGATATATAAAGATGAAAAATAAATTTAAACCTACGCGAGTCAAATGTCTCAACTACATTGAGAATCGAACTGACATAAAAAGATTGCAGAATCTTGATTGTAGCTAATTTTATTTTTTATCAGAAAAGAAACTTTTAAAACCAATCATCATAAATTAAACTCTTAAAAATGGAATTGATTAGAAATTAGTTGGCACGACAAGAGTAGATAGAGGTAGCCCACAGGGTAATGATGGGTTTGATGCAGAATGATCCACGTGGCTGGCTAAATGCAAAATCCAAAAATACAAAAATCAAATACAACCGCTAATAAACCGTTACACGAACGCCATTCTCTTCTTTTTCTTCTTCTTTCTTCACCACAATTACTAAAATGGCTGCTACATTTGAGCAGCTTCTTCTTCTTCCAAATCTAGGGTTTCAATCTCCTCTCTCTACATCCAACACAACGCCAACGCCAACGTTACTACTTTCCACCTCTCGTTTCCGATCATCCTTAAAACCAACAACAATTAATCGGAAGACTGTTGTTGTTTGTTGTTCATCTTCTTCTGTTGTTGATGAAGAACAAATAGCGTCGTTCAGTAAAGAGGAGAATTCATTGATTGAAGCTCTTCTCGGAATTCAAGGACGAGGTCGTTCTGCTTCTCCTCTTCAATTACAAGTACCTCTCTTATGCCCTTTTTTTTCAATTTGATTTTTACTCTATGATACTATATACAATCCAAAGTTCAATTAATGTGTGTGGGATTCAGTTCGTGCGACATTTTGCTTGTTAATCATGTTATTTTAGTAAACAATGCTACTCTTCGTATTGATGACATCCGAACCGGAAACAAGTATTTTATTAAACAGAACTTGATGTTATTTCAATATTCTGAAAGTGGACACTCATTACAGGAATTTGTAAAATGCCATATTTAGTATCGGTAGAATACAAAAGTAGATGGAATTATAATGCATTCTCCCGTGTTCCCTCTCTTAATTTTAATTTCTAACACCTTGATAGATCTCATTTTCCTCTCCAAAGTATTCCCAGTTTTGCACATCTGGGGAAGTGCTAAGAGTTTATTATCTAGTTCTACACTGTTTAAGTTCATTTCATCTACATTTAGCTTCAATATAAATTGGTTACTCAAGTAGCATTAAGAGTGTCAGTTTAATTCATAAACACTTACAAAGGAAATAACCAATCTCTCTCTCTCTCTCTCTATATTCCCTTTTTGGCGTGTGGGTGGGCGGGTAAAGGGGGTGGAGGGTTTGAAGTTGGTACATAGCCAAGACTGTATTGATGACTTCATCTTCAAAATTAGCGCAAGGAGGTTCAATTTAATTTGGGTAAATATATTTTATGAGACCAAGGACATATGAGAAATACTTGTATTTTATGAGGTTTTAATTTTTGAATAAATGACATGAAATTAAAGGGTGTGGCTCAATATAGTTGATCTTTTGTTGTGATTCTCAACTGATGTGCAGGATACTGTGATTCCTATCATTCAATTTATGTGAAACAAATTCTTGTGTAGGAAGTCGACCGTGCAGTGCAAGTTTTAGAAGGTTCTGAAGGCATCCTTGATCCGGTGTGAAGTTCTTTTCAGAATTATTCCTTTGTTTCATACAAGTAACTCTTATGGATTTAGTTCGATAGTTACATCCTTCAGACAGATAATTGAGTTATGCAATGAAAAGTGTTTTGATGGATGTATGCAATTATTAGAATTAATTTCAATCTATGACCGTTAGAGGGAAATGTTATAAGGCTGAACTCGTGACTGATTCACTTGCGGATCAAGTATACATGGAATGAAAATTTGTTTGTTAGTTCAACAAATTAATTGAGCTGACAATCTTATATTTGCAGACAAGCTCTAGCCTGATTGAGGGCCGCTGGCAATTGATGTTTACAACAAGACCAGGAACAGCATCTCCAATTCAAGTAATATTTCATCTTCCTGACTTAAAATTTTCTCATGAAAATTGAACTGCTGGATTCCTGTTGATGTTCTGTGTGATATAACACATTTGCATGGAATTAATAACTCATTAAATTCAATGGATGATTTTATAATCCACAAACATATTTTATATCATTGCCCTACAAGACCAACAGGACCTACAATCTTTTTAACATGTTCCATTTTTCAATAAACGAGTAATGTCATAAAATTCAGAAAATGTTTTATAACTTTATTTTATTTTATTTAGCAATGAGAGATGTAAAACAATCATTCACACTCAAAAAAAAAAAAAAAAAAAAAATCAGTAAACCTTTTACAAGTCTTCATTACTTGAGTTCTTGTAAAATTCTACTTGTTTGAGAAAAATAAGCTACATACAAGGTCGAGAGATTATGCAGCCTGAAGTGTTGACAAGGGTAAGGGAAACTAGGTCAAGTCAGAAGCGGTATAGCGGTATGTGCATTTACTGAGAAGCCAAGTATTGGCAATAATAATATCTAATAATATCAACATGATTAAACACTTAGCTGACTGAGGTAGCAGTTCACTCTGAGAATGAATATTGGTGGAGCTAGAGGCGAACCAAGTGATAGAGGTTAGTAAGAGGGAACAAATAGGTGTTCCTTGAAGATCGGCTTAGTTTGAATTTTTTGGCCAAGTGAATCATTCATTCTGATTTTTGAATTTAGGTGGAGTAAATATTCTCGTGAGATTGTGCATAACATTTATTGGTCGCATAACTATTCCCTTGAGGTGCTTTAGCACTTACCACCAACTCCAAGGTTCAAGAATTTATAATCTTAAGAATATAAAACTAAAAGTATAATTTAGTAATACTCATCTCAAAACTTGGTTTCTATTAGAGTAGAACAAAACCAGTCTTTACAGAATAGAGGGTGTATTAGTGAAGGTGGTAACAGTTGCAGCGACAAAGGTTGGGGAAATGAGCTCCTGGAAATCCCCCTCCTCTGAAGTAAATGCACAAGATAATACAAATGAAGACTAACAATTCAAGATAAACAAATGCAAAGTAAGAGTTTGAAGAATGTGTGATGCGCACCAGAACCTCATTTATATTTTATACCTTTTAAAACAGCCTTACATTAATTTATTTTATTTTTACTGTTTCCAGAGAACTTTTGTTGGGGTTGATTTCTTCAGTGTATTTCAAGAGGTATACCTTCAAACAAATGACCCACGTGTGTCCAACATTGTAAAATTCTCTGAAGTAATTGGCGAGCTGAAAGTAGAGGTATGACTTCTTTGGCCCAAAGTTTTTAGAAGAAAACTGGTGTTGTTAAATGCACGCGTCGTGTTATAAACTTTGGCGTCATCTGCATGTTTCTGATTGCCTGCATATTGCAACTGCATACCTCATAATGGACATCCCAATTTGCAACTTGAACTGCTACCATCAGAACATGCGAGCTTATCGTTACCAATTTACTGGCCCTTTACATATCATATGGCTTTTGGAGAATTTTCAACCGTAAAATTACAACTTAACATGTTTAGATGTCAGAACATTATTTTGATAACAATTATTGATTTAGAACTTTTGAGCACTTCTTTCTTTCCCTTTTATTGGACTGTTTTAATTACATTTTAATTAGTCTAAGGGGCCTTCATGAAATGTGGCCCTGACGGAAGACCTTTGCTTATATAGTTATATATCATACTTTTAACACAGGCTGCAGCATCAGTCAAAGATGGAAGGCGTATCCTTTTCCGGTTTGACAAAGCAGCCTTTTCTTTCAAGTTCCTACCTTTCAAGGTTCCTTACCCAGTACCATTTAAACTTCTTGGAGATGAAGCCAAGGGTTGGCTGGATACTACGTATCTGTCACAATCTGGAAATCTACGTATATCAAAAGGAAACAAGGTAAATATGCACGTAACTATACAGAGTATTAGAAAATCTCAGGTCAGGTCCACCTCTGCTTATTCTGTTGTCCTGATACGAGGGATTTCATTAGTAAATAGTTACTTAAATCGGTTTTTAGTATGTGACCTGCTAAGGATTAAGGACCCCCAGCTATGTCGCTGTAGTGCAGGGCACAACATTTGTGCTGCAGAAGACCACTGAACCCAGGCAAAGGTTGCTTTCAGCCATTTCTACAGATACAAAAGTGAGAAAGGTAGATCCCTGCTCTTTTCTTGTTGGAAAAAGTAAGCTTAACCCAAAGTATGAGGACTGGATCAAGAGACCTTGAGGTTCTTCCTTCAAGGTGTCTTCCATTCCCCCACCTGCTAGGGTTAAGAAATATAAGTTCTTTGTACATGCAACACATTGAAATGGATATCTATGCATCAGTAATATGTTGTTGCTATAGCCTCTTTTGTATGATTTTCACATGCTCACTTTGTAGGCAGTTGAAGACTTCATTGCAATGAATCAGAATGGAGCTAATGGTGAACAACAACTTCTGGAGGGTGAATGGCAAATGATATGGAGTTCACAGGTAAGTTTTGATACTTGACAGTCATAAATTGTACTTTCCAATCGATGAAACCAGACCTGTAAACTGAATATTATCATGTGATAAGGTATGGCTATCGCCTATTAGACTGGACACATTTCATGGATACAATTCGGTCAAATCATGAAATTTTTGCACAGGTTTCTGTGGTGATGGTGAGGCTAGATAGTTATTATTAGAGAGAATATAAAAGCAAACCTTCAGAGCTTCAGTGTTAGGTGTTTTACATGTAGTTGCTAAATATGAGAACCATGATGATCTCTGGTTCACTTGTCGCCATTGTTAAATTAAAACTTGTGTTGTTTGTAAAACTATTTTCTGACAGTCCTGTGTTTTTTTGTCATTAACTTTTGCATATGATGTCCATTCTGGGTCCATAATATATCAAAACGAAGCTCTTCAAAAGTTCTACAGGGGGCTAATTGAGTTGCTAGGGGGAATATTTTCGTCAAAAAATGCTCCGAAAGTATACTTTTGGAGATTTGAAGGTTTAAAATGCCATAAAACTGACAATAGTAAGCCAGTTACACATGGTTTTTTATGACTGTCAGTTACACTCAGTTATAATTTATGATTCTGTGTCAGTTACAAGTATTATTACTCAGTAATAATTGTGTTTTTATGGTGCTTGTCAGTTACGGAGTTGAAAATTTGATAAAAACCAAAGAAACACACACCATCCCTCAATCCTCAATCATCTGTGAAAACTATCTTCCAAAAAGCAACTTTTGTAGAGTTAATTATGTGAATTGCTATCACAGAATAATAGTTTTAAAAGCTTGACTATATCCTTGAGGTATATTATCTGCAACCTATAGCAACCACTTTTGGTATGGGCAATAAACTCCTTAAGGATAGGGATCACCTGGTCATAGCTATCTCTTCAACATTCTATATTCCTAACAATTTCCTAACAGCCATGGAGTCGGGCTCCTATGCAGTGTAAGGGCAGCAAAAGATACTTCCAAAGATTTAGTGTCATCTGAAGTGGCAGAACAACACACATCCACATTCAACACTACTGATGTGAAGTGGCTAAATAACTTTCACGGCCTTAGGGTGGGTAAAGATACATCTTGTAGTGGGTAAAGATATATCCTTGAGGTATATTATCTGCAACCTATAGCAACCACTTTTGGTATGGGCAATAAACACCTTAAGGATAGGGATCACCCGGTCATAGCTATCTCTTCAACACTCTATATTCCTAACAGCCATGTAGTCGGGCTCCTATGCAGTGTAAGGGCAGCAAAAGATACTTCCAAAGATCTAGTGTCATCTGAAGTGGCAGAACAACACGCATCCACATTCAATGCTACTGATATGAAGTGGCTAAATAACTTCCATGGTCTTAGGGTGGGTAAAGATACATCTTGTAATGTCTCAACCTGTCTTGATTTTCTGACTTTGGTAAGTAACTAACGATTTACTTGGGTCCTAAATTATCTTATAAAATTCTGTGAACCAGTACATTAGAGAGTTCTCATTGACTGGGGTGCAAATTCATGATCCTTACAAATATAGTAACCATGTCTGAAAGAAGATAATCTTCATAAAATGTGTGTGTGTGTGTGTCCGTGTGTGTGTATGTAGCTATACACAAACACACACACACAGAGACATATCTCACATCAAAAACACAATTATTTCCATGCGTCTTTTTCAACCCTGAAGATATTGGTATCTGATTTTGTGTATTGTGTCAGAGGAGCAGCTTATATTTCTTCGCAACTAAGTATTTGCCAATCAAGATTTTTTTGTCTTCAAAATTATATGCTTTACTTCCCTTAAACAACACTTAGCGTCTTGCGTGTTGCAGATGGAGACAGATAGTTGGATAGAAAATGCTGCTAATGGTCTTATGGGCACACAGGTGGCTAAAAAATAATCATCTTCAATTTTACGAATTTCATTCGTGAAGATATAGGTCTTGTAGTGTAACATTTTTTTTAATTGTTACTTCAGATTGTCAAAGCGAATGGACAATTGAAGTACATTGTTGACATTTTGCTCGGTATCAAATTCTCCATAAATGGCACATATTTGTAAGTTCTCTAATAACTAGTTCCTTTTGTTCAGTATTGAACAAGCGCTTTAGTATTATTATTTCAACACATACTATTGTCAGTAGAATTCTTTGAAGAAAAAAGATATGCCTTGTAGCAGCTTCCAAGCATAATCAAGAAGTTGAAAATTATGATTTAATTAAATTATGATGAAGATTATAATTTATAGTAGAAAATAAATATTATTATCGGCTTATCGTTTTACTGTTATGAAAATGTGGATGGACTTCATTGCTCGTTCCCATCTGTCTTGATAATGAAGCCATATATCGTCATCCAAAATGGCATCATCCACAAATCCCATTAAACTTTTGTGTGAATGTCCAGTCATTTATCAAGTTCAGTTAAAGTTTTCTTTTGCCTTGTGTAACATAACATCAAGATAAAGTAGTTGTGTTGTGGGATATCAGTTGGTTGATATGACTACATGAGAGTTAATTTGTTTAAGGAATTAGGATATATTCCTCCAAAATGCATATTTACAGGACCTCAAAAAGTTCTACATATTTACATTTTTCTTTTTGATTATAGAATTGCTAGAATTCTTAAGTAAAATCTGTCTGTTCTTCGTGCAGGAGATCAAGCACCAACCTGTATGATGTGACAATGGATGATGCAGCAATTTTAGCTGGCCCATATGGAATTCCAGTAGAGATAGGGAGCAAGTTCAACATGGAATTGCTGTATGCATTCTTTCACCAGAATCAATAAATGGCCTTTGTTGATTTTAATTCTATTTATGAATTCTTTTTCTTAATTATAATATACTACTAAATATCACATTTTATTATCATTTTCCAGATACACCGATGACAAGATTAGAATCACCAAAGGTTACAAAAGTACCATGTTCGTGCATTTACGAGTAGATGGAGCCAACAAAAAGTGAAATGCTTTGGATTGAGTATAAGAACGAAAATTTCATCATTTTATCTTTTGATGTTACTTGTGCGTTGTTTGTAAATGTAAACGTTGATTTGTAGATGCTAGGCAAATCAGACTGTCCTTCAATTTTATCAATATAATCAATTTCTAAGCATCTAATTTAATCATGTTGCCAACAAGAAGTTATAACTTTTCGAGGGCAAAACAATATGATGAGGTGAGTGATGGAAGCAATAGCATGAAACCTGTTACGCTTGTGAAGTCGAAAAGAAAAGAAATTAAATATTTAAGATGGAAATGAGGAGAGAGTATTTTATATATATGTGTGTAGGGAGCGTTAGAAAAGTGTAATTTTTTTCTCAGTTCAGTCTCTGCCGTCCAATGTCAAAATGAATGATTTGATAAGTAGGTGAGTTTTCATGTCCAAAGTGGATGTTAATGTTCATGCTCAAATTATATTTGAACTTTTCTATGGCGGATGAAGAATAAAATATGATATTTGTCCGTTACGAGACTAAAGATAAAGATAAAAATAATATGAAATATTAATTACCATTTGTGGTGTATGAAGAATAAAAAACATGATACTCATTCGCTACGGGGACTGAAAAAAGAATAAAACGATATGAAACATAGAGAAAAAAAATGAACTTTATTTTTGTTATATAATAACATTAAATTATGCAGGGAGAATTACAGGCCAATTGTTTAAATTAGTCCAAATTACACATAAGTGATAAAGTTTTCAGAGGTTTGAGTTCAAGTTTTTTGTTTCCTATTTTTCTCTTAACTATTATTTTTATTTAAAATTCAAATTATTGATTCAAATTGATCGATTAAATTCAATCAGTTATCCAACAAAAAAAATAAATTGTATACTACAATAATTACCATCAAAATATCATCACCACTCCATAGCCCACAGGGTGACCACCACCACAACTACGGTTATCGTCAACACCACCATTCTACACGGTGACCACCACGTCCATCACCATCACCGTCATTATCACCATCACCATCACAACTAACAACACTATTAAAATTATAGCAACATGGAAACAAAAGTAGTCTTGGCGAAAACACATGGCAAATGTAATTCATATTCTCAAGTTCTTTATTGCTCCATATTAAAATAATTTGCTAAAAATTTACAAACGATATACCTCTGTCAAGTCTCGATACATAAATTCATTTTAACTAGCAATTCAAGAAGTTCTAGAAAAATACTTCTTTATAGAAGTTCAAGTTTTGTTTAAAGAGTTAAAAGAGATATGTGAGACAAGAGAAAATTATAAATTTGGTGCAAAATTATTCAACACAAACTTCTATGCAAAGGAAGTTGAATATATACATATGTCACTCTATATGTGTATATATGTATATTATATAAATATATAAATACATGAGTTACAAAACTTTGATAACAAATACATATATTACAAGATCATGTATTAAATTATATCTAATATATTTCTATTACAAGCAGTTACAAAAGTATAACAATAATGTAATAAATATATGTCTCTATAAAGTTTAAATACACACATAAATGCTATTAAAACATTTAATATCTCAAAACATATGAATTACTTATCAAAATATGTAACCCAATGTCTCTTAAAATGTATAATTATATATCACAAAATTTCTAACTCCATATTTTTTAAAATATACAACCTCATATTTTAAAATATATAATTTCATATATCAAAAGCAATAATCAAAGATTTCAAAATATGCAACTTTACATTTTGAAATACTTAACTTTATATCTCAAAAATAATAACTTTATATTTTAAAATATGTAAATTCTTCTTTTTAAATATGTAACACACAATTAATTTTTTCAAATAATTTTGTACCTTATCATGTACCTAACAATGTACTTTTAAATAAACGATTCTTATTTGAATTATATTTTATTCTCTTATTCTCTACTTGGAATTGTTGAAATTTTAGACCATATTTTCTCTCAAAATATGTGCACATAATGGATTCTCACTTAACCCAATAAATTAATATAAGGTTCAATTTCTAACAAACATATTGAAATCTCTGTAATCGCATATCACCTTTAACATCGCTATCAATATCACTACTAGATGCATAAAAATTATAACACCATACTAACTAGTTAGTAATATTATGGCAAAAATAGCAATTTGCCATTCAAGTCGGCTACTTTTATTTTTTGGGTCACTAAACTTTTAAAAAGTACAATTACACCATTTTACTTTATATTAATATGCAGTTGAATCATTCCGTTAAAATTTAACGAAAACCTTCAACTTAACATTGCTAGAGATAGTAATGGCAGTGGCTTGAGGGAGTTGAGGCAGTGGCTTGAATCCTTTAAACACGTCGGGAATGCTATGTATGATAATGTTATATTTTTCATTTTTTTGTTTGTCATGTCAACACGAATTGAACGATTTGAGTTAAATTTAGACGAAATAATTCAAATTCACATCAATATAAATTACAATAGTGTAATTGCATATTTTAAAAGTTTAATAATTCAAACAATAAAAGTTTAATAATTCAAATAATAAAAGTGACCAATTTAAATGATCAAATTGCTATTTTTACGGTAACAATATAAAACAACAATTTAATAACATTTGTAAACAGTTTAGAGAATATTCAAACATCTTTCAAAGGTATTGTTAACATAGCATTTACTAATATTATTAACATAAAATTTGATAACATTAATATAAATATTTAGAAATAGATACGCAAAACTCAGTAAAACAAGCCAACTGCCAGAATATATATATTTTATTTTTCACAACAATGATCCAACTTTTTCCACTTAGTTTAAAAATAATAACAAAAGTCGTCATCAAAAATACAAATTTGAATAATTGGAGAATAATAAAACATCATTTAAAATAGTGTAAAAGAAAAAATTATATCATTCCCCACTGTAAACAATATCTATTGTCACAAATAATTGAGAAAATATAAGAAAAATACAAAAGAATATAAGAAAGTAAGAAATGAGGAATGAGGAATGAAAACCAGAGTGGTAATGAAGAACTCAAATATAGTCTTTTCATTCTCTTTTATATGTCATCCTAAAAAAAAAAGTTTATTAAAAATAATAAAAGATAAATAAATTAATACTAAATACAAGTGTAATATAAAAATTTAAGACATTAGTGTTTTATTAAAATTCAAAAATAATACAGTATATAAACAAGAATATATTTTTGTCTTTAAAAAAGACAATTAAATAAAAGTAGAGGGAGTATTATGAAAAAGACACCAAAATAGAAACAGAGGGAGTATTAGTTTTCATTTTTAATTCAGGTCAATTTAATTAATACGTGTTATGCGAACAAAATGTCTCGCCTTTCCCCAACATATACAACAGAGTATTTTAAATTAGTAAGGGCTTTTGAAACTTCGCGTCGTCGTCGTCTTCTTCATCGTCTCGGCAATCTGGTTCGTGTTTCCTTTCGGGATTCTTCCTTCTTTCTCTGCGATGGCGATCGACTGTCACCGGCTGCCTCGTCCATCCCTCAGTTGCCATACCTGACCCCTAGTAGTAGTATCGACGTGGTTGGGTCGGGTACTCGACCCTAAAGTACCGAGTCGTGCATCCGCAGTTTTGTACAATCGTTCTCTGAAACTTAAATGAATTCAACTTCAGATATGGTGAATGGGATCGGGGGCAACAAAGTTTTTGACAGTTCCACAACTGCAGTAGATGATGTCGATGCCCCAGGTATTATTGTACATACAACTGCACAAATTTTCTTTGCCCTGCCCAGGAGGTGTTGTGCGCGTGTGTATGTGTTTGATTTTGTGTTTTTTCTGGTTCAATATGTTTTGTTTGTTGTTCTTCCATCATTCTTTCATTTTTCTGTCCGAGTTCCAGTTATTGTCTCTTTGCAATTATTTTGAACAAACAATCTTCGATTTGCCTACTTCTCTTCAAACAATTTGATCAATTGAGCTGATCCGTACTTTGCTACAGTGAAAGAGCGGTATTGTGAACAAAGGGAAGCTTTGCCAGGAGAGCCTCGATGCATTATATGTGGTCGATATGGTGAATATATATGTGATGAGACTGATGATGACATTTGTAGTCTGGAATGTAAACAGATTCTTCTCTCCAGGGTTCCTAAATCGCAGTTGTCTGGCAGTGTCCCTCCTCCTGCAAGATTACCCACTTCTGATGAATGTTATTATGTAAGAGATACTAATAATAATGAATCAGAGTCCCAATCTTTTGCAGATGATCAAACTGAATCCCTCAGGTTGAAACTTGATATTTCTGTTAGAGGTGAATGTGTTCCAGCACCCATATTGTCTTTTGCTTTGTGCAATGTTCCTCGAAAGCTTCTGGAAAATATAGAATCTGCAGGATATGAAATGCCAACACCAGTGCAAATGCAAGCAATTCCAGCTGCCTTAAGTGGCCAAAGCCTTCTAGTTTCAGCTGAGACGGGATCTGGGAAATCTGCTTCTTATTTGGTTCCTATTGTTTCTTATTGTGCTAAGATTAACAAGGAAAAGTTTCCAAACGTGAAGAAACCATTAGCAATGGTTCTTGCCCCAACTAGGGAGCTCTGCATTCAGGTGGAGGAAGAAGCCAAATTGCTGGGAAAGGGACTGCCTTTCAAAACTGCTCTTGTGGTTGGTGGTGATGCCATGGCCAGACAACTCTACCGAATCCAGGAGGGAGTAGCATTGATTATAGGAACTCCCGGGAGGCTTATTGATCTTTTGATCAAGCATGATATTGAATTAGATTGTGTTTCTATTTTTGTTTTGGATGAAGTTGACTGCATGCTTCAAAGGGGATTTCGTGAGCAGGTTATGCAGATCTTCAGGGCTCTATCACAACCTCAAGTATTGATGTACTCGGCAACAGTATCAAAAGAAGTTGAGAAGATGGCAGGCATAATGACAAAAGATTTAGTTATTGTCTCTGTTGGAAGGCCAATCAAGCTGAATTCTGCTGTGAAACAGGTGGCAATCTGGGTGGAGTCCAAGCATAAGAAACAAAAACTTTTTGACATATTGACAAGCCAGCAGCATTTCATGCCACCAGTTGTAGTATTTGTAGCTTCAAGAGTTGGTGCGGATCTCCTTTCAGAGGCAATAAAAGTCACTACTGGGTTAAAAGCTTTATCAATTCATGGAGAGAAGTCCATGACAGAGAGGAGAGAAATTTTGAGGTCGTTTCTGTTGGGAGAGGTTCTTGTGATTGTTGCCACTGGGGTTCTGGGCCGAGGTGTTAATCTCTTTGGAGTAAGACAGGTTATTGTGTTTGACATGCCGAATTCCATGGAGGAGTATGTGCACCAGATTGGAAGAGCATCTCGAATGGGAGAGGAGGGTACATCAATTGTCTTCATAAATGAGGAGAACAAGAGGATGTTCCCAAAGTTGGTTGAAGTCTTGAAATCTTCTGGGTCTGCTGTTCCCAGGGAGCTTGCTAATTCGTGGTGCGTCATGAGCCCTTTTTCTGCCAGTCGAGGAAATAAGAAAAGGAAACATGGCTACTGAGTACCGAGCTTATTCAAGTCCTTAAGCTTTGTGCTGTAAAAATATCTTTAACAGAACTAGAGAACCCTGGCAACTTAACAAGATGTACATGAGATTCACCAAATGATCCAGGACACTATCAGTTGTCATCTGAAAAGTACCTGAAATTATCACGCCAGTATTATTGCCCCTATCAGGTGCTTGACATGATAAGAAAGTAGCGTATAGGCTCCAATCGGCCCAGTTCATCTAATGTTTCATGTGAGCTTGCTAAAGAAGAAAGTTGGACCAGGAGTACACCACCTTCACCAATGAAGGCAGTGGACTGTGCATTTCTTGTGTTTTCAGTTGAGGTGATTGAAAGGAGAATGTTGAAAAGACAGAATGCCATGGTCACCCAAGGACTGCAATCCATTTTTGAGTTGCACACCATTCCTTGACATTCAAGACGGGAGGATGTATTGTTTTATCATGGGGCAATATCCTGATTTCAATCTTGAGGATGAGGATTGTCCAAAGCTTGGGGATCTTAACCAAATTTCAAGTAGTATCTGAAAAGAGTTGTTCCTTATGATCTGGAAAATCTTAGTTACAATAAATGAGTGAATTGTTGTTAAATAAATGGCCGGGCAAGGAATTATGATGTCACATGGGTTGTTGCTGATTATTGTTGTTATAATACCAGATCGGTTGCTGTTCTCCCAGCTCTTGTATTAGATTATTGACTCAAAGTGAGAGTAGTTCTGTGCAGTTTAGGCATCAATATTAGAAATTGATAGAGGTACTGGCAGCTGGTCCCCTCGGAGGAAGATTCTATGCATATTTCAAGGTACTTACATTATGATGAATGAACGAATAACTTTTTTGTTGCAAATTTATGTTTCTCTGCTCGACTGGAGCTTTTGCTGAAATTCCCAAGTATTAATAGAAATTCTGGTTATTGTTATTCTAGATTCAGTTCCTTGTTAAAGTAAGACTGCGACAATATCTCTAATGCTCAGAACTACAAATTTTGAGTGAGTCGGTGGTTTAGAAACACAGGTTTATGACGAATGCCATAGCCCATCTTCTTTGATACGGCAGAAACTAGATTCAGTTAGTCTTTATGTTTCTTCTGGGTCGGCTACTTGTAACATTAAACTGATAACCTGTTACTGATATCTTATGCTCTGACCAATCATGTCTTTTATCTCACTGGTTTCATGTAAACGTGGTTGGAGCTGTCTGCAGCATATGAATCCTTCACGAGGAGGGCTCTGAAGGATTATAATGGCTTGTACCAGGAGGTTAACTGGAGTAACTCCAACCATAGCTGAACTCTGGGCTCTTAAATAGTGTCTGCATTTTGCTGTCTCTGTCCAAACCAATAACTTTATTGTTATCAATATTTACTCTGCTGTAATGATTGACATGCTCCATCACAGCCAGGAATCTCATGCTTCTTTCTACTCCTTGCTCGACGTTTATTGATCATTGCAGATGTTAGTTGGCAAGGATAAGCTCTCATCAGATTAGGAAAGGAAGGTGACAAGGGAATATGGTTGCTGGCAGGAGGATAATTTTTGGGCCGACTCCACATGATGATGAGCTATAATTGCCTGGATATCTGCCCAATCTAGAAGGGATGGGATGCTCAATCTCTGCTAGCCCACTAAGACAGTAAAGGATGTTATTGAGAGCTGTCCGATATATTGCAGGTCTGGCTCTAGTGCTCTGTGTGGGCCAAGATAACATCCCCACATATCTTCTCGTAGCAGCACCATCATTAGTCCCGACAGCTAGGCTGCCATCCTGTGCCAGAGGTGCATGTGTTTCATTGTCACTTCCTACCATAGGCAGCACAGTGGGGCAACTAGAGTCGGATCTGCTACACCTGTGGGAAATCTAAGTGTTGGACAGTCTCCTCCACCGTAGGCAACAGACCGGGCATTAGAAAATCTGAGTGTAGGACGGTCTCCTCCACCCTAGGCAACTGACCGGGCATTGGAAAACTGCTTTCAGAATATGAGTAGGATGTCATTGATAGGACGACCATTGCAGCCATGCACACCGCTTGGGATACGCAGGATGGCGAATGGGTGGGAATACATGACGTGGAGGTTAGTGAGCACATATAACAGCTCCCGTTTAGTTAGATCCCTTCTGGATTTGACGTACTTGATGTGGCAAGAACTCATGAATATAGTGGGTATATAACAAGTTTGCTATGTGCTATGATCTTCCCTTTTGTATTACTACAATGTCAATTGCAGTCTGTAGTACGGACCACTATGAAATTTTTCTATAAAGTTCAGTTAGTTTTACCCAACTGATTTATGCTTTTTTAGGTAGGATAAAATTAAATTATTTAGATAAAGAAAACATCCTAGGGGTTAATGGCCAAATTCATTTCATACCCCAATACAGTTGCTGAAATCTCGTTTCCGTCCCCTTCTCAAATATAACCTTTCTCCATTCAAGTGGGGGGGAATGGATATCCTCCTCTTAATAAACATTGATGATGATTTAAAATTGTAAATCAAGCCTTGTAGGGTTGTACGTTTGTAGTAGCCTTTACAATGCAAGTGTTGGTGTGGAATCTTATATTTCAAACAAATTTATCGCATATCTATTCATAACGTAGAGAAATTTATCAAAAGTAAATAAATAAAATTTTATCAATAATATGGGAATTGGACAAGTACCATCTAGCAAGTGAAAAATAAATTTTATCCATTTTGATTTTATTATTCTCAAGACTCGAGTTTTTGATTTGGTTAATTTTTTCTAAGTGAAAAATTGATCAAATTACCCCTATTATAATTGAGAAGTAACTTGAAAATAACCCCATTTTATAAGAATCTATCCAAAGTCTAAACCCCTATGGAAGAAGATACCTTTAGGAAGACTCGAGCATTGCGAAACATTGACTATAATTTTGCTCATTATTTAGCCAATCTGCACACATACTCTCTTCTCTGTAGCACCCAGACCATCCAATCTCTACCCTAACAAGCTGATAACTTCGTAAACAAGTCCAGTAGTATAGCACCACACAACCCTCTTTCTTTACCAAAACATTATGAATAGTCATCGAGTCAACCTCAAGAATAACCTGCCTTTACCTTCTGCCAAGCTAGGGACGACCCAAAAGGGCACGCCCCACAACACCAGCCCAAACTCTTCATGAAGCCTCCCAATCAATTCCCCACGTGATCTGGAATTAGGCCTCATCTGACTTCAATTTGATCCAGTCCATCTGACTTCAATTTGATCCAGCCCACAGGAGGAGGAACTCATCCAACCAAACACCAATGGCAATGTCATATTTTGCAACACATGGCAAGGTTGTCGCAGGTCAACCCAATGCACATGAATATATAAATCAGCTGAAAGGGATCAAGGATACACAAGTGAAATCCGTAAATAGTACCATCTCACACCTGCCATCTGTTAAAGCAAAAGTCTTTGCATGAACAACGGCATTTGACGCCAAAATTTGGTTGTTAAACATGAAAAGGTAAACAGAAATCATTTACAGTTGATAATTTCAAACCTCACCCACGAAAGTAATGGGACCGATAACCGACAGCACCTGCTATACAACTCCTAGTCGTGAGTGAAATTTATATTTCTTCCATCGGACATCGTCCATTGATCATCTTCAAGCGATAACTATATGTCACCAATCCCTATCATATCATATGAATTTCCACAGGGAGCACAAGATCTTACATTTTGTGTAGAAAATGTGGTTGGATGCATTGCAATCAACAAAATGGCACCGTAAATAAATAGTACAAACACCGATTATCTACCTTTCATTTCCATAACTTGCTCCGATGAAACAGGCCCACAACACAAATGGCTCAGAAAAATTATAAGGTTTCCAAGAGCAATAAGAATTCTTGACATATACAATCTCTGCGAAACGCATTCTCCAAAGCATGGGTGTCCCGCAACTAAAATTGATTGACCCAGTCATGGGATCACCACTTGGGTTTGAGTGGTAGATACATAAAAGAAGGCATAAAAATTAAAAAACAAATTCAAGAGGCAAAAGAGCATCAACCCAATGAACAAAACACCAGCAGAATTGAGTCCATTCAAATGACTATGTATTAAAGATTATGTATAGATAAGGAAATATATTTACTGCAGTTAACAATCGTCTTAATTTTATCTGTGTAGCTTTGAATTATCCCATACTTCATGTTATCCCTTGTACTGGACTTTATGTATCCCCTAGTACGTGACCTTCGTCGTGGATCAATCAAAACAAACTAAACTATTTCTTGTCCTGATATTCGTACACACATCGTATATATTTACTGCAACAATATATTACCATCATTGTATCTAAATAATTAGGTCTTGATGCTCAATAGAAACATTGTCAACAAATTTAAGATAAAGGCGTTGCTGATGCCGACTAAGCATTGACAGCGTTAAACTTAGTTATGATGCCATGGAAACATCACCATACAGTTAGAAGAAGCTCTACCACATCATGATCATCTGGCAGTGTTTCAAGTGTCAACATTGTATGGTTCCATCCTATCAAGCCAAAATTAACGAAGAAACAGTACAATCCATCACTAGTTCTCAGGGTTTACTTTTTTTTTTAAAAAAAAAATATTTGTTTTGATTGTTTTAGTAGTTTTAGATAGTCTACCAGTTCTATGCCTTAGAAGACAAACTCACTACCTATTTTATACTCCCTCTGTCCTCGACAAGGTGTCCCAAACACACTCAAAAAATTATCCCCAAAACTATGTCTAAAAGTACATATTTCACTATTAAAAGACAAATACACTCTTTTTATAGTTTCTCTTCTGACTTTAATTCTAAACCACACACTCAAAAGTCACATTAAGGGCAAAAAAGAGACAAATATACTATTTTTCCTATTTCTTAATTACGAAAATGGGTGTCCTTAGGACACCTTTTTGGGGACGTAGATAGTACATACACATATCCGTGTGTGTGTTTGTGTGTATGGTAGGGCGGGCAAACATATGCTGACAAAGTCTACAAACGTTATTCATGCATCCTATATTAGTGAAGTACAGGGTTAATTGGCTCCCTCGAAACATGTCTATGATGAAATAAATCATATTAGCATAAATAATTGTGTTTTGGAAGGAATTTTCGGGTTCTAGTGTAGTTAAACGTCAACAGGATCTTCTTTGTCACTCGATCTCCCTGCGGTACTGATGCTTAACAGATCAGCTCAACTATAACCTGACAACAATTTTTATAAGATGGATTCTTGAAGGAGTGATCCAACCATATAACAAACCATAATACTCTCCAAGTAATAGAACAGACTTTCCTTATCATATAACTGAGAACTGATACTTTTTAGGTTTCATAATCATATATGTATCAAAATTAGAAAATTAGGTTACTGAATTGTTTATTTTACGATATTTCGAACTGTGAACATCTCTTCCAATCAGTGTAAAAGGAGCTCACATTATGTTTTAGATCCAGCTGGAAAACAAGGAAAACACATCGAAAAGATTATTTCGATACTTGGGCCAATTCACTACAAGAACATAAACTGAATTGGAAAGACAATAAAATACTGTGTTCAAAGCATTAAGTATTAATCAAAACAGTTCCGAATGCATGTAATAGAGGAAATTGGGACTTAAATACTCATGAAGGAGGGAAAAACAGAGGTATCAAGAAAATATTCAAAAGCCCAATTGACGCCAGCCAATGCATGTACCAATAGTAGAATAGCATTCTACATTTAAGATTGATCTAAACAGTAAAATTTGTCTCTTTCCAATTCAAACTAGTTTGAGAGGATAACAGACCGAGGACTTTGAATGCAATAACTGCAATGCACTACCTGCAATGCTTCCTCTTTATATATCTAGGGGGAAAAATACAGTCCTGTAAAGAAAAAGAAAAAGATGATACTGCAATCAGGTTTTGTCATCTTCATAGTGCATTGACTCCATTGTACTGATAAGAAGTCATGGTTCAGCTCCAACTTCTTTGGTCTTCATTTTCTCTTCTTCCAACTCTTTAACAGCTCTTATGAGTCCCTTTGTAATCCCATTGAGATGCAGACCATCTTTTTCCATCTCCTTCAACAGCTTTTCTGCGGTTTCCCAATCCAAAGCGGTCAAACAAAGAGACTGGATCAGCTTGTTGTACTCATCAGCGCTAGGCTGTACCCCATATTGCTTCATTTCACTCAATAATTCCAGAGCCTTGTCAAAATTTTCAAGTTTGCAGTACCCCCGAATAAGTGTATGATAAGTCACAGGACACAATTTGGGGTGCTTCTTTTTGGCTTCAGCCAACACTTTACAGGCTTCCTCCATCTCACCTCTCTTGGCATAACCACTCATGATCACATTGTAAGCATACAGATCGGGTTTCAAACCCCTACTCTCCATCATTTCCATGATCTTTTTTGCTTCTCCCATCTCTTCATTCTTAGAAAGGGTGTTGATAATTATATTGAAGACGGCATTTCCAGGAGGAGGACCTGACTCAATCATGTCAAATAACAGACTTTTGGCCTTCTGAATATCCTTAACCCTGCACAGCCCCTGAATGACCAATAGAAACTGTTTGATTGCATATTTCCTTTTTTCATTAGAGATATCTTCCAACATTTCTAGAGCCAAGTAAACATTAGCATCCTCACGACAAAGGGAGCTTATTAAACAATCAACAGAAGAGACAGGTGGGTATCTGTTTTCCTTCTTTGCTGATAAGTAAACAGCATGAGCTTCTTTAGCTTTCTTACCTTTGCACAAATACGAAATAATCTTACCAACTTTCTCAGAGTCAGGCAACTTTCGTACATTGATCATAGTCTCACAAAGAGGACCAGCCCAGAGAAAGAGAGACCTCCTACAAAGAGCTTCAATAGTAAAATAAAAGGAGTCTGCATTTGGGACACAATTAAGTTCTTCAAACTTGTTAAACACTTCAAAAGCAGCCTTCCCTTTACCCAACTTCGAAAAAAGTGTTAACAAATCATTGAGAATCTCCGTAGTCAACAAGTTATCTGCTGCCAATTCCTTCAACAAACCCCACAGAGCATATGCATTTTTTTGTTCCCTACAAATTACCCGAACAAGCGACGCCACGACAGGGGTAGTAACCGAAAGCTTCTCCGTCTTCATAACCCACTTGACAAGCCCAATCAAATTCTCTCCTGGAACAAGTGGTGTTTCAATTACCCTTAAAAGAAACCTTTCATGATAATGAACACCCATATTACTAAGGCTCGATTCCAAAGACCCATCAACATTACCACTCTGAAGCAAAGACAACACATCTCCCAATTTCCCCAAATCAACCTCGTACTCATTTCCGACCTGTTCGGCTTCTTCATCCACATCAGGGCCATCATTTCTCAGTGCCTCATCAAGAGCAGAAACAGAACCTTCCTCAAAATCTGACGAGACTGAACGAGGCATTTTATCAAACAAATTGTGTGCATCACCAGAACCATCAAAATCACCACTTTTTCCACAATCAACCGATTCAATTTGTGATGTTTCGTCATCAAACAGATTGTGAGCATTAATGAAAGTATCAACTTCACCGCTTTTTCCAGAATCCATAGACCCAACTTGCGATGTTTCAGAATCATCATGGCTAAATGCGTTCGATGAATCTCGAGAGAAGAATCTAGGGGTTTGGAGAAAAAGGGTTTTGGGAGAGAAATGTAGAGTTGGGGTTTTAGATACAAGTGGGTCAAGTTCTTGGGGTTGAAGAAGATAACTGGATCCTCTAGGTAGTCTGCAGAGTGAAGCTTTTCTTACTACTGATCTCCACATCCTCTGAAACTTATTCACTCACTTCTTTCTCACTCGAAACAAAATTGAAGATTCAATTCAAAGTAATATTAGGAGAAACCCTACAACTCCAACTCACCCACTTCCTTTTCTCTCTCAATTTTTACTAATTACCAAAAATCTAGCGCTCATATGGACGATAAATAGTTACTCCCATCTGCCCTAGTTCAATTCTTTTATATTATAAATTTTTTCTATTTGTATTAATCGTTCATTTAAAATATTTTTAATTATTAATTTTTGTAAACTAAGATAAAGTATTTAATATATAAAATTTGACTAAAATTACGTATAAAAAAAATCAAATGATTTACTTTTGAAAAAAAACCAGAGAGGATACTATCTTGCTCTTTTTCTTCTCACTTGTTTACTGCTTGTTTTATTTATTATTTATAAATTCGACCAAACCATTTTGGAATGAATTGAACTTAAATCTAAAATTATTTTATTTGAATTCGATGCATAAATAAAGTACATATAAGATCTACAATAAATTGAATGAGTAGACTTAAAAAAATTTTAGTACATAATAGGGTGCTAACACTCAAAAAACATAAACAAACATAATTCCAATCCCACATAAATCAAAATTAATTATACTAAATATTTTATTAACTAACCAATTCACACACACATTACCTTCCCCATATCGTCTCAATCTGTGTTCAAGATCTCACAAATTTTGATATACAATTTTTTTATCTTTGAAAGAACCCCTCGGCAATCGCATCAGCTACCAGCTCTGAGCCCAGTTTAAGAATAATATCTGTGCACCCATAATCCAAATTCTAATGGTACACCTCCAGTCCTTAGGTTAGTTTGTGAGTAATAATTAGTTTTTGGAACGAAAATGAAATCAACAACATATATTGTTGTGTACAATATTATTACTTTTAAATTTATAAATTTAAAAATACATGGTGATGTATTTTATTTTTTAAATATGATTTATTCAATAAGTTATTATATTGTTTATAGTTGTTTTTATATTTTTAGTTGTAAATTTTCACACATGGCCTAATACTAAATCATAGTTATTGGACATTGAGTCGGTCGAAGTACTGGTTTAGTGGTTCAACCGATGATTGAACCGTTTAAACTGGATTTTAATTATAATATATATATATATATATATATATAAATAATTGTATATACTTAAATTTTAGTTAACTTTACCAAAATTAAATTATAAGCATGCTTTAAATTCATAAATGAGTCTACTAATTAATTTTTATAATTATTTACTTTACAAAATTAATTAGTACAACAATTAACAAGATAAGATAAAATACTTTTGCCTATTATTATTTACTTATTCTAAAAAATTTATATATTTTAAACCTTAATATTTATTTTTACTAAGTTTATATTAGTGTTAATAAGTGGATTAAATGTTTAATTTTGTTATAGACTCAAAAAATATGAATTAAAATATCAAAAAGCCATTTTGCTCATTTCCTAATTTAATATGAATTTATTTTTGTGACAAATTTTATACTACGAAAACACTTTTTATTCGAATGTTATTATTCTGAGATCAAATTGATGTATATATAATACAAACTCGTTTAAATTATTTTTTTAAGTCTTCTAATATAGCACCACTACACTACAAAGTCTAGTGCCTTGCACTTGGGGAAAATGTGTATTATTGTTATGTGCGTTGAGGATGTCAGAAAAATATCAACACTAAAACTTGTAATAATTAAAAAACCGAGTACTTTCTTCTTCTCCATCCTTCTGTCCGTCAATCGAACCATTGTTTCAGAAAAAAACTTGGTTTCTTTTTGTGTCATTTTCATCTCTTTCTTAACTATTTTTAGTTCTTTTATACGCCGGATACAGATTTGTAATATATATTTATTATAGTTGATAAAGTTATCTGTGATTGAAACAATAAGTGGTACTGATTTTAGATCTACAATATCGGAACGGTTTTTAGTTTACCGGTCGGTTGTATGATTCATGAAAGTGCTGGACGATTTTAGTGATTCACAGCGGCACGCTTGCAAATCTGGTAAATAATAGGAATCAGACCGGTAACGCTTTCAGTTCACGGTCTGACAGCTTGAACTAGCCGAACTGGTCCAATTTTAATAAATATGTGCTACATATAATTTACTTTACATTAATCTTAAAAGATTATTAAATTTAAAATTTTATAATTTTAATTTATTCCTTTTTAACATAGTTATTTTATGGTAAAACTTATAAAAAAACTATTGATGTTGACATATTTTTTAGATTTCACCATTTATCTTTTCATTTTTTATTTTTTACCACCAACATTACTTATAATTTCAATTTGACATATTCTGTATTAATATCCTACGTGGCAGCTTAAAAAAGAGAAAAGAAAATTGTGATGTAGATGGCAAAATGATTTGGGGGGAGCATTTTGTAGACTTGCATGTGTTCTTTCATTCTTTTTCTATAAACAAGTTTTGTATGTTTATCTTCCTTAAAATTGTTATGGTTCTCCTTCTTCTCTATAAAACATCAAATTAAGTATACTCTGAGTGATAAAAATTAAGACT
>CM025780.1:737920-783839 GCA_014636745.2 Centella asiatica
TATAAAACATCAAATTAAGTATACTCTGAGTGATAAAAATTAAGACTTTTTATATTTTTCAATTACAATCATCATTCGACATTGACCACATCTTCAATTAGATATAAGTATCGTTGATGATGATTTAAATATTAGTAAATAAATGTACATTTGTAAATATATAAGGTATTCAATAAATCTTAGTATACTTACACAAATAAACATTCACTGATGGAAAACTCAATCCATCAGGGGATGAACTTAACTACACTAGACAAGTCATCGGTGGATACTTAAAAAAGACTTGATAGTAACATGGTATATTTGTTGTTACTTAAACATTTAAGTATTTTGCATATTAGGCGTTCTAGTAAAAACTAACAAAGAATCAGTGGTTAAATGAGTTAGTATTTTAAAAGGTATTAGTGGAAAAATCCATCAAAGGAACCCGTCAAGGAAAACTTAAAATACTGTATCAGGGGATGACACCGTCAGGGGAAGCCAAAACTCGACGTCAGGGGAATCCGTCTGTTGGGTTTCGTAGAATAAAACGCAGCGGAAAAATACGATTTAAAATAAAACAAAACGAAACCCAAACCCGATGATCTATGCGAAACAATTTAATACAGATAGTTTAAAATTTTACCGATTAATTGTGTGAATCTGAAGTTTTGGTGAATGTGTTGATCCTCTCCAAAGTTTTAACGCAATTCAACAGAACTACGTCTCTACGGTATCCACACGAACACCCACGAACCGTCTCACGATTCGAATGAGAAGAATTACAGTACTAGCTGTACGATCTGTATCTCTCTTTTCTCTCTATATCTCTGAACTCTAGTTTCTCTCTTATGAGCAACTAGGGTTCTTAGAATACGTGAAAACGTTAGTTTTGAGAGAATAGCTGATATATCATATATATAGCCTTTCATAGAGTAATTTCAAAACCTAATCCAATTAGGAAACTTAAAATCCGAATTTTATATTTATTAGATATATATATTTAATCAAGTCTCACTTAATTAATATATATATGCACAAATAAATATATATTCGTATTTCCTTCTAAAGGACTCTATTTCATACAGATTACATATATTAATATATATGTATATAATTTAAAGCCATGATTTAATTAAATCAATCTTATTGATATATTAAAATCATTGACATTTAAATTATATCTCCTTGACGAATGTTCTTTGTGTGTGACCCTGTAGGTTATTATTACGTTGACAATAATTTTAAATCATATTATAAAATTATAAACAGTGAGCGGCATCTAGTAATACATCACTGTTACCCAAGTAATAATAAAGTCATAGATTCGACGTTACCTTTCGTGACCAATGTTTCAATGTAACTTAATTCTTTTAACCATGATATCTAAGATTAAATTCAAGGCATGAATGTGTCATCCTCTTCATAATTTAATCTTAGTTTTTCTTGATCAATGAGTAAACTATATGAAACAAATCTCTATTTGAGGATGGCCATGCATTTCATAGTTTCACTCAATCAAGAGGCCTATAGATAGTACCCCTAATTTATAGGAGGGTTAAATTTCATCTACATCATTCCCATTTCTCACATAACTCATTATGCATCCAACAATTACTTTTATCGTCCACCCGGTTAAAGGTGACTTTTGATAATGTCAAAACGCATAACTCCTTATGTAGAAATGTCATGACTTCAGGTCGAAGGACCATTACATCATTGTCACTATGAGAATTACTTATGACACATAGCATAACGCTCCATGTAGAATTCTCATGGTGGGTCTGTTCAGTACTATGTTCTCTAACATGTACCTATGTATCAACTTAATATATCTCGTATATATTTATGACCAATGAGATATAGCCATCAGTTAATCCACATACTAGTCTCAATGTATTATTGTTGTCCCACTGACAATGATACTCGACTAGGGACATTTAAGAATAATGATACATTACATACTTATATAATCTCATATTCAAGTCACATACTTGAATCCATATAATTAGTATCATTCTTCTAAGGACATTTATTATGTTAACATTTATATAACGCAGTAAATAAAACATAATAAAAGAAATTATCATTTAACCAAAATATAACATAAATACAGTGTCACAATCATTACATAATTGGCCACTAGGGCATACACTCTAACATCCGTCAAGGGAAGGCTAAACTTGGCAATAAGGGATGACATCGAAGGACCAACCCGTCAAGGGAACCGTCAGGAGAAGTTCGAATACTACATCAAGGGATAATATAGATGAAAAAACCTGTCAGGTGAACCATCAAGGGAAATACTAAACACTGCATCAGTAGATACAAGTAAGTCTTAATATCAGGGGATCAAGAAGCACTTATCTAATTTTACATCAAGGATTAGCATCATAGTTAAGCATTGATAAAGTCTTCATCAGAGTTTGCCATTGTATTATAACTTGTATTTTTCTGGTAATATGTTATAATCACAAAATGATTAAACGGTTACAAATCTGTAAAAGTTTACAGCTACTTTTCTCACACACTAGTTACATATTTTTCTTTAAATATTTCTCTCAAAAATTATTACAAAACTTCTCTCTAATGTGTGTATGTTAAAAAATATATTACTTTGTTTTTCTGATTCTGGTGTATATCTCTCTCAACTTCTTGTTTTTGGTAATGTGTTACATCTCTTCCTAAAAAACTTATGTGCAAACCATGTTTCTTTTTTAACGTAGCCGCAGTATGTTACATTATTGTCCTTTTGGAAATACACGTGTCACACTACTATTTGGCCATTGTTGCTTCTGTGTTTGTCCCTGTTTTTCATGTGTTTCTGGACCATATTTCAAGAAATATCTTCTCAGTTATACATCTTGTTTCTTAACCAAGTATCAGTGATTTACATGTAAGTCTTGATGACGAGTGTACTAAGTCATAATTATCCCCCTGATGACCAGTCCTAATATTGACTTGACCAGCATTTTTCGAAAAACCTTTGTTTTTTTTTTGGATATTGTAGTTATTCTAGTGTGTGTTTATCAAATTTTTAAAGTTCGAAAAAGTTATGGTGTTTGTATTCAATCACCTTTTACAAATATTTTAATTTATTTTGTTCTAACAAAAAACCATAGAAATTTTAAGGAAGATGAATTTGCGGAACTTGTTTATAGAAGAAGAAGGAATGAACACATGTAGGTCATGTGAAAGATACTCCCGCCCAAACAATTGCGCCATCCACATCACAATTTTCTACTTCTATTTTTTAAAGCTATTATGTAGGATGTTAATTACCGCATAAACATCTCCGATAGTAAATTTTGAAAAAATTTATCGGGTTTGAATAATACGTAATATTAGTGGTAAAAAATGAAAAATTAAAATATGAGTGGTGAATTCTAAAAAATGTGCTAACATTAGTGGTGAATTTTTATTGTTTTTATTTTATTCTTTAATTTATGTTGTTAATCTATTTGTTTGTTTTTTTTATTGTGATACTTTAGTTTTAACGAACGTGCATGGTTTTTTAATGTTTTATAGTTGTGAAATATTTTCGCCTTGAACTTTCATTACAAAGATTGGAATAGGATTTGGAAAATAAGATCATGACCATATTTATTGAGTCGAAGTACCAAATAATATGCGAAAGGCAGATCAGTCTCTTCTGTGATGCTATGCCGTAATAGATAATTGCGGCAAACTTAGAATAAAAAAACTAAAAACATTATTTGTAACGGGAAAGCAAAATTTACAACAATAAAAAATGGAATACGATTGGGAATTCAAAATGCAACGCCTCTTCTCTAATAATACATACAACAACAATGGATATATCTTCGAAGTGAATTGTGTTATAATAACTAATTTAATTACTATACATATTAATAATTTAGTCTAAAAGTGATGGTCATATATAAAACTAATTGTGACATATAAAATATATTTAAAAAGGAAACGAAAACTTCACCTTTTGCTGAAATGATCGAGTGAATATTTGTGAATACTTCGTGAATAATTTAATTTCGATTAGAATGAAAATATATTTGTAATTTTAGAACAATAAAAATAGACATGTATTTCTAATTTCTGACCTAGAGATTATAATCTTCTTCTTATTGCATTGGACTATAGGAGATAGACATGTATTTTGTTGATGACACAATGCCGTACTATATCAATAGTGTTTGAGGAAATAATTAATAAAAACATTTAAACCTTGCGAAAATGACACTGTAAACATTCATAAAAGCAAATGCTCCAGTACACATTCTAAATTTCTAATACAGCGCACGAAACCAGTACACCTTATTTATAGCGGAGACCAGAATCAACACTTCCGAATTTTTTTTAATATAGATTTAAATGAATGATTTCATGTGTTATGGTGTAATTTTTATAAATTATGATTAATACTACAACATACAAAATTATAAAATGATGTTAATGGTGACTACGGAAGATTATAACCGAACCCACCTGTATTTTATTCATTTCAAAACATGATATATATTATGAATATTTAAACATATTTAGACTTAAAACATAAGTTGTACTCTTATATTTTAATAAAGTAAACCGAACACCTTACAAGCACTAATGCCATGCAGGTAATTTAGAGCCTGTTTGGCAAGGATATTTGGTAAGATTACTGGATAAGAAAATGTTGACAAGAAGTTGGAGGTTAAATAAGTGAAAAACTCAACATCTGGTGCAAGTTTAATTTTTGAAAGAATTGAACGTTGCAGGGTTAAATTAATTCACCAAATGCATATGATGAGCGAACATACATTGTCATCGAGCGATGATAATGGGGGTTCACAATATCAGAAGGTGACATTATCATCCAACGATGATAATGAAGGTTCACAATGCTCATCGATAGATAACACAAAGGGCATGCCAAGCTGCATTAACTGCATCATTGCCAAAGCGACTATCCAACTCTCCTTTATTCAACAACACGACAAGCACCAAAATATGCAAAGAACTGAAATGCATGTCAAACTGAAATTCTATTATTTTAAAAAGACCTTATAATCTACTTATAAACATTTGCCACGGGCTTGTAAAACCATGGAAGTTGTAAGTCCTTAGTTGCATGGAAAAGGAAAGACGTACGACTCTGGTCCTAAAATGATGCTAAATATTAACAATAGGCAGCACAACCATCAGCTGTCTTACATCTGGTAATGCTCAAAATTATTGTCTTGTTGGATTTTGTCGGAATCGAGTCAACCGACAAATGAATTCCCTTCAGTAAAAAACAAAACATTAAATGAAAAAAATATTCACTGAACGAGATAGGAAACGAGTCTGTCAGGTATAAATCATGACGCATGTCAGGCTCTCTATAATATATCGATTACAAACCATGTAGTGATAATCCAGCCTGCTAGCTGAATGATACAATACCGATTATACATGTCACATGCTAGGCAATCTCTAAACTATCGCAATGATTTTTCCTTCATTCTCTTACAGATTTGCTCACAATATTAAATTAAAATTTATACATATTAAACATGGGAATAAATCAAAATTCTCCTAATTTGTCCTAATTTTTACAGAAATCTAGATGCATAACCTACAAGAAGTTGTAAATAGTCATCACAAGCCAGTGTTGGGGTTATTTCCAGCAAGGATGAGAGAGATCTCCAGTCCTCTACTAAACGCTTGGTTGAACATAAGTCGGGTTTGGAACGTTGATATGAATGGGAACCATGAGAAAACTGCAATCGGAATGAAGATAAGCATCCCCATCCCAGCATCATATAAACGGGCGATTGAACGAATTGATTTCCACAATCCAACCTTCTTCATCAAAGGCTTCCAAGCCACAGCAATCTGGAGATATTAAACAATTTCACCTTGAGATATTATAGATAGAAAAGGCATACAAAGAAATACCATAAGTAATACTGGAGGTCTAGACAGTTGCAAATAGTGGAGAACATAATAACATCATAAATATAATTTCATAAAGTACAAACAAAAAACTACCTGAGTAGACAGGCATATTTAATACCCCAACTTTGATGGAGGGGAACTCGTATTGGTATTTTGAAACAGGGAAACAGATCATAAATTCTTTGTGCAACTTCATCACTGAAATAATATATTACAACACTCCAGCATTTGACATAGATGAGAAAGTCTATGTTAAATGGACGCGGGAACATAATACAAGTAACATTTGGGCTTCAGATTTGTCTATTTTTGAAATAATGGAATATGAGGACTGGCATTTAAGAATCCAAATTTAGACATGGGTACTTGGGTGTGGTATGATATACTGTATATACTATTATCAATATACCAGGATTAAATATCCTTTATTTTCATATTCAAAATAAACACTTTTCAGTTATATATATTTTTGTATCCTTGTCTCTTGTGTAGGATAACTTGTTCACGCGTTCCCTCATACATTCCTCATCCTTCTCTAACACAAATTTTTCTTCCTTTTATCCATTTCCATTATCATTCTCCTTCCAACCGCAGACCAAACACACAATTTTTTATTCAGTGAAATTGATTTATTCTATGGAGTAGGCAAGTTTTGCCAAACGAAGACAAATGACTTGAAATGATTTGTTGTTATCTTATGCTTATAATCTTTATTATACTCTGGGCATCCATTTATATTCGTCTATTTCATTGTCAAATCTCTGTTGTGATTACTGTTTGAGTATATCTGGCTTTTCCATTTGTGCCAACAATTTCTATGAAAGTTTAATATGCAATTATAGACTTGGGAACTAGCACAAAGAACCTGTAGTATTATAAACAATGAATCAAGATTTCCAGATGGACTGGGTACGGTATTAGTATCTCTAACACATAAATTAAACGATAATTATTCAGTCTTTCGAATTGCTAGATGAAAACCAAAGCAACACTAAATGGAGAAGAAGTTGAACAACTTACAGATAGAATTCCCCACCCAGTGGGTATAAATGCTAATATACAAGCGAAAATATCAGGAATAGTCAAATCAGTAAGTGCAACTGCAACAGCTATACCAGCCAGCGCAAGCAAGAAAGTGATGCCTTGAATGAAACGCAACAGCAACTGAAAATTAACAGAGATCTTCTGGCTGAAGGTAAAAATCTGTAGAGCCATATAAAAGCAATTAGCATTCAAGTTCAAGGCAAAAAGATTTGACATTAAGATCTAGGGCTAAGCCTTTAAAGCTTTAAAGTCATGCTGCAGACCTTGAAAAGGATTATAAGCCCCATCAACACCATCCATGAGAACCCATAGACCTAAAATAATATACAATTCATCCAAAAAAGGTTCACATCAGTACTCTTTTAAACAAGCACAAAAAGGGAGGAGGGAGTTAAGGAGGAAGAGTTGTGTCTACATCAAAAGAGAAAAGAACGTAATATCGGTTCTGACGCAGTTCGAAAATAATACGTAAAGTGGTGTTCAAATCCTAAGACTTGCTAAACTATTGGCCTATTACTCGTGTTGACCCTCCATTGGAAGACCATCTAAGATCTCTTCATTATAATTTTATATTATTTGCTAGAATACGTGAGAGCACTGTTCATCAATCCCCAATTTAGGGACAGAAGAAATCCCCATTTCTTGATTTTTTTCCCTTTTAGGCAAGTGTTTGTTTATGACATTTGTAAAGTTCATATATAGATTTTCTGCAATTGTAATTAACAAGCAAGTATATACAATTTAAAGTCTTTTTTTTTTGTTCTTTCTTCAACTATGGATTCTGGTGTTTTTGTCATCTTTAAATCATAATATCAACATGGCATCAGAGCTTTGGTACAATGAAGCATTTTTTGTTTTGTTCCCTTGAATGACAATATCCTGTTTCAAGAAAAACTCAAAAAAAAACAGTTGCTCTCTACGTTTAGCTTATTTTGTAGATATCATGAGGTCTGATTAAAGATCAGACTGTTAGTAATAAGTTATGAGATATGTGAGGTGGAAGAAAGAGATCCGTCACTGTCAGACAGTCACCCAAGCATCCACATATGCATCCTCAGCTCCTCCACTCACCAATCACGCAATGTCATGCTAGGCACCCATGAAACAATTGTTTTTAGTTCAAGTGTTACCACATTCGACATATTTAAAACATGTGATTCCATCTCTTTCCAAAGGACAAGTGATGTCAACCATAAGCAGGTGAGCACAAAAACCAAAGTGTTCCCGCCTTTTTCTCCTCCAAAAGTCTTCAACGACTTCGGTCCATGCTACTCCACCTCCCATCTTTTGATTAGTTCATCCAATTCTTAAGTGACTGACGTACCCTAGCAGCGAGCAGCAGAAGTTTCAAAGGTGGACCTGGAAACAGTAACAGTGGTGGATATGGTGATGGTGGGAAAGGTCGAGGAGGGAAAGACGGTGGATATGAAGGTAGTGGTAGAATATGTTATGGGTGCAGTGGAAAGGAGGAGGTGGATGATGGAAGATACTATAGAACCAGCCAGGCTTATGGTAGTGGAATAGGTGGTCATTATGGTAGGAAGGAGATGGAAATCAAAGTAGAGTTGGTTGCAGAGGAGGAGAACATAGGGAAGGATATGGCGGTAATCTACAAAATTGATGTAGTTAATCATCTCCTCCACACTCTTCATTTCTTTATGAGAATTAATAAGAATTTACTAGGTACCTTCAGATTTTGGAGCTATAACTATGTAGTAGTGTTTTTATCACTCTTTTCTAAAAAAGAGTTGCGATCATTTATCCTTGTTCACAATGCTTACCTTTTTTGTGGCGTACAACATTCTTTGTAACATTCCTCATTTAAAATTATTTGTGATATTAAATGACCAATTTGACCTTTCTCTCTTTCACTTTTTTGACACAGTCCCACATGTTATCTCTAGAACATTTTACTTTCTCTTCCTTTATATTTCAAACTTTTCCCTCCCAAAAATTTTAAAATAACATAAGGATAAATGAGACAGTTAAACAAAGTCCACAGCTTTCTTAATAATTGATCTAAGTTAAATGATTGTGTTCCTCGTCAGGAGGAAGGAGAATATACATAAACAGTCACCAAAACATTACCAAATACCATTAGAAGATAAATGCATCTATACAACCATACGTACATGTGTGTTACTTCAAAGAATGCTATTAAGAAATTAGAAACGGAAATGTATTAGCTTCCATAAACTTTGGTTCATTTAATATCAAGAGTTACTCAAGGAAATGCCAATTCAATAAGAATAATAAATAATATAATAAGAATAAACAACATATAAATTCAATCTCAAACAACAAAGAGGTACAAATAAAACATAATGAGTAAATAATCAAATAATATAGAGTTAGTTTATAAAAACAAAAAAGTTATGCAAATAAATTAGTTATTCGAATTTATTTCATGATAAACGACATTAAAATTTTCTTTCAACTCATAACAAAATATAGATAATACAAATAAACACACTCCAATCCAAGATATAAGAACATTTTAATAAAAATGTAAATATGAAGGTTTGTGTCAATTAAGAAAACATGCACCTAACAAAATATTGATTACCCATGTAAATTTTCATCTATCTTTCTATTTCTAGATACAACATAGAATGATGATTTAGTATTTCCTTTGAATCTAAAATTTATCTGTGAACTAACAAGAGAATTGAAATTGTTTAATCTTACATGTATCAGTTATAGTCATAAGACGGTTTATGCATGAGTAGTTATCTTCAAACTCCATTTATCCCACTTCATTTGCAACACATTTATTAACGTGTTGCACATTCAATGCACGAAAAAAATGTATTCAGATTATATAATTGAAGTACTTTTACAACTCCTGTTATAGAATTATATAATCTAAATCTCTTCAATTACATGCCAAAAGTTGAAAAGTGTGCTGCAAATGAAGTGGGACAGAGGTAGTATAGATGTTTATTTGCAAATTGCCTTGCTTTCAAGATGGCGTCAACAATTTTATGCTCTATCTCGACGGGTGTGGTAGATGAGAACCATTAATAGTGTATTCCAAATAAATTTTACATCCCTAAATCACTCCCTAATCTAGAGAGAGTGAAGTTCCAAATCACTCCAATTTTGGGTAGTGGAAATCCTTATTCCCTAATTTCCTCTATTTTTTCCTTTTAAGCTAGTGATTTTAACTATTTATTCATCATATCTATGTGCAAGGTCTATAAACAGACCTCAGCCTACTTAACTGGCAAGCAATATATAGGTTATAAATCCCTCTTCCTGTTAATCTAAAATAAAGGCAATTGAGGTTGTTTTGTAGCAGATCCGAGTTAGAGTTGAGATCTACATGGCTCATGGATGAGGGTTGGCATTGGAATTGTTAGGGAGGGCAGTTCATGGCGGCAACAGTGGTTCTGCTAAATAACAGCAGCACGGTGGGGATGAGAAACACAAGCATATGATGGAGAAGAAGATTGAACTGGCTTGAATATTTAGGGTTGGGTAGAAATTAAAAAGAGTTATAGCTCATCTCCCATATTCCCTATATTCCTTATAGACACACACATACATATAATAATATATATATATATATATATATATATATATATATATATATATATATATATATATATTTCTATGTATATATACATAAGAAAATTTTCAACAACTATAGTTGGCTAACAACCTTATACAACAAATCTCAAGCTTCAACATCCACATGATCTAACAAGAAAAGCCGTTATTAAAATTGAGAGAAAAAATGGGTTAGATAACATACATGTCCCTCTAAGTTGCCATCCACTTTTAATGTAGTCTTCTAATTACTATAATCCTCTTTAAGTTGTCAATTGTTGAAATTGAGTCTACAATATTCATATCTTCTTAAAATTGTCATGCAGTGCAAGTGACGCTGTTGGTCAACTGATGGACTAGATTGCAATAATTTCGTAAGACAACTAAATTGGCAATTTTGTAATTGAAGGGCAACTCCGAAATATGATGGAGATTTGCAGGGACACAAACATCATATAGCAAAAAAGGTCATTGTCTGCAAGTCAAAAGTAAATACATAGTTTGACCTTTTTCTGCCTTAAGTTTTAATATGTGAGCAATGTCACATAAACATGCACAGCCAAACATATGCATACATATATTGAAATACACATTTATAAACTGAGCATTACATTCGAGGTTGTAAAAGTGAAACAAATTCAAAAATTAATAAATGTTTGAGCATTGTAATAACTACAGTATCTGTGTGATATTCAATATATTATATTGACTACTTCTTTAACTATTTCTCAATCTAAATATTGGATAATTTGACTTGCTAGTTGAGAAGAAACATAGATGATTATAGCAATAACAAAATGCATATTCATCTTCTTTTTTATCCCTTCGAATTTCATATTTGGTAATAGACGGCGGAATTTTATTAATTATTGATTGCCTATCCAGTGTATCCTGTAACCCCAATAGAGAAAAACCTAGATTTTAGTATTTTCAAGCATTAACACTAAGAAGGTTCTAAATTTTACTTGGTGACTTGGTTACTGGTTATGATAAAGGCCTAAACTAAGTTGGGAAAGTCAGACGACCAAAAAAATAAAGAGTATAATCATACCAAACAAAATACTGCAATGACACTAGGGATTGAGAGAAGAATCTTTTCATTAATACAAAAAGTATTACCGTCAGTGAAGTATCAGATCCTTGCACATCTAACTTGTAGACAATACCATACTGGAAGATAAAAAACCTTAGGCTCAGAATGGTCTCCATCACCCTCGCTCCAAAGGTCCGGATATGAATCTGTAAAAACAATTGTGAATCATTTATAGAGGAAAAGGGGAGGAGACTTAAGATTAATGCAGACGAAAGTATTGCAAATCCGTGCATACACCTGATTTATATGAAGTAATTCAGGACGACAAACTCTACTCCCCCACCCCACCCCCCACCCCACCCCAAATACTAGTAATTGGATTGTTTATTTTGATACATTAAAAATATTGTAAATGAATCTATAATTAAATATTCAAATTGATTCTGGACATAATGAATTTAGTATTGTAAAGGTATGTCGCGACGGCAGCGTGCATAATGCTAAACCTATTCCTTTACTTGCATATAGAAAAGGATATAATTTGTTACTCTATAATTTATATTAGTTCGGTACAAATTTGAATATAATGATAAGTTTGATAACATTATATCATCTAAAATAAAACTGTGTAGACATCCCCCTAGAATTAACTTACATATTCTAGGTTCTAAAAGGTCCGTTGACTGCCTACCTCTGTCTATAGCAATAACACACTTCCTCCCTAACATCTTCAAGAAAAATTTATATCCTTGAGGGATTCAAGAATAACTCCTGGCAGATTCAAGGCTTAATCAAGATTGTCAACTACGTCTCTTCTTAGTCTCAGACACAAGGAGATTAGTTGCCTAACGAATAGTTATGTAACCAAACGTGAAACCCTCGAGATTGTGTAGCATAATCCTGGTGGCCTCACTACCAGAGTAATAGCAAGATAACTCAAATTCACATTTACATTATTCACGCAATAAAGAACAGTAAATAGCAGATACAATATAAATGTATGTATATACATGGACATCCAAAATAATCTCGAGTAGAAATCATCAAAAATCTTGAAATAGAAGTAATACCAGTTCTTCATCCCACCAAGCTTCCCAGCTTTCTTCCCCTTTGACCCCAATACCACCTCTATAGAGAAGCCAGTTCGTCCAATCTCTGAAGTCTTCTACAATTCTTAACAATACAACAAAATGAAGCATTAGACCAACCAAACAGATTCAGGTTTAGTAAATATATATAGAGCATAGCCATACTTTTGCCACTCAAAACCAGATGGATTGAACAAATATGGTGCAAAAAGCCAGGAAAGAGCCATGAACCAGCTGCTAACAGTAAGAAGAATATAGGCAAGGGCACCACCATCGTCATTTCCATAAGCAAGGTACACAATTAAGAGAAGCACAACTTCCAATCTGAAGATATAATGAGATCGAGATAAATAACTGTCAACTTGAACTATATATATGTATATGAAGAGTACATTTTGCAAACATCAGCAAGGGGGTTATATACGGAATATGAAAAAGAGCTATAATTATGTAAAATTAGTTTTTATTGTACGGTTAGAATGCATCGATTTGCATATGGTTATGAAAATAATGTGAAAGAGCTCGGAAAAATTCACATATTGTATTGCTTTTGCACTCTTTCATTCATATGATTAGATTTTTCATAAAAAATAAAATAAAAATGTGAATTCATGTATATAATACTATAGCATCTTTTCCAAAAAGATTTATAGCTCTTTCCCTTACTCAGGGGGAGGGAGGGAGGGAGGGAGGGGGGAGAGAGAGAGAGAGAGAGAGAGAGAGAGAGAGAGAGAGAGACCCTTTCACAAAATGACTGCGGGAATAAAGCCTGTAATTCTCGGAAAATTTGATATGGCGTACCACAAATCCCCTGCCAGTTGCATGATACTGTCAAACAAGTGATGAATGCATGAGTTATAGCAGCCTAAACTCAATAATGATTTAGGACAGAAATAGTAACTAACAAACCTTTGCACCACCATGTAGAATAGTCCGACCAAAATAATGTGTTCTTGTGCCCAGAGAAAAGGTGAAGAATACAGTACAAAGCTGAAACTGCATAGTAACAAAACTAACAACCGCCTGCAGCCGCAATCAGTAGGAAAAACATTTAGTTTATAGTACTGACATTTAGCAAGCATTATACCAGAGGTAAGCAAAAAATAGGAGCAAAGCAAGATGTGGGATTCATGTTGTTTTATCAAGGGAAGAAGCAGTAGGAAAGATTTCCAACAAGGAAATTCCAAGTATCACCTTTCTGAACCACCCCAGTTGTAGTAAAGGGAATGATATATATGACTAATTGACTAATAAATGATAAATAAGGCATAATATGAATTTTTCCCTCAGTCAGACGATATAACTTCCAAATCACAGCTAATATTGATAATTCCTCACATATATGTAGCTCTGTTTTAGAGGACAGATTCCGATACAAAAAAACTGCAGTCCGTAGTTTATTTACTAAAATATTCTATTGTATTCAGATTTTGTAGGTTTAAATGTTATTTTACCTTACGATAAGCAACACTTTATTCAAATAGGAGTCTAGGACATCTTAAAGATTATTTTAATTTTTCGAAAATAAAATGGGAGCAGTGTCAAAAAAAGAAAAAAACAAGGTAGCGTACACGTGTTGATTACACAACTTACCCTTAGAAAACCTTGTTCCAAAATAAAACCAAGAATCATTGGCACAGCTGTGAACACACCAATTTGAAAGAGAAACTGTGTATTAAGAGCAGCACTTAAAGCAGTATTATCTGTTATAGATGCCCTATCTTGAATATCTTCGCCGACACCAGATAGTGCCTGAAATAAAAGAATGTACCAATAGTGATGAAGATATCATAAAAAGCAAAGTTATTACGAAAATGCTTTTAATGATATTATTGATGGTTAAACTATCTAAAAGAAAAATTAACAGATTAGTGGAAAATCCAAGTATACCACAAAAGCACCTTATCAGCATATTAGATAAAAATCCATGTCTTACCAAATATGCCTTCCCGTACAGGAAGATGTATACCGTAAGCACCGTTAACTGCAAAGATACGGAGACAACTTGTTAATTACTAAACACATTACAAGTAGTTTTGAGAAATACACCATACATGCAAGTAATTTACATAAATGACGTCTTGAACATGTTCACACAAATCCATTCTTTCTGAGCAGAAAATGGAGCTTATGCGGTTTGGGTGAAAGGTCACAAAGGAAGCATCACAGCTGAATGAACTTGAATCGGCAGTCCAACACCTAATTTCAACCATCAAATGGCTGGAGAGATGGATTCATACCCATGCTTTACACCCAGTGTGTATGTGTATACATCTCTTTCAAATATTATTGGCTTAGTACATGAAGTTCCAGAGATATAATCAATTCAATGATTATCTTTCTGTTCTTTAAGTTAAATCTACATCTCGCAGAAAAATGAGCAGGAAAAGAGGAAATACAAAAGGTATAACCTTATTTGTCCATCTAACCTATATATCCTCTCAGCAGTTTACCCTTGTACCAAGTAGCAACAAAACATCAAGTGAGGCATCAGGAAGAAAAAGGATATCTTTCTTAGAAAGCACGGATCCTATGATGCAACTTTTCAGATTAAAAATTTGATTTTATCATGCCACAAAGAATTCTCTAGATTTCGAGCATATAATTTCATAAAAGTCTTATCAGTTGATAATAAGGGCCTTAAAGGAATAAGAAATATGTAACCACTCAAACAACTTGAGATCTTATATCTTTGTTAATACCCAGAGACAAAGCCATTGTTCAGCAGGGTCAAATCATCACAAGATTATATATGGTTAACATGCACTTTTTGAAATCTGCTCTTCAGTAGTTAACAACTTGATCTTTTATAAGGAGAGAGCAATTTCTAACAAAAAATTATCAATAGAAGTATATCTTTTTATTTGACCCAGTATTTTAGGAAATTCATAGAATTCCAATGGGGTTGATATAGATATTTTCACCTAGAGTTATCAAAATATTACATATAACATGGTTGAACCAAACTAGTTTACTCCATGGAGAGAATCAACATTAGTACATTTGATGAACAAATACAAAAAATGTCTGTACATCCTCCAACAAATTCCCATTTTGTAATCGATTGACAATAATCCAACGACACTATTGCATACTTCCCACACAAAATAACTGACTTAATCAGTCTTGGCACACTGATTAAGAACATACTTTTGCCCAAGACTACCCCTATCAAATCCCTGTTCAATTCAAAAATTTCAATTAATAATTATTGACTTGCTAATACTTCAATTGTGACTCTTTACAATTCCCATAAGAAACTTAAGAAGACTCGAACAATTGAAAATAGTACACAACAATACATTTCCCGATGTAAAAGAGGGAATAATTAAAATATGGTTAACCAAATCCGTAGGAAAACCAAAACCTTATTTGATTTGGGAATAGAATTCTTTCCATCTCAAGAAACCCAAATCCATTTCAGAATGGGATTCAAGACAATTCCTAACAGTCTTTTTACCCACCAAGGGAACATGAGATCCTACACTGAATGCTAACCCAGACTGTAAACTATAGGTTAATTCACAGGAATTGTACTCCTCTGATTTACGCAAGAAAGTATTACTACATGCAGATACCTCGAAATTTGAAAGCAGTATACGCTCTCAGATTCTCCATGTTTAGGGTACTCATCAAAATCTGTGCTATTCTTAATTTCTTAATATTTCATTCCCATTTATGCCTTTATACTGCAATTGGCGCAAAGACAATTAAACAACTAGATTTCGATAGAAGTATCACTGATTTGTTATAGGAATAGCATACCATGGTACAGAAATAGTAGCCAACAGTGGTAAAGTAGAATGACATCATTCTGTAAAAATCAAGGAGCTGCCCAAGTCTGTAAACGTCCCTACTAAGAACTTGTTCACCATTACCACCAGCAACTTTTCCTTCAAATAATGCAATCTGATTGAGGCCCACATCGCGGCCCTTTCCAACCTGTGCAACATGTAAATAGAAAATAAAGACCATATCCAAAATTTAATCCCCCAAAAAGGACAAGATAAAATAGAGGAAACCCATCCTTTACCTGAATGTATTCATGGTGAGTAACATTTCCTTGACGTAAAGTTGAATTGAACCCTGCAACAAATTTCACTCAATTTAATGACCCATGAAATAAACGAGCAGTAAACCTTTAACACAAAAGGTTGCACAACATTAGTTTCATTCACTAAGTACATACTCAATGTAAGGGTCCATGTTTGCCATAAGGGAAAAAAGGGTTTCAAAAGTAATCTACATACTAGTGTGTGAGAGTGTGTGTGTGTGTGTGAAGACGAATTTCTAATCAAGGACACAGTTTTAGCTCACAATCTTTTCAAAGGTAAGCTGATATAAGCTTTCTAAAATATTCGACTCTGCTTCATCTCATTTTCCCAATAAATTCCATTATCTCTATATTATAACTAGTAAAAGTCTTTCTACCTCAGAGCTAGGACAAACAAGCCAATCAGGTCACCAGTTGAAACAAAAGCAAGTGCATATGCATGACTCTTTAACACTCCCTCTGTCCACAAAAGGGTGTCTAAGGACATTCAAACATGCATATTATGCGAGAGGAAATAGAGTGAGACAAAAAAAATAGAAGAAAGAGAGTGTAAGAGGGAAAATGAGATTAAAATGTGTACTTTTAAACATCCTTTTGGGGACACTTATTGGGTTGTACTTAAGATGGATGGAGGTAGTATTTTATAAAGCACATTTTCCGTGGGCATACGTATTATGTCACTGGAGAAATAAAGCACATCAGATTGAGGGAGAAATAAAGCACATCAGATTGAGGGAGAAATAAAGCACGTCAGAATGAGAGAGCAGGAGAAAGATGGCAGAAGAAGTGAGAAGAATAAAACTAGGCAGGAAAGTAACTGAGAGATGTATCTAAACTGAATAAGAAAGTGACACCACCCAAAGACGAGAGCAATCTGTTCTTCCAGGTCAAATTTCTTAATCAAAGAAACGTGCCAATTCGATTTCCACACTTTCCGTACAGAATTTAATTGAGGTCACAACAAACTCCAGTTACCTAGAATACATTTCAGTGGATCTAGGTAATTAGGCATATGTTAGATGTGCCTTGGATGATGAGCCAAGCTGGCTAATTTATGTGGCAACCCATGGGAAAAATTATATGGTTGATCTCAGATCACTGGTGACTCGTTAGTTCGATGAATCATTGCCTCTGAAAGTAAAAGAGATGTAAACGCCGATTCAATTCCTTATCTGGATTCCACGGAAGACCTAGTTGAAAGAGAAGGAACTGAGCAAAGTATGGACTTATCTTGATCAAGAAAATTGTGTTTTATGAATCCAACCATGCATATGTTGCTATAGCTAGGAACTGTGTGTACGTTTCTTTATTTTGTAGACTTGTAAGACAAAATGACAGCTCGACGACCATCTTAACACATTAAGGTCCACGAATTTTTTTGTGCCCTTTGATTTTAATCTATCTGCGTTATCCATGTAAACCATTTCTTCATTCTTTCTTATTTTTATGTCTACTTATTTAGTTTTTGTTTTGCATAATATCCATTATTTATAGAATCATTAAACAACACTTGAAGGAAAGAGAAGATTGGCACATCAGCACATGGTGGGTGTTAGAGCGCTTTCGGCAGATTCCCTAAATACAAGTTTGTCTGTATTTTAAGGTCTGTTGAAACTAAAAAATTAGCTAAACTTCGCTCCACCAGATTCTCAATAATAGAGTCATCTTTATTTTAAAGGAAGGAATTGAACTGAGATTCCCTGATTTTGGAAATCAACTATTCACATTCCTTCCCTTAACAAAATATTAAAATATTCTTTTGGATCCACTACTTTTTAATCTTTCAACATAATTTGAATATATATAATACAATATATAGTTTGTATAATATTAGTAATATATAATATACAATATTAGTATTAATATTAATTATGTTAACACAATACTTATTATATAACTTAATATATATTATATAATAATATATAATATTATGTAATATATATAATATAGAATACATAATAAATTTAAATAATTTCTTATTCATATATTGTACTATAATTATTATTATATAAATATATTCATATATAATTGTAAATAATGTGTTAAATAATGATTTTGGATTATTTTAAATCAATTACATAATATTTTATGTAGGTTCATTGTTTTTTGTAATCTATATACACACACGCACACACACTATATTATTATAAGTATATATAATATAATTTTATATAATATGATATATTCTTTTGTATAACATAATACTTCCTCCATCCCATTTCACTTGACAAACTTTCTATTTTGGGATATCCCAAAATCATAGCAACGTAAGTAGTTAGAAAAAATTTTATGTTGTTAACTTACTAAATTACCCTTTATTAAAAGATAAGACATTTAAAGTGAATTTTCATTAAAGGGCATATTTGGAAAGTAATGAGGCAAAGATACCATTTTCTTAATCGAAGTGGGAAAAAAAAACTGTCAAATAAAATGGGATGGAGAGAGTATAATATTATGTTCTATATTATATTATACAAGATATAAAATAATTAATGATATTGAATAATTATAATAGTTACGATATTAAATACAATATAATATGATACAATATATATAATATAAGACTTGGAATGTAAATGTGTAATTGTTAATTGTATGCAATTATATTGATGAATTAATAATATATCAAATAATTATATAAATTATCAAAGATTGTGATTCTAATTTTATAAGTCTGTATAATAAGGAATCAGGTAGTTTGAAGATATTGTGAAGGAAAACTGTATAAAGTATTATTTACCTGTAAAATAGGGAATCTATTAAAGGATGAAAGCTATTAATCATGTAGAGCAGGAAGGTTTTTGTTGTTAGCTCTCTTCGTTTTAGCTGTGTTCTCTTTTCTTCCACTCTCTCTTAGTTTTTGTTTTCAATATTATTAGTTTCTTTTTCTGGGTCCCTTGTTACTTATTATTTTTTCTCATCTATTGCTTCTCCCTATTTTATTTGTTTTTTATGCCTTTTTTAGTTATCTTTCTTAGTTATATTTATTTTTTCTTTATGGGTTCGTCAACCGCTGACTGCAACTAGTTTGGGTTAAAGGTTTTGTTGATGTTGATAGAATCATTTGGAAGCAGTGCACAAATTATTTGTTGTTCTTATAACAATTAAGGATTAAGATTATCCTTCAGACCTTTTTCCCTTTTGGTGCTATCTTTCATCATTCATCATATAATTATCAATAGGCATAGAATCGCTTGAAAACTAAGAATCCAGACTTTTTATTGTTCACCATTAGTCTTCACTATTAATTTTCTCATTCGAAGTATCAAACTTTTTCTTAATAATAGAAATGTTACTTTCCTTCCCCTAAAGTTACTATATTTCATTTAATAATTGCTATTTTAATTCATAATCAGTTGTAGTATTTACTTTAGTTTTATATTTAATACAATTTTCCAATAAAATAAAGTTTATACAGTTATACCTAGAATGATGAAGTAACTAGGTACATGTCAAACTTTATATACTCCCTCTTTCTGTTTTTCATTTGAAGATTTCTTGGCCAATATTTCTGAAAATCGTTCGTACTTGATAGGTTTTGTCAGTTACACTTAAATGTTTTCACAAGTAATAACCAGTGTCTTCCCACATTAATTGTAATCTAATGAATTTTTAGTATGATTATAATTTATATTGATTTGAAGCTAAGAGAATGTTATAAAACTCATTATCTGGAATCTGGAATAAATGGAATGTCAGTTATGCATGTTATATAGAGGATGTATATAAATGACTTCAGATTCTTAAATTGCTTTAATTATTCCTTCTTTCTGCAATCTTCGAATGCCTAGCTAATTAATATTTTCGTAATTAAAAGATTGCAGTTCCTTCAAAATAATATATATTAAACTCAATCATTTTAATCAATTTGGAGGGGAAAAAAACGTGTTGTGCACAACAAGTTAATTAATCAATAATTTGCCCAACATCATAGTAGAGACGGTGCAAAATTAGTTTGGCTTCTGTAGTTCGACGTGGATCTGCCCATGCTCACAATAGACACTATATAATTGCAGCAACTAGTTTTAGACATCACAAAATTTCACTTATGTGGATGGCACCCACACTCGTGAATATTATGTGAGACAGATTTGAGGAAATATGGTAATGAAAACATTGAAGATACAGCCTACAAAATCATCCATATTGACTCCAACAATTGCATCTTACTAGAGGAGAAAATTATATTTCACAAGTGTAAGAGATAACCTCAAATGGTTCATAATCAAGAAACAGCCATACCTGCAAAAATATCTTCACTGATGTTAATGACACGAGATGCCTTACTGATACCACCACGTGTTATATGGAAAACTCTATCAAAAACATCTGGATGACCATAGTGCATCCGGACCCTGAACATTACTTAAAATCTCAGCCAAGTCACTTTATAAGAGAAGAAAACAAGTGCTGCATGGAAAAATACTATCTTATCAAACTAGTACTTACTTCAAAGGATTAGCCAGAACACGTTGACCAAGAGTCACAAAACTGGTTTCCTGATTTGACATAAAATAGGCTAACGAAGAAACACTGCACAAATTAAGAACAAAATTTATGTGCTTGCCAAGACGAGGGAGATCAAACTGTAGATATGTAACATTCAATAATACCTGCCCGTAAATACATGCTCCCTGACACCAAGAATGGTAGGTGGACGAATTCCATGATCGCGATAGAATTCCTCAAGAAGATTCCTCATCTTTAGTGCTTCCTCAAAATAATTATCCTAGAAGGGGGAAATTTTGTGAAGAATAGTAGCAAGAAAATAAAGGGAAACCAAAACTCTCCAAAAGGAATTTGACTTCCATAGCGAATCCTAAGAAATAATATTTGGCTACATGCTATATGTGAGATTCTCCAACTATGGGATTACATAGTATCTAAATACAATCTCCTCCCAAAAACAAAAGAAATATAACTTCCATATCGTTCAATTTTATTAACACAAACTGTACACTTGGGAATAGCAACTGAGAATTTAAATGCAAAAGTGATGACATCAAAATTACTTTATAAATTTTAAGGTGAACAACCATCTTAAATTGAACCTTGTTCTTTTCAAAAACGACACATGAAACTCCCTATCCACATCAATTAAAGTTTGCCAACTTTATATTTATGTATCACCCTGAACAGCTTGGAAGCCCGGAACACAAACCGTCATTGACATACTACTTTTTGGACCAAATGACAAAGGGACGGATAACTTAACCAAGGGACAAAATAACTTTGGGATCACTCTTCTTAAATAACTAGCATTTCTTTTCTACCATGGCCTTTGGCCTTAACTAGCCTTCCCTCAGCTTTTACCCCTTAGACCCCACTTTCATTCGCTTAAAAGTACTTTGAAAATCATAAGTTTCCAGTTTTTAGAAAGTGAACCCTGTAATGTTTTTATTGATATATCTTCCAGCTACCAAATATGGCAGAACCAGTTGCCAAGCTGAGAACTTTAAGGCCACAAATAGAGTAGAGTATTACTAAGATGCCTGTGTTAATGGCTTCACAGTTGATATATTACATTAATTGATATGAAACATGCAACTTCTCTAGTTTGGAGCACACACCTGATTCATGTCAATTGTCTGCACCGCATTCCCACGAGTAAATATAATTGCGTGGTTCTGATTTTCAGGCTTCCCTTCACCTAACTTGGGATTTCCAGGCAATCTTATTGAGTATATTTCCTGCATGAAAATAGTCTCGAGAAATAGATAAATATCATCAAAATGAAAGAAAGATATTATAAAGCATGACTACGGAAATCCAAATGGATTCTTGGAGAATCAGGGGGGAACTACATTGTGTTGCCATTTTATGGCAAAGGTGTACTGTCTAATTTGTGTTTGCGCGACTACATATGTATAACTATCTATAATTTAAAACTATCTTCACAAGGTAAACTTCAACTCCACACATGTAAGGACTCTTGGACAGTGTTTGAGAAAACTCAATAACTAAGTCTGAGAATGATTAGAATATCTATATATATATATATATATAAAAGATACTATTTGACAACAGAATTGTCTGATACATCTGAATAACCTTATAACTAAAGTTTAAAAGGGAGACTTTTTATTGAAAGAATAGTTTCAGATTTGTTAATGAAAGTAAGAAAGTATTTCTTTCCATTAACAGGTGCCTCTTAATGATTTAACATCGGATTTCTCCAATACCCAGTCAAAAGTTGTTAAAGGTATTGAAAAAATTCCCAGGCAAACTCTACCAGTTACCGAAAGGTTATGTTCAAAAACATAAAAGGGATTAAGAAGCAATCAAAATCCTTCAGCACCCTCCCTTGTCTTCTCAACACTTACAAGGAGAAGTTGCAAAATGGTAAAACTACTGGTAAGGTTGAATATTGTTGGTCAACAATTATATAATTATTTCAGAAAGATTTATAAAATAAAAATAGTTCATTATACTGAGAAATAGCAATACTAATGTGAAGTTTCTCATCCATATTGAGAGATTATTTTCCCTGAATTAACTCGTGCTTTCCAAAATTTTCTTTGCAACAGTACGCACATTGAGGAAAGTTAACTGCATTGCAATTAATTTGTCTCACAGGTTTGGAACACATATAGATCTATCTTCTGATGAAACCTATTTATAAACATGTATCTAGAATGTTGGCTAGCTATACTGCTAGACTGCAACAAGTTCTGCCTCTCTCGCTTCCAATCGTTAATTCACTTCTGCGGCTAGAAGAACCAATAATAATAACTACAGTTATGCACAGAATAACGTCACGGTGAGAAAAAATAATTTATAAACAATATAGTGGCCAAAATAGATAAAGTAGTCATAGAAAATAACCTTGTCTTTTCCATTGATATCACCCTTCACTAATTTCGAGAAGAATTTCTTCTGTACTATACCATCCTTCATGGTCTCAACCTCGTCGATAAATGCGACTCGAAGAGCTTCATTTCTTATAGGAGAAACAAACAGTTCAGTTAGATGTAACTTTGAAATTACTACTACATATTTCAACACAGCAGTAAAAAGAATAGTCACAATCGAATCCTCGAAATGCACCACTAGTAGACACAAACTTTAGAAATAACATGCAGATATACCTTTGCATTAGCAATGCAATATCTGCAGCCTCAGGTTTTTGCTCTTCCTTCTGCTTTCCATATATTTGACAAGTAACAACATATGTAAATTTTAGGTCAGCTTGAGCCCTTGCTTCAGGAGAGAACTCAAAACCTTGAGTATTATTAGCTTCCTTCGTGGAAATTGCAGCTTCCGTATCTATATTGCCAACATGCAAAGAAGACAGATATTCAAGTTAAACCAAAATACATGAACATAATTCAAATGACCACCAAGTAAGTATTTATGCCGATAACTTCAATATGCAAACCTCTGCCGGTCATCCTCTCCAAATAAGTCTGAAGCATTAAAGCTTTTCTGTAGTACATCATCCCCCGAACTGCAGAGCACAGATTGAGTTCAGTTAGGCGTAAAGGGGCAGCATTAATGGAGAAGTAGCATCATATGTGGCTGAGAAATTTAGAGCCTGATTTGTTCGTCTGTCCTGCCGTCATAGCCTATCAACTCCTACTTTTCGGTTAAAAATTACCAGACACAACTTTGAAAGAATATTTTTCAAAATAGATGCATGATTTAGAAAACTAATTAGTTAAATAATTAAAACCTGAACAATAGTATCAATAAAAAGAGAAAGAAGTGACTAAACAAAAATGAGCACTAACAGCTCAATGAAGCCTAAAGGAGCTAGTTCCGCTCTTTTTCCAAGTAAATAAGAACTACAAAAATGTCGTTACAGGCAAATAATAACACATATCAATTTTAAGTTAAGATTAACAGTTTCTCTGAGGGTTTCAAAGAGCCTAAAGTAAATTAACAAGGTGCTATGCAACAGTTAGTCACTGGTGAAAATGTCAACTGGGGAAGAGAAGCTAGTTATACTACTGGTGACAAAAGAGGGAGAGAGAGAGAGAGAGAGAGAGAGAGAGAGAGAGAGAGAGAGAAAGTTACATTGGGCGGTGGTTGTCGGAGTTAAGAGACCCGGACGGTGGTAGAAGACGGACTTGAGAGAGAGAGAGATGTAAAGTAATAATGCATATAACAGTCTATTGCCTGGAGATGTTGTAATTTCAAGCAAAACAAAAACATAGAACTGATGTGACCTAGACTAACGCTACCACGAATGTAAGAAGAAATATCTGATGCAACATTACATAGAGAAAAACCAAAAGCCTCTACACATATATGCAAACAGAAGACAAATGAAACAAAATTTGGAAACAATATATCTATCAGCTAAAATCAAATTGTGCATGTTGAGTCTTGACACAACCAAAACAAGTCGATACTATTCAAGAAGTGCGATATAACTTAAAGAAAACGCTACAAAATGGAAATGACATTAAATACCAGTTCTGGCTAGTGTTTGTCCACGGTATGAAGCCCAAAATCGTAGTTCAAGAATGTCGTTGTTATTAAGTTCAGATTCATGTGTGTTTTCATCACGACCAATCCGGGCAAGAAAGTTCCTCCATTCATCTGTAGGACAAAGCCGACACGTTATAACAACAAAAGCAGAGTCACACTAGAAAATATAGACAAAGTCAACCAAAAAAATCTTAATTAAAAGATGATCAAAATTTGCATCACAATGGGGCAGTATATGCCCAAAGAATTGTGTAGACACCAAAAAGCATAAAGTTGTTGGAGACATGTCCAATATAGCTATCAACTATCATGCAGATACACTTTCGGCTTCACTTTCCTATTCCTTTTTCTCCCTAAAATACTAATGAAAACGGGGAGCTTAAGACATAACACAGAAAGTGGAAAAGATGATAAAGGAAGTTGTGAATCATTACGAGACTGTAAATCAGAGTAAATAGCACAAAGAATGGTGAGATTATTAACTGATCATCTTCTCTTTGGCTTTGTTTTTGGCTCCTCTGGTTCGTAATTGATGTGTTTGGACTTGCAATATGTTTCTTTGAAGGAATATCTTTTGTAAAGTTACTATAAAGTTCTTTGACCAAATAATTTTTTTATTCTTTATTTTATGGTTCCTTAGTTTCAAGCACAAGTCCTACTATTTATATTCTATTACATTCAAATTAGTACTAGATTTTTAATATGTTCTTCCCTCATATTACACATAACATATACTATCAAAAAGGGTTAAATCAACTTTTGGTGCCTGTACAAGTAGCTCAATAACAATTTGGCATCCGAAGTGAAAATCTTAACAAATCAGTATCCCAACTAAAAAATATCAACATTTTGTTGAATTTTAAGGTTTCACCAAATTTTGTATATAAAATAATTCTAGTTCATGTACCAAATTGTTAATTTTTCACTTTTAGATATCAATTTGTTACTTCAAATACATGTACATGTACATGTACCAAAATTAAGTTAACAAACCTTAAAAAGTTGGACGGAACCCTAAAATTTAACAAAATGCTAATTATTAGTTTGGATACCAATTTGTTAAGATTTTCAGTTTAGGTACCGATTTGTTACCAAGGTTCTTGTACAAGCACCAAAAGTCGAATTATCCTCTATCAAAAACACCATACATCGTACCAAAGTACTCATATCTGAAACTTCGATCCTTATGTCGTGTCCAAATATTCTATCATTCTAAAAATAGACAAACATGGCTGCTATACAATACCCACACCTGAGTCCCACTATCGGGTCCATGAATAAAAAACCAAAAGACTGGGCGTAACATTTACAGAAGACCTAATTACCTCTAGCTAAGGCTTGCATTTAGACAACCAGCTGTGCCGAAAAATATCCATACTTATCGCAGTTGGATACCTGGATTCACAGTAGGTCGCCATCCCTCATAGTACACATCGGGACATCCATCCCACATGCAGCACACAAATTATCTTAGTCCACATGCTAGGCTCAAACCTACTTCCCATAGCACCTGCCGTAAAACTTTGGGTAAAGGGTACGATGACCTATGTAGGAAGTGTTCAATGACTGAACTGAACCAAATTTATTGAAAAATGACTACAAAAACTAAATTACCGCCAGGGATGGCTAGGCAATAAGGTACCCTCCATAGCATCTGCTCAGCGATAAGTTGATGACTATGCAACACAAGCACAGGCAGTATCTTTAGTTTCCTTCTCCTTGTTTCATTTGCACGCCGCAGTTAGTATTTAAAATATAGTTTGTTACTCTCTTCATTGGACTTATCTGAGAACCAGACGCTTTAAGACACAGATGTTGTAAACATCATTACATATCTTCATAATAAATTAATATCCCGGCTGTTAATTTTGTTTGTTAATTTATTATATTTATCTATTTAGGACACTATTTCTTAAAAAATTGAATATTTGATGCTTGTATATATAATATATTTTATTTTTTTAATATTATGTGCCTCACTTCAAAGAGCGTGAGCCTTGCTTTGCGCCTAAGACCCATGAAGATCTTTCCACATCTATGCACCTTTTCACAACTACGGAAGGACCCCAAGGTATGTATCTCTCTTCTTTGCTTTATTTCTAGGACACGAACCAGAGGCCTTTAATGTGTTTATAACTCCAGTTGTTACTCCCTTGTTTGCAAAGACATGAAGAGCGAGAACCAAAGAAGAAAGACGAGCAAATGAGAAAACAAGAAGGGAGAAACTAGCAGGTGGGAACCAGAGAAGAAAGAGCGAGTAAGAAAACAAGATAGGAGAGACTTCCTTCTCTTTCTCCCTCCCTCCCTTCCTTGCTCCCAACAACAGCATCAACAAAGTAATTTAGAGAAGCAACAGAAACTACCTGGATATATCTTTTGGAGGTAAAACAACGTTGAGATTCCATCTTCATTTTTCTTAAGCAGTTCAGGCATACTATACAGCACAGTCTCAGAATAATAAGGAGTAAACACGCTGCATTGGAGAAAATACAAAACGTAAATACATGTCATTATACACTGCAAAAGATAATGGACTCTAATGATTTGGTCTCATATACTCCCTCCATCCCAGTCTTTGCAACCTTATTTTTAGATGTGTGGCATGGGTTTTAAGAAATCATAAAAGTACCTTCAGATGAAATGTTTTCAAACATTTTTGAAAGTTTTTATATATTTTGATGTTATACTTTATAGCAAATTATAATTCTTTTAAAAATGTAATACCTATGTCTTTTGGATGTCTTAAAATCCGTGCCAAAAAACTCTCCAATTGAGTTGCAAATGGATTGGAAGTAGGTCGAACAAATTTAAAATGCAACCAGTTTTTACGTATCTTCAATATTTATAGACTTCTAATACCTAGCAAGTTTTGGTTTCCATCTCTCCCTATTTACAGTTCGTGCCATAAAAAGCTAATCACTCATCCTCGCAAGTACATCTAAAGGACTACAACAATGTGCCCAGAACTCAACAAAGAAATGTTTTAATTCCATAATTTCTCATTTCTCAGGTTGCTCAAAAGAGGTACCAGACCAAGAGGATATTCTACAAGCTAACAAGAGAAAATACTAATAGTTTTCAACGAACTGCAAATATACCTATGGAAAACGTGAGGCCATATCTTGAGAGAATTACAGGAAACAAATAGTAGCATGTTTTCAATCCGAAAAACTACCCGAGTATCTTATCACCTAGAAAAATAGATGAGTACGTTTTATCTCTCATTCTATGTGCAGATTATGTTACAGCCATAAACCTCAAAAAAAAAACAAAAAAATATTGGGTTCAGGTAACCCACACAAGTATGGTCTAGAGAGTGTTCAAGTAACGCATTCTTGGTTTTAAAAAGCGCGCATCAGGCGCGATGTGCGATGCGATGGGTTGCATCGCATCCCGTAGGTGATGCGATGCGAAATCAGGATGCGGCGAGATGCGACAAGATGCGAGAGATGCAACAGATGCAACGGATGCGAGATGCAGTCGCATCTTGGTGCTGAAGCGATGAATGTGCAGATTTGAAAAAAATAAAAGAAAAAAGATGGAGTTTAGAGCATTAATACCTGAAAAACATTAAACCCATTTCAAAACCTTTCAGCTCCAGCTCAATACTCTCTCCAGGACAGCAGAACTCCAGGTACCCCTCTCTGTCTCTCTCTCTCTCGATCTCCCTCTCTCTCTCTCCTTCTCCATCGGTCGATCTCTCTCTCTGCAGCTATAGTCTCTCGATGTCTCTAGTGTCTTCTTAAGTTTAGGCAGAGCAGCTACAGCGATATGATACTTGTACTCTTTTTTTTTTTTTTTAATTTTTTTTTTCTCTGATTGGCTGCCCCCTACTTCTATAAAATTATTATTTTTAAATAAAATAAAGTTACATAAAAGATTTTATTTTTAAATAAAAGATAGTTACAATGTTTCTGTTATGTTTCTGTTATAGCTTTAATGTTTTTGTTATAGTTTTTTTTTTGGCTGCTATAAAATTCATAATAATCTTAATGTTGTCCACTAGTCCCTTATTATGTGATTTTCAGCTTGTTTAATTGGTTGGTGGTTGTGAAATGGAATTCATAATAATCTTAATTTTGTCCATTATTGTGTGATTTTCAGCTTGTTTAATTGGTTGGTTGGTGGGTGGTTGTGAAATGGAATCTAGTAATGCTGCCGGGACTGATTCCAGTTCAGCCACATCGACAAATTCTATAGACCCGGGTAGAAAATATGGTGCAGTTGACCCTTTAAAAAGGAATAATTTCACTTGCAACTTTTGTTTAAAGATAACCACGGGAGGAGCATGTCGCTTAAAACAACACTTAGTTGGAGGATTTAGGAATGTTAAAGAATGCCCCAATTGTCCGGAGCATGTTCGGGCAGAAGTGAAGAACTATATGTTGAAAAAGAAATTGGCAAAGGAGACAAGTGAGATGTTTCCAATGATGCCGTCGGTAGATGAATATGATGACAATGAGGATGAGGATGAAGATTCTCCTGATGTGACAATGAAAGTGAATATGTCAAGCGGTGGGGGACTAAGAAGTAGTAAGTTTATTCCTAAGAAACCAAGGCAAATTGGTCCTATGGACATGTATTTCACTTCTAAGCCCGAAGATGCACTCAAAGGTAGAAAAGGAGGGGGACAACAAGCAATAAACGAAGTGTCACAAGGAGATAAGAGACAAAGCTTGTAGAGAGCTAGCTAGGTGGTTTTATGATGCGGGAATCCCTTTTAATGCGGCTACTTACGATAGTTTTCCACGTGCGATTGAAGCAGTTGGACAATTTGGTCCTGGAATGAAACCACCTTTCCTTTGCTTAAAAAGGAAGTGGATGACATCCAATTGTCATTGAGAGAGTACAAAAAAGAATGGACACTAAAAGGTTGTTCTATCTTATCGGATGGATGGCGTGATTTTATTGTCAATAAAGATATTGTGAACTCTCCTAAAGGTTCCGTGTTTGTCAAATCTATGGATGTCTCCGAACTTAAGAAGGATGCAACTCTATTGTTTCAAGTACTTGATAACAGAGGAAGTTGGAGAGGAGAATGTGGTTCAAGTGGTTACGAATAATGCATCCAACTATGTTAAGGCGGGTAAGAACACTTTATTTTTTTAATATCTCAATTAATTTAGCATTTGTTAAAATTGAAACTTTCTCATCCTTTTTGAAAACTTGTTAGGAAAGTACTTGCAAGCCAAGAGACCTCATCTATATTGGACTCCATGTGCGGCACATTGCATTGATCTTATGTTAGAGGATATTGGAAAGATTTCAAAGGTTCGGCTTGCTTTGAAAAAGGCTATGTTCATAAATGGTTATATATATAACCATGTCCCTCTTGTGAACTTGATGAGGAGATTCACAAATCAAACGAATTTGCACAGGCCTGCAATCACTAGATTTGCAACTTCCTTCATCACCCTTGCACAAATTCACAAGCAACAAGCCAACTTGAGAAAAATGGTGACTTCTGAAGATTGGAATGTTAGCAAGTGGTCAAAAGAAGCGGCCGAGAAAAAAGTAGCATCCATTCTTCTACAAGACACCTTTTGGAGGAATGTTGTTTATGCTCTTAAGTTGACGGGTCCTCTTGTTAAGGTTCTTAGAATTGTTGATGGGACAAAAAGCCCGCCATGGGTTATATCTATGAGTCCATGGATAGGGCTAAGGAGGCCATTGCCATTAGCTTTGGATTCAAAGAGTCACTTTATAAGCAAGCATTTGAAATCATTGATGAAAGGTGGGACTGTCAACTTCATAAGCCGTTACATGCAACAGGATATTTCTTAAATCCCGAGATGTTCTATGATAACCCAGAAAATGCAACTTGTAATGAAGTTATGAAGGGTTTGTATGAGTGCAGTGGAAGGTTGGTTCCAGATTTGGAAATACAAGACAAGATTGGGAGAGAAATTGATGCATACAAGAATGCCGAAGGTCTCTTTGGCATACCCATGGCCATAAGGCAAAGGAAGATGAGAGCTCCCGGTAAAAAAATGATTCTAACCTTATCTATATCTACTTCATTGAGACATTGACTTGAAATTGCTTAGTTATTTTTTAAAACTTTTTGCTTGTTAATAGCGGATTGGTGGGATGCTTATGGATCTACGTCTCCCAACTTGCAAAAATTTGCCATTCGAGTTCTTAGCCTCACTTGTAGTGCTACCGGTTGTGAGAGGAATTGGAGTGTATTCCAGCAAGTAAGCCAAGTGAAATTATCCTAATATTTGGTTTCTTACTTTTCTTTCACACTTATTTCTTAAGTAATGTACATATATTTTTTTAACAACAGCTTCATACCAAAAGGGATTGGCTCAAAGTCGATTGAATGACTTGGTGTTTGTCAAGTATAATCGTGCTTTGAGTCGTCGATACAAAAGTACAAACACCACTGATCCTATCCTTTTGAACGAAATTGATGAAAGCAACAAGTGGTTGCTTGGGAAGATGGATGATGAAGATGATGTAGAAGATGCTACTGATTTTGTCTTTGATGATGGTGACTTAACATGGGGTGCTGTTGCTAGAGCTTATGGGGCATATGAGCCTAGTTATGTCACTAGAACATCGAGGTTGATAAAGGATGTACATGCAACGAGTTCATCAAGAAAGGATAAAGGAAAAGGCATTGCTCATACCTCTACTCCTAGTTCTACTTGTAGACCACCACATATCGCAATACTTGATGATGATGAAGAGATGGAACAAGACATTGGACTCTCTGAAGATGACGGGGATGATATCATGCTCGGGAATATTGACAATTATGACGAGGATGAGCTCTAGTTTAACCTTAGATTAGGGAACCATGCCTAAGCTTTCTTTCTCTTTTACTTTTATTTTTAGTTGGACTTCATGAATTTGTATTGTTTGACACTTTGACTTATTTCTATTATCCTACATATGCATTTTAGCGATCTTGAATCATAAACTATTTGACTATTTGCATTACGGTTTGGTGTTTTAACATTTATAAGATAGTATTGATGTGTCTCGTGTATGAAATACAATTTAAAATCAATTTACAAGTGTTTTAGCCAAAAAGTGCGCCTCGCATACGTGATGCGTGCGCCTTTGCCTCTCGCATCGCGCATCGGCTTCGAGGACCCTTTGCGCCTCGGTGCGCATTGCGCTTTTTAAAACCAAGAACGCATTTCTACTATACTTCGTTTGTACATTATATACTTCACTTATAAATGTCTCCACCTACAAGCAGAAATTTCATGTGCTGGCTCATTCTTGAACAGTTAGAACTTCTATAAATGTCCAATCAGTAAGAGGTAAAGAAGAGAAATTTTCAACTTCCTCGTTCTATTTTTTTTTCCCTTGTTTACAACAGCCTCTAGACTGCTGAAGTGGAGAATAGCAGAAAATGTTTCAGATTCGGTGGCAGAAAGCTTCTAGACATTATTACAATGTTCAATTAAAATCACATCAACAAATTAATGAGTAAAAACACTATAGAGGAAATTAAAAATGACACAGGCAGTGACAACTCTCCCTAAGTTCACTGGTTATATTAGTTTATAAATAATACATATAATAGATTCTTGCGAAAGAATCAGCAGAGCACAAAATGTAACAGGGGACTACCTAAATGACATCATCTCGCGGACTGGCTTGGTATCTGGCATGTCCATGAAAAGCGAATTCGTGAAGAATTCCAACCTACGTCTGGCCTCCAAATTCCGAGGAATATTTGCAGCTGAGTCTTTGATAGTAAGTAATGAGTATAACCTTTTGACTTGGGCCTTCTGCATACATATAAGAAATCAGCTTTAACCCTCCATAAGCGTGAACAGAAGAACGGGGGAAGGTGATGAAGGGACTTTCAAAAGAGAGGGCAGAATAAAGAATGAGGTGAATAGAAGCACGATACCAATTCAGCGTCTGTCGGCCACTTTAACTTTGAAAACAGTCGACCTTCAGTCCTTGCTTTTATCAACAAATTCCACGTCGCATAGTTTTTACTGTGTATGCCATATGCATGAACAGTAACAAATAAAAGAGAATTTTCTAAAACAAGAACAAAAATCTTATGGGAAAGAACTTTTTGACACACCTCATATTGATAGAAAGAACATCATGCTGAACAACATCATACAGATCTTGAACAGCTTTAACCGCACCATTCACAAGTTCTGGACTTTCCGATCCTTTCTGCACAGCACAATTGCAAGCATATCATTATTGTTCAATTTGAAAACAAACAAAGAAACTGCGGGTTGATAAATAAATATGGCTCACCACCACTGTGCACAATTAAGTATTGTGTGGTAAACAAGTGATATAAATGTAATCTAACTATACATAGATTAGACTAGCCTGTCGGTACTTTTTACAGTACGAAATATTATATGGCAGTGTTACTGAATACTCTTTACTAAAATACCGAATCATACATCCACACTTTCATACCCAAACATGGTACTTTTACATAACTTTAAATTTAGTGCATTGAAATATTATATTATTCTCACCTCAAATTACAAAAAAAAAAACATCAAACCATAAGTTACATGCTCAAGCGTCGCAATTGAGCTAAGCAATTTCTTTAACAATTGTACTTATGCAGATATTGAATAAAACCGAACCCGAGTTTTTTGTTTGTGAGCTTGTGTTAAATTTCCTAGTCCACCGCAAAAAATTTTTGTATGTTCATGAGTTCTGTAATATAAAGTTCACATGTTTCTTTTGGAGAATAAGAGAGGACAAAAGAACAGGTGAAAAATCCCTGAAACTATAGCATCTTCAAGTGGCTACAGAAGCGAGTATATACGAGCCTATCCAGATTGGGATGACTAACATATTCTTTACCAAGGATTTGTGCCACAGGTTCTTAGTTCTTCGAGGATTCTAAACCATGAAAAAAATAAAGAGGTATGATGCATGACAAGGCCTTGACCCTGGTAGTTATTGACAAACCAGATGTAAATTACTCAAAGTCCAAAGAACACATACCAACCACTGGAAAACAAAGTTAACTTCGTAGATGTCCTCTAGATTTACGGATGGCTATTGGCCCAAACTGATTGGTGTTAAAGTCAGAAGGAAACCCTTAGAACTATTCCCATATTGGATAATGGTCCGATTTAAATGGAACTGCTTGCTCCAAAACTTTATCAGACAAAGGATTTCAATTAAGTTCTATGTTAGATAAATGCTATGTTGGCTGCTAAAGTCTGCAGATTATGGCTGGAAATGTGGAATGAAATGCTAGTATGCTCATTCTGAGAGTTCTTGACAAAGAACTTCATAAATCTTGTTATGTAATGGATCTCTTTTAATGGATTAGTAGCCCTCGTCTTCTCCTCTTTCATCTTTATTGGTTCTTAAGGCATCCTTCTTTTATCTCGATAAAAAGTGAGGACTCTCCAAGATCCACTCAACGTTGTCTGACATGATTCCCGTAACCATGTCGTGTCATGTTGACATGTGTACATTCCCATTTTGCCGAGTTCATGTGACCTAGGTTAAATGACCAAATAAACCATTCCTTCCCTTACTTTGTTTCTCATGTTCTCACACGTTATCATTACACCTTATCAAAAGTAACTTCTTCCCTCTTACTTTATCCTGTCACACATTTCCCTCCCAAACTTTATTGTGAATGACAAGTGAACTTTGGATAATTAATAGAAAGTCAACAATTTCTTAAATGACATGCTAATTTAAAGCATTTGTGAAGTTTATGGGATAGAGGAAGTATGTATACTGAATTATTCTATCAATTATATCTTTGGATTGTATTTAAGTTGGTAAACGTACATGGTTATGAAAGAATTAAATAAAGTTAATTACATAGTGATTCTTATATTGTGCTTAAATTAGTGGATCACATTAGAAAAACATGATCCGAAATTCGTGTAATAATTATCAACAACTTAGGAAGGAACTAAGACAGACAACAAACAAAATTTATACAGAAATGAAACAAAATTTGTACAGACAATGAACAAATTTCGTACTAGCATAGATCAGTATCATCTAATTCGTGATTCGTTAGATGGCACAAGTCGTAATACAGTTCATTAGTTTTTGAATACAGATTTCGGTAGATGTACACATAGTTTATACACTAAATGGGTTGGTAAGGTTCCGTTAGTTTCTAATTTATGTGTTACTACAATTGCTTTAGGAAATATAAAGTTCAAATGTTATGTTTAAACATTTAACAACATAGCAGTCAGTAGAATACCTATATGAATGTAATATTAAAGTATCGGTAGTTTGGTCATAGAAGAACCATGTTTGGCCAAGGAAATAACAATACTTGGTTTGCTACATCAACCAACCATAAGATAGGGGTCTAATTTCACTAAATAGCTTCAAGGTTTATTTAATAAGAAACAGCTTCTATGTCCTCACGTAGAGCAAGCATCTGTGTGGTATATGCATAAAAATTCAGCAAATATTGGTGAATTTACCAATTATTTCGTGCATTTAAATTGGATTACACCTTTGATAGTCAGAATGCAATTTATCATTTTCTCCTAAACACTGAATTTGAAACTTCACATATTGCAAGATTTTTCGCTCACTACAGAATGCCTAAAATGAGTGAGAAAAGGAAGGCACTAAAATAATAACTTTGAGCTCGAATAAACATGATTAAACGGCTAAACATAGAAGAGAATAGTTCAGGAAGAAAGCAACAGCACAATACATTTATATCCTATGAATAAGCACATGTCTGAGTTTTATTGGGAGGAAAAGAGAATGGATTGGAAAAGGTAACAAAATGTAATATATGCAAATAGATAAACAATTCTTTTCCAAATTTAACTGCACACTTACCAATATTCCCATTAGTGCAGTAACTTTTTGAATCACGAGTGGAAGCTTATTCAGTTCGAAATCATCATATATACTCTTCTTTGCAATACTTTCTTGGATATCTTTACATATACGTTCAACCCTAATAAATTCACATCACACCACAACTCAAGAGTTTATGTAATATTACTTCCATATAGCACTCAAATATTTAATATTCCATAAAAAAATACCACATACCACATCTTCCCTTCATCATCCAGTATGGATGTAAGAATAAGTTTGACCGAGTGATAGCATTCCTCAACTGCATATTTCATGTAGTCATCCCTTGAGATTCTATCCCACAACTCTTCCTGCGAATCTCTACTCTCTACCGCAAGATCTTTAGCAAGAATAATCTATCCATTAACAAACAATAGATATGATTAATTCTTCATAGGAAAAAATTTGATAACTTTACATTAATATCAAAGAGAGTTGCGGATACCAAGTTCCAAACAGATGGGAGAATGGAAATTTGTAAACAAATCAAAGTAGTTGGGCAATGCTAACTAACCTTGCTTGCAAGGAGAAAAAGGGGCCACTGCACCATGGGAAGGCTTCCAGAATTGTTGGGCATTTGAAGCAACTCCATTTCCCTGTACATTGTTTAAATATAGTACATGGTTCATCAGACATATGCCAGCATCATTAGCTACAGTATTACCATACCAACTACCTAATGAAGAACACAAAAAATTCAACACTTTACAAATTTGTTATGTAATCTTCTTCTCGCAGATTTTTCATAATCTCATTCCAAAAGGGAGCAAATCTGGTTGCATAAGCTTTATTCGTCTCTAGAACCTTCAATGAGATTGTCCAAAAAAGTTTCCAATATTAATAATGATCAAATAAGTATGAAACAGTGAGACAGTAAACAAACAAAAAAAGGAAAAAAAGAAATCAACACCAATAGAGTTCATCACAACATTTCCAATGGAAAGAAGAAAAATAAGTTCCTCCAACAAAAGTAAAGAAGATTCAGATAAGTACTCCAAATCACGAACAAGATGATAAAAGTTACATGGAGAAAAGCAAACAAATTTTAAAGAGAGAATGCTTCAGAGAAAGTTGTGGCAGCTTGATGAAATGGCAAGTACAATGTGGAACAAGATATCTAGCTGCATCCGAAGAGTGGCTAAAGGGGTGTTGGGAGAAGTAAAAGGAATGGACATCAGGCAAAAAAACGCTGATGGTAGAACGTAGAGGCATAGGAAGCAATCAATCAAGTGTTCAATAACCCATAAATCAACAGAAATTATCATCTGAAGTTGAATCTAATCAACAGATGCGGTGCTCTGTTTTCTGCAATCATTAATCTCATCGATTTCATCCTTGACTCTGTTGATCCAATCAAATTACCACCGCAGAATCTCATTTCCATCATTTCCAACAATTATGGAATCAAGTGACAGCATTAAATTGATTCCGATACTCAGTTTTTGCCTAAAACCTGCAGCTGAGCATTTAAGTTGACTCTACTGTTGCTTTACGTATTTCTCAGTCTTAATATGTTTGATTCTACTCTATGTTCTATTCAATATCCTACATCTAATTCAGCAATTGTATGTTTAGGTTTTCTAAGATTTCATCTCATTTCCTTCATTTCCAGAATCACACACACCATCTGTTTGTGGAAAGTCCTGAACCACTGTTATCAAATTGATAACTGTGAATAGACTTGATTTCCTATTTTGACACCCCAACTCTCTTGTGTGCTCATTTACTCTAGAAATTCTTGTCAAGCTAATAACTAACAAGAATAGACTTGCATTGAACTCAGAGTGGCTATTGTCCCAGACAAATCAATTTCTAGTACTTGGGCTGCTATTCTAGCCTATTTACTCCGGAAAATAAGATTACATTGCTGTGATCTAATTCATTTCTGAGATACACAATCATGAGAACTAATCATCAATTTCCAAGCTACTAACTGAAAATTATCTACTGATGTAAGAAAAATTTGCTCCGTAAAGAATTTACAAATAAGAGACTCCGGCATTTAGAGGAAAATCAGACAAAATCAAGGAGGTTTAGAATTCTGTCGCGCATCAACTTGATTAAGGCAGTGAGGAGTGCCTCATTAGTCCATCTGATGAGATGGTGAGAAATAACGATATGGAGGAAGCAGAAGCAAATTGGAGGAACAAGGGGACTGATCATGAAAAGTATGTTTTTGAGAAATATGAAGGAAGTAGAGGAGGAACTACTTGTGTGATTGCACCTCTCTTTGATGTATATCCTGAAGATGATGGAGCATTACAATACGAAGATAATGACTACTATTGGGATTCATGCACTGAAAACTCTGAAGTGATGATATATGATTTCCATATCCATGAGGAGTTAACTACTGAAGGAAATCAGTTGTATGGTAAAGACATTGGAGCAATCGTGAATCTGGAACTCAAGGATGCAAAATACATCAAAAATGAAGCTGCACTATCAGCAGAAAATAAGTTAGAATTTGCTTAATGCGGTTCTCCATCATATGATGACTATAGGGATAACGAGGATGTTCTCATTTTGAATGAAGTGTCAACTACTATAAGGTTGTTTTCTTTCAAGAAAGGAGACTAAATAGATGAAGAAGGTTCAGGAACCTGGTCCTAGCATATTTAATAATACCTAATATAGAATAATATTTATAATTATTGTAATACATATCGAGCTGCTGACGCAACTAAACTATAAAAATTATCATTCAAATATTAGTACTTATTTTTTTAATTTATCAGCTTAACTAACTATATCAATAAATTATGGTGATTTCTAAGGGAATATAAATTTAAATAAATGGTTATATAATGTAATAGATGGCTACACAAGGTGCTGACTTTTAGTAACTCTCGTTAGAGGGAAAAATGTACAACTTTCTCCATAATTTAGTTATGGCTTGAAATTTAAAAACATAAATTAATCACTCACACCTGAAATTCTAAGATAAAGCCCAATAGTTCATTATAAGGATATCCAGACCCAGAGTTAGGAGGAAAGGAAGACTTTTATCATCGTCGCCAGCAACTCAACAGCCATCAAAGTACAGTCACATCTCCAATCTAAGTCTAATCACATTTCTAACAAAAGTCAATGTGGAATTCAATTCACCTATTCAAGTCATTGGTTGCCTTTAGCTTAAACAAACTGAAGGTAGAAGCCACTGAATCCTCAAGTTGAATTCAAAGAGGCGAGCGCTTCCTGCACCTCAATTTTATTGTCTCTCACCCAAGCCGCCTAAGATGTGCCTCTTTGAAGCTGCTGCGCCTCAGCCCAAGAGAGGCCCAGTTTTGTTGTCTCGCTGCACCTTGTGCCTGGTCTGCAACTTTAACAACTATGACTGGGAGTAAGGAGGAGGTTGGACCCTTGAGGTCTTTTTGTGATGGGAATTTTCATCGTCATGGGTAGGCCAAGCATATGTAGGAAAAAGGAAGCACAGACAGGCGAAGGACATCCATGGAGGAAAAAGATACGGAGAGAACAGTTACATATTCCACTTAAAGAGAGGCCATTTTTCTCAGAATTCATAAACTTTACAAATTTAAAAAAGGAAAGTTCAAAACAATTGGGATTTTTTTGGAAATTGGATGTAATTATTAATTCATGATCTGGGGGAACGCTACTTCATTAGGTTTCCTCAAGTAATGATCATTCATTAGGCCAACTGGAGAAACACTTATTACCAGTTTAATGGGGATAAAGTATAATAATTACTTCAAAGGAAATTATTAGCATTTCTATAGTTTCTATGTAATAAATGGTGCAGAGTCACAGCATAACCAATTCTCAAGATTACAAGATATTGCTGAACCCCCATATTTATGAGTAACAGCAAGTTTGACCCAAATAGTCTCATTCGTCACGGAGAAGATTTAATTATAATTACCTTACAAAACTTGAAGTATACAGCCAAAATGCCAAAAACATCTGATTAAGATAAACACTTAGCCTGTCATCCACAATATTATGGACTTAAGAATTTAAAAACCTTACATATCTTGGAAATATGTCATACTGTCATGTATTATTAACTACAATAATAGGAGATCACTAAACTTAATAATCATCAACAATTTGTTAATCACTTTATTATTGCTAATGAGATGGACACAGTCGCTAAGAATTCTGTAACCGTGACCTTTTATGGCAAATACAATAAAATATGAAAACCAACTGCAACCAACAGAAGAAAATAAGTTTGTCCATCTAACAATTAAAACTACCAACTCACCTGACTGGATGTCTGGTAAGTAGCCCTGCAAAATAAAAACCTTAATTCAGCTTCCGTAGCTTGGATTGATGGATAGAAACAAAGGGCGGGGAAGCCCTATAGGATGTAAACCAAGAACTTGAGTGTGTGTGTATTATATATACTCCCTCCGTTTTTTAATACATGTTGTTTAAGGTTTTTTCACACAGACTAAGGAAATTGATTAAAATGTTAGAAAGTTATAAATTTGATCTCTAATATTCCAAAACTACCCTTAATTAATTACTCTAAGGGTAGTAGTTATTAAGGGTAGCATTAGAGAAAAAGATTTGAATTTATCTTGAAATGTGAGAACATCTAAAAAAATTTACCAAAAAACTAAAACATGTATTGAAAAACGGAAGGAGTATTATCTCCATCCCACATAGGATCCATTAAGTAAACAATTTGTGGTCTAAAAGACAAACCTTCAGCAAATTTAAATTTTAAAAAAGAAAGTAACTATAGACTGCTTTATCCTTCAAAACGGGCCCACTTTCTTCTTGAGCATAAAAATAATTACTATCTACTTATTTAGTACTCCAAGGTATTACACGACAGTCTATAAAGGATATAATGGAAAGTCCTCCATCACTAAATGCTTTTCTTAAAAGTGCACAAATTGTACTTAAAAGTCATTCTTTTGAAACAGAGGGAATACTTTGTACCTGTTGGAAATAGGTGCATGTAGAGATCTAACAAAAGCCTCAGGAAACCTCTCAAACAACTTGTGGACAGCATCCAAAGATCTAATCTGAATATAATTAAAATAAATGATATCTGACGCCCAAATTAGAAGAGAAGTTGGAAAGTACATAATGGCAGGACATGAAAATATTTGACAAATTATTAAATACAATTATCACTCGACAATGGTTTAACCAATTGGTAAAGACTCACCTCCCCGAGACGATCTCTTGCACCAAGCAAAAAACCCCACAAAGCAGATATGAGAGTATAAAACACCTGGATATCCATCAGATAGATCTGCAACCATAAAACCCCAGAGAGGATTAAAAAAACTAAATGATAAAGCAAAGTCAGTCAGTTATTAAGATTATAATTAGATTAGAATTTTAAATTTACTCTACAGTTTCTACCACCAACATACAAGTACATAAAGAACAAAAATATCAAGAGAACCGTCATCAGATTCACGTATACAATATTGAAAATATCAAACAACACTAGATCTCGGTCGTTCCACTAACATGCATATTTATTAAGAAAGTTTCACACCCAAAATGTACGCGAAATGCATATGCATCTAAAACTCAGACCCAAGTAGATATCATTTCTAGCAAGGTTGTGTCAAATCCAGTAATGAGTAGATATCATTTGTGCATCAATAACAGAAGTGGAAGGAAACAAAACAAAACATTCAAGAGGCTATAAATCAAGTTTATGTACTTACACAGATCACCGGTGCCCATAAGCTAGCAATTGTTAATGCATTGTGGTTATCTGCAGTCAAAATTCCACATTTGCAGGTTACAAGCATGAACAAGGAAAGAAGAACACAATATAATATTGGAAAATTTCAAGGGTACAAGCCGAGACCAAATAAAACCACCAGATGAAATTCATCACCAAAAAGAGATAAGCACCAGGAACTTTGTCTGAAAATCAGGAGGTACTCACTGGGAAAGAGGTACACATATTCAAGCTCATATTTTTTGTAGGGCTATTATCAACGAAAGTGTAGCTAGACAAGTATATCACCATAATTCATTCAAATCCCAACCTTCCACTCTAAACATTCTAAGCAGTTGGGTTGAAATACAACTAGAAAGAGTGCTAAGAAATGGAAATTTCAAATTTCAATATATCATGGTTTGTTAAACTAAAAAGAAAAAACAGATAATGTGCCAAACTTGTAGAATGTGAGGACATATGAGTTTATGGTTAGATATAAATCAAAATTGGCTGTTGCACTCACTGGCCAAGAAGCAACGTGAAATCAAGCCTAACCCGTGATCGCCAAAAAAAAAAGGAAAAAGTACTAAAAGTACCTTGTTTTTTAACAATTCTATCATTTAAAAGTAGCCACTAAGCCCTTTTTGCTAATATTAGACTGCAGCATAGCAGCCTAAAGTTGATTACTCCTTGGTGAATCAAACTACAACTGCCGCTTCCCTTTTCTTTCCCAAAAAAAAAAAATTACATACACTAGCAAAGCTAAATGGAAAAGAAGTATTCAGTCAAAATGAGAGCGAAGAATAAAATACCAGACCGGCTACTCACTTTTAGAAACAAAATCATGCCACGAATATCTTAAGTCAGTAATATCCACTATAGTCCTTGTTGGTTTCACCAATGGTTTAATCTGAATATGTCAATTCAAATGTCAAGAATTTATAAATGATCACACAATTCAATTTTAAAGATTGGAAAAAGAAAATATCTACTACCTGAAGAAAGTAGGCAAAAGAAAATTTTCCACCCAAGACAAGCAGCCAAAAGAGCATATACCTGCAGAGTAGGGAAAAGAAATAAAATACAAGGAGAAAGGTATCTGCAACCATATACAATGAATATCAAATTTCATCTTCCAGATACAAGTGAGAACAATCAATCAACATGTAAAAATCTAATAATTATGAATTGAACAACGGCTTCAAGTTTAGTCATGGAACATCAATGATTGTTTAGCAGTTACCACCAATTTCAGTGAAAACAATAGCGACTACAGGAGCCCAATAAATAAAAACTAGTAAACTTGCAAGAAACGATTTTGAAGACATTATACAACATATTTCTCTTAATATCAATGCCTTCCTTGATAAGAATCTATGGTCAAGATAGGATATAAACTAACAAAGATAATAGTTTATAAACCTGAGCACAGCACATGGGTAAATATTTAAATGTGTATTTTAATATTATCAAGTTAGTAATTATGATATAAAGGTAAAAAAATCATTGATACAATTTTTTTTCAAAGGTTATTTAAGAATTATAAAATGAATTACAGTTTTCTTAATTATAATTCTTTCGAAATTGAATTTGGTAAGAAGTGTAACAAACTTGATTTCTTAAAAGGGCTCAACAAAGTTTATAATTAAAAATTTTCTTCTGTTTGGATTTATGACTTAATGAGTTGACTCAAGTTTTAACTCACTGAGTCGTTTTTGTACTTTTCAAAATTATCTCAAGTTCTATAGTAATATACGGAGTATAAGAATAGATAGTGAGAAGATAGAACAAATATTTCGGTGTAGAAACCCCTGTTCAGTCGCAAAACATTTAAGGAGATGCAGTATTCAAACACTAAAAAAAATCAACCATGTTCATGTCCGAACAGATAAACTGCGCATTCACCACAAAACTGGACACGCATACAAAACCCACAAAGTAAAGCAAAATAACATCACCCAACATTAAGATATCAATACAAAGAAAACATCCGGCAAAGAAAGAAAAACAATACAGCAGCTTTTTTTCATTCAATACTGTGCGATGAGAAATGCATGATATCCCAAGTGGTAGAGATTTTTCTCAAACAAATCCCTCCTTCCCAAACGCAGAGTGTAACACAGACAAAGAGGTATCAAGGGGTCACATGTAGAATAGCAGATGTGCAAATTATTTAGCAAGAAAATAAAGGTGTAGTTATTACTTGATGTAACTAAAGGTCCTCTCGTACATGCCACGGCCAACGTAATAATGTTCCTTGAAAGAATACGAGGAACTTATTAGTTGATAAATCAAGATAGGTAGCGGGAAGTGGACTAATACACAATTACAGCAACTAGGGAAGATATAAGTGTAGCTTGTGTAAAGATAATAACCTGGTTCATCCATTTGATAAATTGAACTAAAGACCAGCGATTGCATGAATTGCTAAGACTGTGACAGGCTGGTATTCTCGAGAGGACACTCACAAAGAACAGGAAACTCCCATAGATTACAAGCACAATTACATATACTCTAAAAATAACAGAATCAGAACTCGATTTACTTTCCTCATCGAGAGCTTTCCTGCAATTTAAAAACAAATTTAATCATATACGGAAAAAGCGAATGATAAACAAAGAAATATACTAAAAGTTCGCCAAATGAGGACAAATAGAAATACGCACACATAGAGGAAGCAAATGACAGCTGAAGCACCACTAAACCACAAAACTCTGAAAAATATTCTTGAAACCGCTAGACGTCTGGTTGTTGAATACGCACCATACATCATGATAATGTCCAGAACACCTACAAAAGGGGGAAGAAGGGTTAAAGTGCAAAATTTGATTTAGTAACCATGAGAACAATTTGATCTCACGATATAGATAATTAGGTAACTCTAGAACTATAATTCACAATCAGAATATAATAGAGACATTTTTAAGAAAAGGACAAGGTGAGAAAATAAATCTGAGAAAAAAAACCTTCAAAGAAAGAGAAACATACTCTGAGTAAGCTTCATGACAACAAAAGTTGGACCAAGACTGAGAACTTCTCGTAAGGTCTTTGAATCAAAGCGGCCATCATTGAATGCAATAATTGTCAATCCCTGGATCAAAAGAAAAAAATAACAGATCAACAATGATTTATTTTTTTCAATAACTATAATCAATCCTAATGCAGTTGACTGGATATAAACTAAACTGAAACTAACATCAACAAAGCATTTAAATATGTCCCGGAAGTCAACAAGCTCACATGAAAGGAAAGAGAAAAGAAAAACATTGATGTAAAAAGTGACAATAACCAAAATTCTGAAATTTATGGCATTTGCAAAACAGTGAAACTCATATAAGTCTATCGGACACTGGCCTTCTTACCCAATTGAACCCATCTGAACTCATCTTCAATAATCAAATTAGAGGTTTAGACCATAAGATCAGCAAACTTGGATGTCTATTATTTGTATCCTACAAGACATAAAAACTGAATACTCCCCATCACATAAGAAACATCATATTTGACAATTTTTTAAAATGAAATCCCTAGTATTTCATAATAATAACTAATAATTAATTAAATATGTACCTAGAAAAACTATATTCACTAAAAAGTTTATAGAATTTACTAGAAGCCCCAGATCTCATAATGGTTTTACCCCCTCACTAGCATCGGGACTATAGCAGATTTCCATATTTAGTCCCCTAACAAAATATTGCCATTCAACTGATTGTGTTAGTAACAAAACTAAAAACCACTTCTCATTAGTCCCCCAATTTATTGAAATTCAGAATTTAGTATTCTAAAGTACCCCTACAGCCTTCAAACTTTTACAGGAATGGACTAATTGGCGGTCAATCTATAATGTCGAGGCCTAAGGGACCGATCAAGGTCTAGTTGGGGGACTGAATATGGAAAAACATCATTGTTCGGGACTCATAGAAGAGTTAACGCTTTCATAATTGAAATTCTACCCACACAAACGCATATACGTCAAACTTTAAAGTCAAAAATCTGTTCATTCGACCTTATAAGTCAAAGTACGAGATTTATTTTAAGACGGGAAATTACAAAGGATGCATGGAAGTGAAGTGGTAACAATAAGACTTAAAACAAAATATAAAGAATGCGTGGATAAACATGGCTCAGATAAATATGAACGTGGCTACTGGCTACACAAAACTCCTCTATCTGAGGGAACTGAGGATCAATACATAAAAATGAATCATCTTCTTCAAACAGATGAACCTTCATATTATCTGTGGCAGACCAGAAAATTTATCTCTCAGAATACTTCATTTTTCATGCAAAAACACCTGGTTGAACCTAGGAACATGATTTTTCATGTAGATTTTAAACCAAACTCACTATGAACATAT
>CM025780.1:783939-794655 GCA_014636745.2 Centella asiatica
ACATGATTTTTCATGTAGATTTTAAACCAAACTCACTATGAACATATGCATACCTTTATCAGTTCAGTTTCAGATAACAAAAATACTATTCTAACGACCCATTTCAACCTGCAACTTCAGTTTTCATCCTCTACGGACCACATAAACATTAGATATTTCTCATATAGCTTCATTAGGATACAAGGAATATGTTTGGACTTATTTTAGAGCATATGTTGTTCCATTTTAGCTAATTCTAAATGTATTTTACATTCCTCTCCTCACATTTACATCTTGCCAATTATTCATCACAAAAGGTAATTTATCTAGGCATTGAAATGACACCCGAATGTATTTTACCCTAATCTAAAAGTAAATGGAAACCAGAAAATTAAACAACTAAACCCGAATGTAGCAAGACTATAGAGAAAAATCTATAGTGCATTATGAAAACATACCAAAGATTAATCTGGGCCAGAAATGGTACTGAATGGAAAAGACAGAAAAGAAGGTAATCATGGGGGGACAACAGAAATAAAACTCCATTCGTATAACATTAGATAGCTTCCAAACCTGAAACATCATGAACAAGAATATCCACAGGCGGTGGAAACTATGATAAAGATGCAGAAACGTCCGGTGCTCAACAAATGACGTTTTTCCTTGCCGCTTACTTTTCCCAGTTTTTAGAAAATCTGTTATGAAAAATAAAGCTACATATGAATACAAATCTGAAGTGATTCACAACTCAACGATCAGCACTACACCGGACAGTGATTGTGAAACAAAATAAAGGTCTACATCTTGCAAAGTAAATATTTAGATTTAAAACATACAGAATTATCAAATTTTCACTTTCTGCACAAGAAAGAAGGTGCATGTTGTAGCAGTATTCCTAATAGATCCACTAAATGTCCAAATCCACCCAATGTATAATACACCCCTACCACATCCAAGGTATGGAATATATGTGCTAGTTAATAAGGATTAAAGCTACCACTAAGGGTACCAACACATCCCGACTTTTTTTGAGTGAGCCTGTGGTGAATAGGATGACCTAAGTTGATGCATTTGGCCCAATAGAAACAGGGTTATGGCATACGGTATCGGAGTACATTGTGAGTATTTGTAATATCTCATATAAGAAGTCAGTGAATGAATGAGTGGCCTTATAAAGTTCAACAATTACTACTGAGGGAATCTGACATTATTATGGTTTTCAGGTCAATACATGTGGTGGGCCAGTTGGACCTAAATGCTAACGGCCAAGTGATGGTGCAGACTTCATGCATGGTAACAAAAACAACTCCTCAAGCTTTCACATGGTCATCTATCAGGATTCGGGAACAAAGAACCCAAGTATGAGTACAATAGCTGCTACAGCTTCTGGTTATACTTTATAGTTTCTTTATTTCCTCATTATGTAGCATAAATAATAGTGGAATTGTTGGGGTTACAAATGATAAATAAATTAGTGAACTACTGTAGAGTATCTTTATTTCCTTTGACTATGTCATCTAACAGGAATAAAGAACCCAGTATGGAGTACAGTAGTTGCTATAACCTCTAGAGTATAGTATCTTTATTTCCTTATCATGTAGCATAAATAGTAATGGAACGTTAGGGCTGACAACTGAAGAATGTTATTATCTTTATCTTATTCTTCGTATGTTATTATCTCTATTCTCATCCTAATCATCTTCATGAAGAAATTCATAGAGTAAAGACGGATTGCCAGGGCTTCCATGGCCCAACAAATAGTGATACAATAGCACCAAACATGCAGCTGCCATCACCTTCAGTAAGCTGCAAGTCGACAAGTCACGGATTGATAGCCAAGCTTTGTTCAGTTTGTTTGTTCATTGTGTTGGGTATCTGTGTCTAGTCGTCTACTGTTGCAGCTATAGATTGTTTGCATTATTGTGATTTTCAATGTAGAATGGGTCAAATCTGTTCTAATGTGTGTTTTTCTCAGGGTCGTTGATGTGGGTTGATTTGGGTGTACGAGCAGTAAGTTTTGCAGCAGTAGGTTGTGTCGGCTGAAAGATCTGAGTCGATGGAGTCCTTATTTTCAGATCCTTTACATCATGTCCCATACTCTGGTATTTAAGAAGTTGGAACACCTAAAAACTACCAGCAGCCAATCTTCATAACCAAATCCATGTGGCGTTAAATGCTATAATAAGATTCCTATGTTGGAATAAATGTCACATTTAATTAAAGTTTTAAAAGCCATATAATCTGCAAACCTTCGACCTCGGGGTTGGCTTAGTGAGAAATGGAGAATCTTTGATCCATGGCCAACCAATACCAAAGCAACCGAGAGACCTGCAAACAAACAGTAAATCAAACTTCCAGTTGAACATAAACATGGGTGTGTAGGAAAAAGGAAAATGTCAATCAAATAGATGGTTCCATAAACACAGCTAGGAACCAGAGCTTACCAAAAATACTCATTAAAATCATCATAATTTCTCCATGCTGAATGAGGTGCCCTCCCGTTATCATTGTTTGTAGCTTCCTGAAGATACAAGATGCTAAGCAATGTCACTCCAAAGATTTACATTAAGAGGCAATCATCTGACATAATCCAAGACATTTTGGTTGAAGGAAGAGTAGTGAAATTAGATAAAGAAAAATAACAAGGTAACACTGTAAAACCTAGAGTAACTTTTGCAGAAAATGACACTGGAGTTGTTTAAGTGAGAAGTATTTCCATCCAATGATGGTGTTTTCAATTATACCATCCAAGTGCTATTCATGTCGTTAGTAATATTAATAGGTTTGTTAGTAATTTTAGCAGACTCATTAATAACAACAAATGCTATGTTAATGTTACTATGTTTCGTTGTTGCTAATTTTAATAGATTTGTTAATAATTATGGCAGATCCACTAATAACATCAACAAATTCTATGTTTGTTACTAAATGGTATGTTAATGTTACCAACTGATCTATCAATATTACTACGTACCTCATAATATTTATTAAATAATTATTTGTACTGCAATAAAAGCTTTTAAGTACATCACTTGAATGTCATTTTGGTGTCGAAAGCTTGATTGGCCTATCGCATCTCAACAAGTACATCACTTGAATGTCATTTTGGTATCAAAAATTTAATCACTCACGGTCAACTCCGCTGCAAGGACTGTAGAACTATAGTTGCGTCTCTAATCAATGTCCAATTGCAATCTAACCCAAGCCAGTAGCATCGCCTGAGGAACTTAATTCGCCAATTGAAGTCATCGATCTCCAATTGCAGCACTCAGTAATCGCAAATCCAAGCAGTGCAGGCATGCAGAAGCTGAAAATTGCAATCATAACTCGAGTTCACAGAGGCTAGCGCTTCTCGCACCTCGACTCTGTTGTCACCTCTTGCCTAGGCGCGCCTCAGATACACCTCTTTTAAGTCGCCGCACCTCAGCCTAGGCGAGGGCCAACTCTGTCGCCTCACTGCACCTTGCACCTAGGCGCGCCTTTAACAACTATGGTGGATGCTTTTTGAGGTGTCTGAAGATACTCAGATACTCTTTTGAATAGGGAGGAAGTAACTAATTAAGGCAATATTAAAATCTAAAATATATCAAGAAATGCACTCACCATGTTGTGTATGGGCATATCAACTTGTTAATTCATTATTCATGTCTGAACCAGAATAAAAGATTCCAACCATTTAAATGGTACTAGATTTAATGACCAAGTAAAATCTCTAAAATATCTACAACCCTTAATCACCAAATAAAATCCCTAAAAATTTCCAAAGAGTATGACTCCTCAGATGCTCTATCTGACTATAGAATATTCCTAGTAATTATACCCACCATCATAACTAATGTTTATCGCTAAATAATAACACAATATTGAAAACACTTAATAAAAATTACAATTAATTAATTATTTCCACCTGTGTCAGGTTTGAGAGGCTGATGATGGGTGGATCATGGGTGGTGAGCGGTTATTTTTTTGAAGTGGATGTTTAGGTTTCAAAATAGAAAATTAATACATTCGACTCGATATTGTTAAATTTTCAAAGTCAATACATGAGAATCAGGTTTTCCAAGAAAATTTTAGACCATTAGCAAGTTGCCAACAAAAAATATATGCCATATATATCATTCTTAGCATTTGGAGGGGAAAAGAGCAGAATTGGAGTTCAAACATAAACATGGGTGTGTAGGAAAAAGGAAAATGTCATTTGCGTCGGTGTTATTAAAGACCCGACGCAAATGTTTATTTTATGCGTCGGGTTTTGAATAACACCGACGCAAATACCGGATTAGAAAATAAATTACAACACATCTATATTTAATAGTTAAAAATAATATAGTATAGTACTTATATCATACAATAATGATTATCATACCATATATGGTCCTGTATTTTTTGAATTAAAATAGAAACATTAATTTATCTTTTAATGTATTGTATATTAATTTGTTATGTTATAGGTTATAGCTAGTATATGATATATAAGATATATTATCATATAATCTATATACATATATATATCACATTTTTAAATTAATCACTCTAATATATGGTATTAATGAATTTCAATATGAGTAAAATATTAATTTTCTGTTAGAGTATGATGTAATATATTATTGTAAACCGTATATCAAAAAAAAAAAAATGTCATTTGCGTCGGTGTTATTAAAGACCCGACGCAAATGTTTATTTTATGCGTCGGGTTTTGAATAGCACCGACGCATATACCCGACTAGAAAATAAATTACAACACATCTATATTTAATAGTTAAAAATAATATAGTATAGTACTTATATTATACAATAATGATTATCATACCACATATGGTCCTGTATTTTTTGAATTAAAATAGAAACATTAATTTGTCTTTTAATGTATTGTATATTAATTGGTTATGTTATAGGTTATAGCTAGTATATGATATATAAGATATATTATCATATAATCTATATGCATATACATATATATATATATATATATACACATGTATATATATATCACATTTTTAAATTAATCACTCTAATATATGGTATTAATGAATTTCAATATGAGTAAAATATTAATTTTCTGTTAGAGTATGATGTAATATATTATTGTAAACCGTATATCAAAAAAAAAATGTCATTTGCGTCGGTGTTATTAAAGACCCGACGCAAATGTTTATTTTATGCGTCGGGTTTTGAATAGCACCGACGCAAATACCCGATTAGAAAATAAATTACAACACATCTATATTTAATAGTTAAAAATAATATAGTATAGTACTTATATAATACAATAATGATCATTTATTGCAATATGCTGATGTTTATTTTTTTATTAAAATAGAAACATTAATTTGCCTTTTAATATGTATTGTATATTGGTTTATATATATGTTGTACGTAGTTTATTGTATATATCATATTTATTATATAATCTATATACATATATATATATATATATATATATATATATATATATATGACAATTTTGAATCAATATATCACTATAATAAATGGTATTAATGAATTTCAAACTGAGTAAAATTTTAATTTTCTTTTAGATTCTTATGTAATATATTAATATAAATCGTATATTAAAAAAATTAAAAAAATTATTTGCGTCGGTTTTATTAAATACCTGACGCAAATGTTGTGTTTATGCGTCGGGCTTTAAGATAACCGACGCAAATACCCCGTAAAAAAATAATTCATTTGCTTCGGTCATATGAATAACCGACGCAAATGTGTAGTTTATGCGTCGGTTGTTTAAAATAACTGACGCAAATGAGTATAATTTTTTTATTTAATATTACTATTTCGTTTCCCGGCTTATTTTTCATTTGCCCCTCTTTTTACTGCCTATTCATTTCCTTTGCGCGGCATAACATTTTGCTTTGCCCTAAATCTTCAGAAACTGCATACCTTGCATACGAGCTGCATACATTTCCATTTCAAGTTCTGAATCGATAAAGATACATTTCCATTTTAGTTTCTGGCGAATACACTGTAGGCGGCTTCGGATTTCTTACAGTGCAAGAGGTACGTAATTTTTTTTCAACACATCGAACTGCGAGATTTACATTCTTTTTCGGTTTTTTGTTTTAAGACAACATTTGTTTAAAGCCCCAAAGTGTGGCTTGTGATATACCTGTTCTATTTGTGTTTTCTATGTGTTGTGTTTGTATTTCTTTTCAATGGACGCACTGCGATATACTATGTGTTACAAATTGGTACTTTCTCATTTTCTTGATGATTAAACAATATACTGTTAGTTGGGTATTTTTTTTCGCCTAAGTTGTTTGTTGCCTAACTCTAACTCTGTAGTTTATTTTTAAATGTGATGTTTTTGACATTTTCTGATGTACTTTGTAGTTTATTATCATGGACCACCGAAGTTCGAGTGAGAAACCTAATAAAAAAACAAGAGGTCCAACATCTTGCATAACATTGAAACAAAAGTCCACAAATAAACAAGAGCAGAAAGTCATTGAGTTTGATGATCTTGGTGTTCCCATTGGAACATATGCTGCTGCATTCAAGTCGTACATTGGAGCACTAGTTAGAGTTCAGGTTGACATAAATATTCAGAGTTGGCAAGAAGTCAGTGATGGTCTAAAGTATGCGATTTGGGAAGATATTAAGGTATGAATTGAAAAGAATAATTAGTTGTTTTAACATATATTGCCATTCAAATTTTATTACAAGTTACTTATATGCATAATTTGAGTATTTCAGACTGAGTGGAATATAACGGATGATGCGAGACGGAAGGACGTATTAAAATCTGCAGGAAAAATTTGGAGGGATTTCAAGTCAAGGTTAGTCTGCCGATACTTGCGTCTAGACAAGGTCCATTGCGAGAAATATGACTTCATAACTTGAGAGCAATGTGATAAATTCATTTATGATCATCAAAGTGAAGAATTTCAGGTTTATTATTTTGATATTTATATTATTATTGGTTTTCGGATAAAATTATGTTGAACAGAGACTATTTACTCATATTATTGTTTTTATTTTCTAACAGACTAAAAGTGAGAAGACACGTGAAAACCAGAAGCTTAATGAGTATCCACATTATCTGGGAAGACTTGGATATGCAGCGAAAAGAGCGAAGTGGATGGTTGATGACCCTTTACTTTCTCTACCATCGTCCGAATCAGTTAATTCAGAAATTGTATCAACCGATCGAACTGATCGTAGTTACGATTGGATTCAGGCGAGAGTTAGGAAGAGGGATGAAGGTGAAGGTTATTATTTTCCCAAGGACGAGACTAGGGATGTTGTTCAAAAAATGGTAAGAGTATTTTGTTCATTTAAAAATATTTCAATCTTAGTTGTTATGCTTAAAATATTAATCGTTAAATTGATTTTGAAACAGGTGGAATGGAAAGACAAAGCCTCCGAAGGTTCGTGGACTCCTCACGGGCATGATGACATATTGTCACGTGCACTTTGAAAGAAGGAGCACGGCGGGCGTGTCCGAGGGGTTGGAGGAACAGTCCGCATGAAGGATGTGTTCGGGACGGACACAGGCAAGTCCCGTAAAGCTGTAATATCAATGGATGAGTTGTCTACGATAACTCAAGAAATTGAAACAAAAGTGGCCAATTGACTTGCGCAGCAGTACCAATCTCAAATGAATGAAATGGATATGAAATACAAAGAACAAATTGGTACACTGCAAAGTCAGCTTGCGAACGTATTCAATGTAATGAGCCAGATGGGAATGCCTATTCCCCAACAAACTCCAACAACTCAAACAACCGACGTGATTCACAGTAGCTCTCACTCGGTGGATCAATTATTTTAAATAAAGGTATACTTATTTTTACTCTTTTCTATGTCTTTCAATCATAAGTTATCATATAAGTGCCCTATATGATCCTAACTGAAATTTTTTTATTTAATTAACATAGAAGCCGACTCCATGCCGTCTCTGTGTCCTCCTTCCTGAGACCGACAAAACTATTGTGGCATTTGGGACTGTTTTTGCATCGAATGCGTCGGGTGACGTTGTTCATAGTACTCAAATGGAGGTCAACAATGTAAGAGTATCCATCGATGACGTTCGCCCTGAATTTCAACAAGCTCCTCTTCCCGTGCCTACGTATGAACATACAAGAGTAGGTGACGCATTAGGTAGCTTTGTTCAGTGACCTAAACAACTTGTACTGTTGGGGCAGGTAACAAGTTTCATATTAACATTATTAATTATAAATGATTGTTGTTAATTCATTAAATTCATGTAAATGTTATTGTTTAACACTTTATATCTAATTAGGATCCCATCTTACCGGCTAAGGGTAAAGAGCCTGCATCCCCCCCTGCCAAAAATAATGAGGTTCGCAGCAAAGGGTTAGCTACTGCTGTTGATCCGAACTTGAGCGAAAAATGTAAATATTTAGCACAAATGATGGAATTGCCTTCCTCGGAGTTAATTTCAGTGCCATTGGATTATGACAACTGCATTGATAAGGAAGATGAACAACTCATTTACGTCGCGTGCGAAGATATCATCCAATTCTGTAGAATGGAATGGTTGAATATAAGTGTCATACAAATTTGGATGAGGTGAGACTATAATCAAAAAATCTGAAATATCCTTGATCATGAGACATATAATTATCACTTTTCATACATTCTCATTTATCTTTTTTTTTTATCTGATATACAGGTTTATTTTATAAAGTAACTAATGAGTAATTTGTATATTATATTTAAGGTACTTGAACGAGATGACTAAGAGATCTAATGCATTTGGATTCCTGTGTCCTCAAGCACTGACAAATGCAAAAAATGATCCAGATGAGTCTGGTCGATATATTGCGTCAATTTTTCTAGGTTGTCGGGGAACCAAATTCATCTTCGCGCAGTACTTCCAAAAGTAAGAACATAAAATTGGTGGGATTAATTTATTGTAGCTGGCTTGTTCATTGATATAATTTAACATTGTTATTTAATTTGTAAAAATGTAGTGAGCATTGGCTGTTGTTTCTCATATCTTGTGAGCAAAGTACAGTATATGTGTACGACTCATTGAAGAAGGAAAGGAATATGCCGATAAAGAACGTAATGGCAGTGTAAGTAAATTATATTGTAGTTCCTAAGTTTTTAATATAAGTTAAACGTGTAAAACTCTTTTAACATATTTATTTACTCATATATATAATTTTGTAGGGCATTTAAATCATATGTTGCTCACAGTGGCGAGCACAAAAAAAATAAGTTGCAATGGTGTTCGAAAGAGGTTAAGGTATAAAATACTTGCTAACTTATCCAAACAAAGTTGATTTTGTTGGTTCTTAATATAATTTCTTATTAAAATTTTAATAAACTTGACTATTTATATAGTGCCCTCAACAAAAAGGAAGTGTTGAATGCGGCTACTATGTCATGAGGTACATGTATGACATCGTCAAGTTGCATCAACGGGCTCCCTTTACAAAATGGACTGAGGTATATTGTTTTTAATTATATGCATGCAATTAACTATTTCAATCTATTAACAAAGTACCTTCTATATTGGTTTTAATAATATGCAAAATTGTTTCTTTTTTATAATATTCTCCAGGGTTTGAGTGCACAAGAGTCGTATACTCAGTCTGATCTTGATGAAATTAGAGACCTGTTTGCAGATTTTTTTATGAGTTACTGTATGTGACCTTTGTATATTTGGACAGTTTGTACATTTGGACATGCAATTTGAACAGTTTGTAAATATTCCTGTTTTGAACTGTTTGTAAATTTGGATTTGTATATATTCCTGTTTTGCAAATATTGAAATGCTTGAATTGTGTACTATTTTGGCTTGTTGTGGAATATTATGTACATGTTGGATATTTTATTTTTAAAAAGAAAATTAAAAAAAAAACAATAATTTGAGTCGGTTCTTTTAAAAGAACCGACACAAATAGATTAAATTAAAAAAAACAATAATTTGCGTCCGTTATTTAAAAAAAAATGCAAATAGATTAAATTATTTAAAATATGAATTTTTAAAAAACAATAATTTGCGTCGGTTATTTTAAAATAACCGACGCAAATAGATTAAATTATATTTAAAATGAATTTTTATTAAACAATAATTTGCGTCGGTTATTTTATAAGAACCGCCGCAAATAACTCTATTATTTGCGTCGATTTTTTAAAACAACCGACGCAAATATATTAATTTATTTTTAAAATGAATTTTAATTAAACAATAATTTGCGTCGGTTATTTTACAAGAACCGACGCAAATAATACTGTTATTTGCGTCGGGTTTAGAAAGGTCCGACGCAAATGCTTATTTTTTGCATCGTGTCATTAACCGACGCAAAATATTTAAGTTTTTGCGTCTCCTGCATATGCGTTTCCTAGAAACCGACGCAAAATGTTTTATTTAACCGACGCATATGATCATTTTTGTACTAGTGTCTCGTCTGTATCTATTATGACTGTTGATGGCACACCTATGCCATTAACAGGCATTGGTTCTATTTCTACATCTGATTTTTCCTTCTCAAATGTTTACTATGTTCCTAATGTCACTATGAGCCTTGTTTCTGTGAGTCAATTATGTCATTATGGTCTCTCAGTTTTATTTTCTTCTACCTCTTGTTATGTACATGATCCGTAATCTAGCAAGATGATTGGAATAGGCCGTAGACAGGGAGGACTTTATATTTTGGATGAACTTAAAAGTTCCATGTGTTGTAGCTTTTGCTGTTGATTTGTCAACTTTTCATTTAAGGCACTCATCTTCTGATTTTTATTTAT